>VWZW01005963.1:0-367313 GCA_013397115.1 Edolisoma coerulescens
CAAGCTTCTGTTTTTCTCATGACTCATTCTTTATTTCATGTGAAGTTGCTGCAGCTGCTGTCCTTCAAGTGAGGTATTTCCTCTACTCTGTACACAAGGGTGATGAACTCTAAACTTGAACAGGTGCAGAGAAAGATGACCAAGGCAATGAATTGCCTATTTCAATGGAAAACCTTGGCCTGTAAAACTTGCCAAAAAGGTGAGGAGTATAGTTGCTTTCTTTGGTACATCAAGGAATTAAGTGCCAGAGAGAGAGGAAAAAAGTCACATTGGAAGACAGCATTTCCACAAGTTCAGGTGGGTACAAATAAATCAGGCATAATTAAATCAGTTAATAATCAGCCTAAAAATAGATTGCCCCAAGAAGGTCTGTGAAAGCCTTCTACTAAAGGCAAAGGGGTTACAAGTGTTAACTGCCTTTGAGATGGTGTTTTGACAGTTCATGGAAAGGAGGGTATGATGTGGTGGGGGCTCATTCTCAAGGGCTGGGAAATTCTGCAGCTCTTTACTGTGACAGCCAGTATCTGTTGGAGATGTTTAAGCTGAAATGTTCTCTCTTGATCTTTGAATCAGAACTGAATGAAACTCCTCAGTGGGGGCTGGGAGAAAAATGTGAAAATTTAAGTGCCTTGCAAATGCTTCTGTTACTATTAAAACAGCCAGCAAAAGGTTGTCAGCCACATCTGGCAGCAGCAACTGTGGGGGATGCTAATATCTGTCCCATTCCCAGTAATTTTTTGAAATACCAACACAGAATAACACTACTTAATAAAACTGCATAATTCCTCTCCCTTAAAGCACAGCTAAAACCAGCTGAAGAGTTACTTTGGGGACAGTAAGTGTTGTTGTGTGGTGTCCCTTTTCAGAGTGTAAGACATACAGACCCTGGGATGCTACCCAGGCTCACACCAGCACCACGGGGGCTGGGAATGAAGGGGAATGTGGTGACTTGGCCAAGTGTGTTTCCTGCAGCCTGGGGACCACCACGCTGCCATTGACTGTTCATGGGCTCTGATGTTGGAGTTGGCCTCTGAGTGAGATGTTCTCCCCCAGATTTAATGGTTGGGTGTTGAGATGATCAATGAAAGCATTGGCTCTAGTGTATGCAGGAAAGGAAGACCTGGAGTCTTTGTGGATGCTGGTTGGAAATCAGCTCAACATGCACAGAGGCAAAGGGAAATGGCTCAGGTGTCAAGAGCTCTGGATTGAAATGGCTGATCCTGGACTGGCTGTGGCTGATAATGTTTTCTCAGGGCAGTGTGTTGAAGGTGAAAACTCCAGAGGTTTCTGACCAGTGTGGTTGTGCTCTCTAAGAACATGGCTTTCTGCAGGGCGAGATGAAATGTTGAAAATTTTAGCTTGCATCAGCCAGGATGAGGAAACTGCACTTCCTTAAGTTGTAACCCAAAGTTGTTTTTGGGACTGTTAATGCCACCCATCTGCGTGTGGTGTTTAGACAAATGAGCCCTTGCAGGGAGCATCCTTCATTGGGGATTTCCAGGTTGGTTCTACAGGAATCACCTTTTAGCCAAGTTTGCTGCTGTCTAACTCCTTCTTTGGAAGACAAAGACTCTCAGTCCTAGCCCAGATCTCTGAATTTCCTTATGCAGCAAAAATCAAGGAGGGAAAGAGGTGCTTGAAGATGTCAAGTGGGAAGTAATTTAAAAGTGAAAGGGAAGTAGTATTCTGAGGTAGCAAACCTTATACAGGATTCTACTTGCTGATGACAAAAATCATTTGGCCTAATCCCATGGTCTCAGGTGGAGAAGCAGCTTCATCCTGAAGTGACTTGCTGTGCTTGAGTTCAGTTTAGTCTGTAGGTGTGCTGGCAGGAATGCAGGAGCACTGGGAGATTGCTGTGGGGTGCAGCACAGGACCTTGATCACCCAGCAGAAGTTGGCTAGGACGTGGTCCTTAAGGCGCTTCCTAGTTACTCTGTGATAAAAAGACAAATACAAAGACCTTGGCTGGCTTAGGTTCCTAATTAAAAAGTGAAAGTTTTGCAGTGGGAAGAGATATAATCAATGTAAAAAGTTAAAAAGCATTCCTATGGTCCAAGCAGTGACTTCTGCACACCATGGACACCAGGAATGTGCCTACACAGAGTGTGCTGCATGGTCTTGGAGGAGAACATCTTTCATCTTTTGCTCAGGCTGATTTTGGGAGATGAGTTATTTATTTTTTTCTTGTAAGACTTTGTCATGTTTTAAATCTACTTATGGACGTATCTTTGATTCAATGACTTAATTCTATAAAACTAGTAATGAAGGACATGCGTGTAAGGAAATTTCTGGGTTTTATAGCTCAACTGCACCTCAGCCATTAGTTGCTTTTAAAACTTCACATCCCGCTTTATTAATGAAGTGGTTTTGATGTCTGCAAACATGCAGGTTCTCTGATTACAATGATCAGTCTTATCTTCAAGACTGCTGTTTAAAACAAAAATTAAATAACTTGAAATACATACTTACATTCCTACACCTCATCCATTTCACAGCCAAAGCACCATCATGAAACCTGTTCAAACAAACACAGAGTGAATAGGGATAATGTCTTGATAAATAAAATTTTGCTGCCAAAGAACAGTGGGAAGACCCCAGTATAAACATCACCTTGGAACAGGCACACAGACTGTGGGAGTCTAATGTAACTCTCTAGACGTTGTGCAAAACAATTTTACATATCTGGTAGAAAAAATTAGTGAAATAACAAAGAACAAAAGTTATGCACCACAACTGCGGGATTTGTGAACAGAACTGTAGGTAGAAATGGTTGGATTTTTTGGGTTTGTTGCCACTCGTAAATGAAAATCTAAAAAAAACTGTTAATGAAAGATGTGTGATTATTGGCCTGAAAGTTGTGACAGACTAATATAATAGCTTAAACGTGAGTGAAAAGAATATTTTCATGGGGTTTGTATGAGACAGGGTGTTTTAGAAGCTTTGAGCTGCTGTACAAAGGGCTGGATTCATTTGGTTAAATAGATCCTGATGCTTTGAGCTGCCAGGTGTGAGCTGTAGGAGATCCTGGTGTTACGTGGTGCTCTGTCATAGCTCCCAGTAATGATACACCCCATGGGCAGTGGATGGGATTTTTTTTCCCAACTATTAGTGGATATCTTCTGATTTAATAAAACAGCTTCAGTAGCAGCATAATGTGGTGGTTTTTGATCAGTGTAATGGAGGGTTTTTATTGCTTAAATAGATTAAGATACTGTACTATAGGGCTACTAAAACCAGCAGTTCTGCCTTAACTCTAAGCTTGCATAAATTGCAGACTTCTGGTCCTCTGTCTTCGTGGGAGCACTATTTCAACATAGCTGGTAGTGGTTAAAACCATTGCATGTGTCAAAGGAAATAGGATCAACAAATGAGATGAAAAACATGTCTTTCCTTCTAGCTCATTTGGATTGTGCCATGTGGGACCATATGTCACTTGACCTTTATTTCCTTTGGCTAAATAGGATCAGTTCTAATGAAAACAAGTTCAGAAAATAGATCAGATTGCAACACCACTTTGGTTAAAAAAAACCCCAACAAATTCTTGTTTCATCTCTGAAACATTTCTGTGATTGTATCTGTGCATTTTGTAATACCTTCTTTTCTGTGGCTGCATTTTTCTGCTTCATATACATGGAAATTTGAGGTTATAGGTATATAAAGAAACACTCTGTTAGGTAACTTGAGTTTTGTGTGGGCAAAGCAGTTGAGCAGCACCCCGTGGTTAAAATCCATGTATTTAAATTATTAAAGATATTTCTGTTATAGGGTTGTATAGTTCGAATATAAGTTCTAGAGCTCCCAGCAGTTCTGTAATTGAGTACACAAGTTGCTGACTGCCCAAAGCTACAAGTGTGAAATGTGATGGAGCTGTGGTTTATCTCCTGAACTGTAAGAATAGTAGAAAAATACGCAGACTTTCCTGGGTTTAGAAGTTGCATGGTTTTTTTTGAAACTAAAATACTTGTTTTCTGTCTAGGTTTTAGTATACTTCATTCCATGTTTCTATCAAAGCAATCCTTTTAAAAAAAAACAAACCCTGATGCTGTATGAATGATTTAAGACTCCAAAAGGGACTACATAACTCTGAACTCCTAAAGATCTGGATAAGTTCTGCCCATCAGTTTTGCCTAGTAGGAGAAAGTCTTTTCCAGAAGAGAAATCTTGTGGTTTGCAGTCAGGGGAAATACTGTGGCAAAAGTGACAAAATGGTGTAATCCCACAGACACATCTACAGAGGCTGCATTGCCTCTGGATATGCTCTTTCCTGTCCATAAAAAGCTGCTGTGGAATTTTTCACCTGTTCTTTGGAGTGCTGTTGAGTCCAGAACAGTCACACTGTTTCTGGGGGGCAGAATCCGTCTTTTAAATGCTGTGTTTGAGTGTCATTATTTGTCTTTAATATCCCACTGAGCTGCTGTGTTGTAGGTAATTATGTTCATGGGATGGAAGCTGTCACCAGTCATAAATACCTGCTCTTTTGGTGAAATGGATGATGCAAGTTTTTATGCAAGAACATCTCAAAGCTGTGTGTGATGCTTATGGGTTTCTTCTAAACTGATGGGAAGCAATCGAAATGTCAACAGAACTGTAATTAGTGGCATTGCCTTGACTCAGCAGTTGTCAAGGTGAAACTCACTTGTCATCTGCCTTGCTGAAAATGTAGTGCCTTTCAAAAAGCAAAATGATTCCCAGCACAGTCTGAACTGGTCTGGGAGAGTCGTGAGGACCAGCAGGAAGTCCAGCTGGAGGCCAGGTACTCGTGGTCCACCCAGGGGTCAGCAATGGGGCAGTAGTGTTCTTCATGGCTGACCTGGATGACATGGCAGAGTGACCCCCCAGCAATTTTGCCAAGGATACAAAGTTGAGAGGAGTGACTCGTGCACCAGGTGGTTTCACTGCCATTCAGAGGGACTGGGACAGGCTTGAGGAATGGGCTGACAGGAATCTCACGAAATTCAACAAGGGAAAATGCAGGCTCCTGCACCTGGGCAGGAGTAACCCCACGTACCAGCACCAGGTGGAAAACAGCTTTGCAGACAAAAAACACAGAGGGTTCCTGGTGGATGCCAAGCTAACAGTGAGCAAGCAATTGTGGGAAAGAAGGCCAGCAGCCCCCTGGGCTGCTTTGGGAAGAGCACTGCCAGCAGAGCAAGGGAGGTGACCCTTCCTGTTTGCTCAGCCCTGCTGAGTTTGCATCTGGAGCAGTGTTCAGGACTGGACTCCCCAGTACCAGAGACACATACTGGTGTGAGTCCAGTGAAGAGCCATGGAGATGAAGGGATGGAAGCATCTTACTCACAAAGAGAGGCTGGGAGAGCTGGGACTATTCAGCCTGCAGAAGAGGAGGCTTGGAAGGCTCTTACCCATGTGTATAATGAATGCCTGATGATGGGAGAAGTAAAGATGATGGAGGCTGACTCTTCTCATTGGTGTTCAGTGAGGCAATAAACACAAGGCAATAAACAATGAAGCAGGAAGCAGTTAACACAAATTGAAATACAGGAAATTAAACACAAGATTTTTTTTTCTGTGAGAGTAATTGAACACTTGAGGTGGTGACTCAAAGAGGCTGTGGAGTGGCCGTTCTTGGAGCTACTCAAAATTCACCTGAACAAAGCTGTGATCCATCTACTCTGTCTGACACTGCTCTGTGCAGAGCATCCAGAGGCACCTCAGCCATTCTGTGATTCTGCCATGTGCCTAAACCCTCCTGTGAAAGGTAGCAATTGAGTAGGTGCACTAACAGCCTGAATAATCCTCTGTTACTGTGAGTAATCATCTTTACTCAGATTTACAAACAGCCCTTTATGTTCCTGAGTGACATTAGTCTATTATCCTATTGCTAATCACTCCATTTGTTAGGAAGAGATAAAACTTTAGATAAAACTTACTTCATTGGTTGTCAGTTAATGAGCATTGCAATTAGAATCCTTCTAGCAGAAGGGAACATAGCTTCATTGTACACAATACCCAATTGCAGTGACCATGTGAAATAAGAATTTCCTGATTTGAGCATGATGTAGAGGGAACTGTGGCTGAAACCTGACCCCTTTGAGTTACTGTGTGAATGACTGCTGGAATTGCATTTATTTTCTGTGATCTGCAGCATTTTTCCCCTTGGTGCCTGCAGTCTGTTGAAGAGCCTGAAGAGGAGCAAGCACTTGTGCACTGATAGGTTATTTCTTATTAAATTAAGCTCAAGTGTTGCAGGAGCACTAGACTAGATGAGATCTCTTGGACTACTTAGTTCAAGCCTTCTGCAGTGGTTCACAACTGTTCTGCTAAACTGCTTTGTAGAAAGTGTGTGTTGCTGTGGTGGGGCTCCTTGGTCCTTTGGCACTTCCCCCTTACCTGTCTGGGGAACTCTGCAACTTTTAGTCTAAATCTGGTTAGTGTGTATTCACAGAGTTGTCTTCTATGCTATACATTATCAGAATACTTCTTAACCACTACAATTCCTTTCCTTGTGCTTGTTCCCTAATAAATGTAGAGGGGGAAGTGTATTGGGTTTACACAGCAAGATTTGCTAAAGTGAACAGATAAATGCTTGCTATTCCAGAAGAAGTCTTGTGGGAGAAGTGTACAAAGGTTGCCTTTAATCCCGGTCTTAATATCGCGGTCGCGGTTTCGCGGTCTTAATATCTTCTGAATTTTAGTATTTGGCTGGACTAGTGGCCCTGTCATTTCTCTATTCAGATTAAGGCCAGGTTGGGTGGGGCTTTGAACAACCTGGTCTGGTGGAAGGTGTCCCTGCCCGTGGCAGGGGGCTGGAACTGGATGATTTTTCAGGTCCCTTCTAATCCAGGCCATTGTGTGATTCTGTGATTTACTCAGCAGTGTGAAGTAAATTGAAATTCAGGTCTCACTGTTCATTTGTTGACTTCTGATCTTTATTTTAAGTGAGTCAAGAGTGCAAACCCCCAAAATCCTCTTAATCTTAAATGTCAAATTTGAATACAGTAATTCAGAGTTAGTATTTAAATGTGTTAGAGGCTTAGTTATTTGTTCTCTACATTATCTAGGAGTGACATGGAAGTAGAACATCTGACTCTCTATTCACTGCTCAGGCATTCATAGTCATCTGCGAGTTATTAATTTCATCTAGAAATTGCCTTCTCAACAGAACTTTTTAAATAATGCTAATGAGGTTGGTTTTGCTGTGTGTTAAATATCATTACAGATTTGAAGCTTGGGCCTGAACTTTCTTTTTATTTTTCCCCTCATTAAAAAGGACCCTTTCATTTCTCTCGAATGAGGTGTATTGCCACTATCCAAATTACACTGGCTTTTAATAATAATTTTTTAATATAATGGCTGGATGAAAAGGTCTTTTTAGTGCATAAAAGAAATAGTCAGGAAATGCATCAGATGTACATTTTTGATGTGTTCAGAAGTTTTTAGAGAGTCTGTAAGGTTACCTAGTTTGTGTATTGTGAGCAAGTACATATATTCACCTTTTTTGGCAGAACTGATTTTAACCAAACTTAGCAAAGCAAAGGCTCAAATAACTGAAAAGTCAGTGAACTTTAGCAGCTTTCCACTTATTGAATTGTATTGGGAGCTGAGGCTCTCCCCGTGCTTTTCTACAGCTGGGTGGCAGCATTTCTGCAGCAATTCATTTGTACCTAAATTAACTGCTCAAAGATTTTTTTTTTTTTGATGGATCAGATGTTACGTGCCTTTTTCCTCTCAGCTGTGATTACCCTTTTTAGAGCAATATGAAACTCACCAAATATTAGTTACTTGTCTGTGATAGTGAGTCCTAATGATGCTGCTGCGAATATCAGTAGGTGCAGGATTTTACAAAATGAGCAGGACTTTATAAAACTGCACTGCAGGGGCTCACCTACTGACCATTCTGTCTCTTGCTGCTTGGTGTCCTCCCTTACATTCACGGTCTGTGCTCAGGATTCCAACTCAAACACCAGTTTGCTTCATTTATTCACACCTCTAGAGATGAATTCAAACAGACTGCCTCAATGGTCTGGACTGACATAGTTTCCCCAATCCATTTTCCATTTATATATGCCACTGCTCACCTACATTAGTAAATTAAATCTTAATGTTCCCGCTGAATTTTGAAGGTTTAAACTTTAAGCCATTGGATTTTATTATTATTTGCATCAGAAGGAAAAATTCCCCACCATCATATTTACTTCATTGTGAAATTACCATAGGGCAATCACATATCCTTTTTATATGCCTTAAGCTTTCATGCCCCTTGTAAAGTTTGGTTTTCCAGGTTACTTTTATATGTTCTTTGAATCCATTCCTGTGTTATTCTGCCCTTTGTGCAACTCATTTCCTGAAAGGATGTGGTTTTCCAGCAGGGTTTTACTAGGGTTATATTCATAATCACTGCCATTACCCAGATTTTTACAGCTACTCTCCATTTTATGAAGGGTGCTCCAGACATGCCCTGAGGTCAGGCTGAGCAAGTTACTGTGTCTGGGTGCTGTAATCCTGCCACCACTACCTGGAGCTTGGCTGTGTTAAAACAGGTTTAGGTGGATCCTGACTACTCTGAAGGCAATTCACACTGTCCTGTATCATTTATTACCTGTCTTCCTTTTTACAATACTGAACTTGGTGTTAGCTGCAAGCTTTATTAGCAAAGATTTTATATTGCCCATAAAAAAATTCAACAGCACTTGATCAGGCCTGTTCCAGAGCCCGCCCACCCTCTGGATGAAGAAGAAGCTGAAGCCCTGGCTCTGGCACCTGTCCTGTAACCATTTGTTGACTTGACAGGTTGGACTGGCCCTTTCAAACCCCTTCCCTTTGGCTGGGAGGAGTGATGAAAAGGTTACCTGCGCTCCAGAGGCGTTTACTGCTGCTCCCAGAGCTCTGTAATCCTTCTTGATACCTCTCGGACTGCATCTGGCGCCAACATTATATGGAATTAAATCTAACAGTTTGAAGAAATTCAAATATATGTCAGGATAGCTTGATCTACCAGATGAGTAATCCTGTCAGCTTTACAGGTTTGTTTGAGAAGACTTAGAAAGGCATGGAAAGATTATGAAACCGTGTTGACTGTCAATAATTACATTTTAGCTTCTAATTCTTTTTTGTTATGAGATTACAGTAACTGTTCTGTAGACTAATATGTTACACAGACTGTAACTCCACGGGTGTCCTTCTTGCCATTTTTACATCTTGAAACTACCCAGGGAGTCCTTCAAGACTTGTGAAATTCAGCAGTTTATTGGATTTATTGAACATTGGAATTTCACTGAATCACAGAACATGCTGGGTTGGAAGGGAGTCACAAAGATCATCGAGGCCAGCTCCGGGCCCTGCACAGGGCATCCCCAAGAGTCAGACCATGTGCCCGAGAGCACTGTCCAACCTCTCCGTGAGCTCTGTCAGGCTGGTGCTGAGCCCGTTCCAGTGCCTGACCGTCCGCTGGGTGAAGAACCTGTCCCTCATATGCAACCTAAACCTCCCCTGACACACCTTCAGGCCATTCCCTCGGGTCCTGTCACTGTCACCACAGAGAAGGGGTCAGTGTCTGCCCCTCCTGTTCCCCTCACAAGGAAGTTGTAACTGCAATGAGCTCTATCCTCAGTCTCCTCCAGCTGAACAAGCCAAGTGACCTCAGCTGCTCCTCACAAGGCTTCCCCTCAAGACCCTTCACCATCCTTGCGGTGTCCTTTGGATGCTCTCTAACAGCTGAATGTCTTTTTTGTATCGTGGCACCCCAAAGTGCCCCAGCACTCGAGGTGAGGCCACCCTGGTGAGAGCAGAGCAGGACAATCCCCTCCCTTGGTGATGCTGTGCCCGGTGCACCCCAGGACATGGATGTCCCTGCTGGCTGCCGGGGCACTGCTGACTCATATTGAATTTAGAAGGCTTCTCTGTTTATCTGAGTGGTGCTTTACAGATTCATAGATGCAAATCTCTCGGATGTGCCAGTTGGAAAATGCGGAGTCTAAATGGGTTCTTCCTTCTGTCACAGACAGCAATCTTTGTATTGCGTGTGTGATAGGCAGGACACACATGTCTGCTTAAAAAAGGAGTCCACAACTATCTACTGCACTTTTCCTTAGTTTGTATCTTTGTTTAGGATTTCATCAACTGCATTTAACAATAATCTGTCTTACTTTAGATTAATTCTGTTCTCACTGCATTTTAAAATGCTTCATTTCCCTTCAATTCACCAGGTTTTTTTTCTCTAACCATATTGGCTATTGATATCTTATTGGTTTGCTTTTATTTCCTTCCTTTGAAATCCTTCTATTGATCACATGGGTTTGAACTCTTAATTCTTGTTTGGCACTGCTAGTTTTCCTGTTCCACCATACTTAATGGGTTTTATTTTTGCTTTGCCATTTTAACATCGTCTGGCAGAAAGATTGAGTTGTTGGTTTCTCTCTTTGCATTAGTGTGTTTATGGCTTTCTAACCCATTTCCTATTTTTGTTGTGTCTTTTTATGGAAAATAAATGACTATTAATGCACTGCAGAAAAATACTGAATATCCACAACAAAACTGCTCAGCTGTCCTAAAAAGAAAAGTATTTCTCTTGCACACAGACATATGATTTATTTTTTCTTTTACTAATCCAGCAGGCTGGGATTGTGCTTTCAATTAAAATGGCTTAGCTGAAGTAATTACAATTTGTTGCTGTCAGCATGGATAAACTTGATAAAGAAGGAGACTAAATTATCTTGTAGGGTTTTGTCTTGACTGTTTTTGTTAGCAAGTCAAGATAAATAGCTTGGAGTTATAATTGCTGAAAAGCCAGTTAGTGGCCTCAAGTTATTGCTGAATGCTGGCACCATTTGTACAATATTTAACATGCTACAAAACACTGTCTTCTCTGTGATACAGGGGTCATCCCATGGCCTGTGGCTCAAGACAGGATGCTTTGAGTAATTGTTGACTTAAATGTCTTAGAGTGAACCTTTTTCTCTGTTCTCACACTGTGGATATGATTCTTCCCGTCTTGACAAGCCCAAGTTTCTGTTGCCTTTTCCTCTGTCAGGCTGGCTGCTCAGGGATGCCCTCTGCTCCAGCTGCTTGCCAGTCACTCCACTGCAGAGCAGCTTTTCCTCTGTGAAATGGGTAACTCCTTTAACTCTCCTGACTGCAGCGAGGTGCTGGGCAGTCCCCACCTGCAGGGTTTGCTGTGGCCATAAATGCCCCCAGTTCCCTGAGCGTGGTGGGACCCCACACCACGGCAGCTGCGGGTTCCCCTGGGTGGGCTGTGTGTGGTGTCACGGATCAGGGTGTGAATTTGTGGCATTGCCTTGTCAGGAAGATGCCTGGCACGGACTTGGAAAGGAGATGGTGGCCCCTGGGGACTCCTGGGTAGCAGCCAGTTGGTCTGTAATGGAATGGGCAGGAGAGGCCCACGGGAGCACTGGGCATTGTGGCCAGACTGTGTTTGCAGTGGGAACAGATACAGGGTGGAATAACTGCCCAGATCTTGATGTCCATGCTATGTGCATTTCAGATTGTGTGGGGTTTTTTCGTTGTATTTTTTTTTTTTATTTTTAAACTTCAGATTAGCTCTAGCCCGGGTCTGTGATGCAGCTGGAGTGAATTTCTAGGCTGTGTTCAGCTGAAAGGGATTCAATTCCCACGCTCTGAGATGCTACAGCGTGCATTAGAGCACTCTTGAGAGGGGTGTGTGTGAGGTTCACTGCAGAAGTGCACTCCTGTGTCCAATGAAGCACGGAGGTGTTCCCAGTAAAGTTCCTTGGCACTGCTGCAGCGTGCATGATTACCAGGACTAATTTCTCAGGCTGCAGTAGATATCTCTAGTACCTCTGCGTGGCAATTACTGTGAAGTACTGAGACTGCTCTGAAGCTTTTTCTGTCAGGTCCGAGTTAAATTGGAGTTTGTATTTGGTTGTTATTGTTCGAGTTCATGAAACCAAATTGCAGGAACATAACATATCTGGCTGTTGGATGAAAGTTCCCTCAGTTTATATTCTAAACCCATGGCAATTAATCTGCTTAAAACCATATATGTTTCATGGATATCCTATATATTTTATAGTCCTACTCCTATAGAGCATCCTATCCCCCATTCTTTTGTAAAACACCTTAGCTCCCAGCCATGCACACCAAGTAATGCATTATTCACAGGCAGAGGGACTGTCTGAGTGTATAACTGAGGGTGCAATGGATCCTTTACACAAATGTTATTTCTTGTTTCCTTTTCCATAGCAAATGAGTCCTTGCCTTCAGGAATGTGTGAGAACTGCAAGATGCAGGCAGTGGTAATGGTGCAATAAATTGGCCTTGGAGTCCTCAATCCAAGACTGGCTCATGCTTGTAATTCACCATCAGAGCTGCCATCCTGCTGTAAACATGAGATCTGGGTTCTGATCATGTGCTGGATTAACCTGAACTGGCTGCCACACACTCACCCAGCCCCTTTCTCACTCACCCTCCTCAACAGGGCAGGGGGAGGAAGGAGATGAAGCAGCTCGTGGGTCAAGGTAAAGACAGGGATGTCACTCACCAGTTGCTATAATACCAATTACTATTTCTACTTCTTAATTGAGGGAAGTGATGGAATAGTTATAGAATATTTTACTGAAGAATTGGAGGCCGAAACTATCAATATTCTCAACGGTTTGCAAATGTTTTAAATTGACTACATCACATAATCCTAACCCAAATATGAAAAATCCAAAATCCTTTATTGAATAAAGGACTTGTTATCCATAAATTAAAGGACTTAATTTAAGTCCAAAAAAGGACTATTTATCCACAAATAACAGGGCAGGTGCCTGGTGCTTCCTGCACCCTTTATGCAAGGGAGGATCTTCCTGAGGACAGGGCTCTGAATCAGTGATGCTCTTTTGTCTTTCAGAGTTGCTCACTCATGGATGTTTGGAAAGTTTTTACTGAAAAATATTTTTCTTGTTTAAAGTTTTTGTCCTGTTTCTGATACAGCTTTCACTGTTGTCCCAGGCTCTTTATGCACTGACTTCTGTTGTGAGCTCTCTCCTAGTGAAGTCTTGGAGCTACCCCTGGCCAATCCCAGTTCTCACACTGACCACTTCAGTTTAATGGCATGTGCACTTTATCTCATCGACTTTCCAGACTTGTCTCAAGTTCCAGACTGCTACAGGATGTCCTTGCATCTCTCTATGAGTAGTTTCAAAGAAGTAAAAAGTAAGTAGGAGTTCCTCTTGCTGACAATTTAAAAATCAGGGCGGTAAATTTTATTTTAGCGAAGTGGTTGCAAAACTAGAATAAATTTACAGGGGAAAAAAAAAAGCATCAAACAAAAGCAGCTGTTCTGCAGAGAAGATGCCTGTCATTAAGCTGTTACCTCACATTGTATTTCTCTGCAGTGCCTTCTGGCAGCATCTCAGTCCTCTGCTTTTGGGGCTCTGTCTCTTAAAATGTATTCTGCTCTGGTACCCCTCTCTAATTGCACTTGAACGTTATCAGGATGCTGTTGAGCACTAATGAGTCTTCAAAGAAGTATGTAGGGACTTTCACTTCCCTTTTGTTCATGCTAATTAAGTTAGGGAAATTTTATATTGTGCCTTGATTAATTCTGGGAATTTGTAAGAATGCAAATGAACATTGTTTATCTGGGGCTGAGTTATCTTTTGATATGCAAACACACTTTGATATGCTGATTTTCATTAACACTATTGCCTTCCTCTTTGGGAAGGACTTTGAATTACAATTACAATTCCATCCAACTCCTCTCTGCACAGAAGTTGCGACTTCTGCTGCTCCTGTCTTGTAATTGTATACAAATTCCATATTGTAGAAGTTATCTGAACAAATTTCTTGTTAGTCTAGCAATATCAGGAATTTAATCTTGTTTTCTCTAAGTCCAACTGTGATCTATATTAATTAAACAGATGACCAACATGGTTCTGGATCCTTCCACAGGTATCATGGTCCCAGGATATGCAGAGATGACCTGCATTCTGCAGACCTTGGTCTTAGCTGGTTTTACTCAATTATGCCTAAGTCTAAATCATTTTTTAGGGGAGTCTTTGAGTAAAAGAGTCTATATACCTATATTAGTGAATAAGCAGTTTTATAAATGCTATATTTAGCATATATTTATTTTTTTCACGAATTGTTGGGGGCTCCTAAGGGCTCTGTTAACTGTTTGTTCTGAACAGATAAGACAGAATTTATATATGAAAAAATATGCAGTCGGCTTCTTTGTAGCTTCTTTGCATTTGCATGGTGCTTCTCACTAAAAACACGTATGGAGGGCTGTTCATGGTGCTATGTTTTATTCCTGGTTTGTCTCTTAGTATGTGTTGAGTGTTCTATCATAGAGCACAGAGCTAGATAATGTGTTCAAGTGTTGTGGATATCATAAAGAAGGATCCCTTAGAGCTTTTGCTTTCTAATTATATTCTGTTTTAGCCCACAGTGTATCCAGACATCTCTTCCTTATTCTAAAAGACACCCTAAACACTAGAGAGTGCCAAGCAAGTTAAAGCACCCTATCTAAGTAAACAACCACATGGTAGAGTCCATATGTTCTAAAATTAGGTGTATCTATGTTTAAAACAATATATTAATTCTGCTGCTAGAAAGGGGAATCAAACCAATTCCCCTGTGTGGAAAGAATCATGTTGCATTTTGAATGACTATTAGCATATTAATCACTTCTTGTGATATTTTTCAATTTAGTCTTTTGAAGTAAACTCTGGAAGAGTATTTGCTCTAAAATAATTGTA
The DNA here is from genome assembly GCA_013397115.1 of Edolisoma coerulescens. Classification (NCBI taxonomy): domain Eukaryota; kingdom Metazoa; phylum Chordata; class Aves; order Passeriformes; family Campephagidae; genus Edolisoma; species Edolisoma coerulescens. The sequence continues at coordinate 14,687 of VWZW01005963.1, forward strand.
TCACAGACTTTAAATGCAAGCTGCTTTCAGTGATGCTGATGTACCTTTTAAGCTGCCTCAAGTTAATGCGCTGCCCCCGAATGAACTCTGCATTTTGTGTGAGAAAGTGAAATCCAAGCTTTGTGTGCTTTATGGAGGTGACCTGCTGCAGATTATGCTTCGGGACGTGTGTGATTCCCCAGGCATTCCTCTCTGCTGCCCTTCAGTCCTGCTGTTCTGTGTCCTTGCTGGCCCCAGGCAGGGTTTCCTGCATTTATAGGGAGCAAAACTGCTGACCCGGGGACCCAAGGCAGAGGCTGAGTCTCCTCGTGTTTCTGGGGCTTTGTGACCAGGCTCGTGAAGTGATGTCACTCACTGTGTGTTCCAAGGAAGATGCTGCATCTTCTGAGAATTAGGGCTTCGTTACATCTGAGACGTGGACATTCCCCAGAGAATGAATCTGAGCCAAACCTCAATGATTGCAACTGAAGGCAGTGAGAATTATGAACTTGGGTGAATATTTTGGCCAATTTTGGGGTTAGGAAGGGTGTTACATTTCTATTTGGTTTATTCTCATTTCTTTAGGATAGCGATTTTCTGGCTAGAGGACGGATGAATCCAGTGACGAGCAAGACAAGTTTGCCCAGAACAGCTGATGCCAGTGAACAAGATGTGTGCTCTGGGGTTAGTAAAAACCTGCCCAATACACTTAAAAAATCTAAACATGTACCTGCCTCTAAGCCTTAAAAAAATATATGGAAAAATAGTTTATGAAGGTTTTTTTGACAAGTTCTATTGCTGTGACTTCAATGAACAGAATCCACCTTTCACAAGCAGGCGTTTTAGTGCCCTGCTGCCCCTTGTCTTTTCTTGTGTTAATATTCAACTTTTAGGTAGGAAAAGTCTTGAAAGGCTTCATTTTTTTCAAAACACATATACCCTTGAAGTGGAGTAGCATATATATCTGCTTGGCTGACTCGGTGCAAAGTGTTCTCATCCTGAGCTGTGCCTCTGTTGTCATGTTGCTGGCCAAGGTCAGGGAGCAGTGGTGCCAAGGTCCTTCCTGTGGCAGCTCTGAGTTTCAGTAGGAAATCTGACATTCTGAACAGATGCATCTGCTGGGCAGAAACCTAAGCAGCAGAGCAGTGGTTTATGCTGGGAAAATAGGATTCAGAGACGTGGTTAACTAAAATCTCATGGAAATGGGGAAAGAATGGTGTTGTGGTTTGTCCTCTGATGGCACTTGAAACCCCAAACTGAAAGCTCTGCTCCTTGTCCTGAGCTGCTGAAATATTTGTGTATTGTGTTTGTGTGGCAAGGTTTTTGGTAGAGGGGGCAGGTTACAGCGGTGACTTCTGTGAGAAGCTGCTGGAAGCTTCCCCTCTGTCCCATTCTCTCATTTTTTCTGTACTCTGCTCCATGTATTAATTCAGGGCAAGTGAGGAAAAACCCACTGGTGGGTTACTGAGTCTTCCTTTTGTGAGTTACTCCTGCCTTCCCGAGACTTTGGAAAGGAGATGAGGGTTCTGTGCTTGGTGGGGGGCAAACAGGAAAACATCTGCTTTGCTCTCTCAAATATCTGATGCTGTCATGAAAAATGCCATTACAGAAATATTGGTCACACTCTGACACATCTCCCTTCAGAACTGTCTAACTCTCTAAGATAATGACTCACAAAGAGTGCTATATTGCTACATGTTTGAACTTCAAGCATACCTTCTAAAATGAAATTGTTTCTGCAAACAAAGTCCTTAAAATGTTAAGACATCATCTGTAAATTGACAGATTCACTGAGCTGGCAAAGCAGTCGCAGAGAGTAGCACAGAGGCACCCCAGTGTTCATCTTTCACCCAGTCACTTCAATCACACTGGTGTAAACCACAGGAATTGCCTGAAATAACGTGGAGCTGTTATTCAAAAAGCAATTCATCCAACAACTAAATACCTCTCAAACTACTCTTTTGCAAAGCAGTAGCATAATATGAAGCAAGAAATACTCACTGGAAAGCAATGAACTTTTGATGTCAGTTTATTTTGAGCAAGCATTTCAGCTTCTGCTTAAGTATGTATAAAATGACAGATTGTTTTCTTCTATTTGACATACTGTATTTTTCATTTTAAGCTTGCTTTGTAGCACAATGTTGTAAATGCAATGAATGACTCAGTCAACCTATACTTGCTAAAAGCTTTTTAGCATATTTAATCATTGTCTGTTTGGAGGTAGCACAGTTTATGTGCTAAAATGCTTGTGTTGTGATATAAATTATGCTAAGAGGAAAAAGTACAGTGGTTGAAGCAATCAGACTAAAAGTTGATCTGTGTAGTGAGTGCTCTGCAGAAAGTAAAATACCGTTTGTTTGTGGAATATTTATGTGATCATATAAAAATGATCCTTTCCTTTCTTGCTGAGAGCAGCCAGCAGTACATTTGACTTCATTACTCGTGAGGTGATTTTCCATGTGCTCAACAGAGATGATCACAACTGAAGTCCAGCTCTGTTTTCACCACCTCTTTCTTCCTGTGTATTTTGTTTCTTAGTTAAAAGAAAGGCACATTTGTGGATGCCAAAAGCTGAGTTGCAGAGGGATTCTCCAGCTTTCTGCCTCTGTCTGTGAGAAAGTCTTTACTTTCTCACAGACACTGGCTGAGAGGCAGTTGGGAGTTTCTGTAAACTATCTTCCAGGTGCAAGTTGTTGTTATACTAATCAGGGAAATGTTTCCTGTGGTAACTAACCAATCAATGTAAAGAGCTGGATGGTCAAGGGGCCAATGGCCTTGTGCCACTCCAGAGAACTAACATATAAAACCCGTTTATATAATTAAATAAAGATTCCTCTTTCCTCTGAAACTGGAATTGGTGTCGTTCCTCGCCGATCTCGGTCTCGGACAGCAACACACATTCAGTGCTAGTGGTAAGAGTTGGGATCAACACTCAAAGGCAGCCAGGCAGAGCTGAGTTTCTGAGCTTGAGCAGGAGGTGAGTAAAGTAGGCAGAGGTGCTCCTGGCTCTGCCACTGCTCTGGTGAGAGGGACTCTGACCACTCGTTTTATTCCTCATGTTTTAAGCTGCTGCAGCAAAGTGAGCACACAGTAACTGTGTGAATAAAATCCTTTGAGGACTGGGTTCTTTTGGCTTGTGTCCCTGTTATCTCCTATAAAATGTGCCAGGAATCAGAATTTAATCTAAGATATCTCTTGTGTCTTCATCTACTTATTCCTTAATTGGTCTAGCCTGCCAACTGGATGCTCAGCCACACTGGCAGCTTTTTTGACAAGCATGATTATCCACCAAGGACTAGATAGAAATTGCCAAATAATTTCATAGTATTTGCTGATTAGCCACCTGCTTAACATGGCTTTCCTCACGATTGAAATTACTGCCGTGCTGGTGGTAGCATACAAACTTCTGTGGAATAGTGAAGATCACTGCCAGAACTGCTTAGATTTGATCTGCTGTGCTGTAGACAACAGCACTGAACTAAAAAATATTTGCTTGATGAATAGCACATATATGTTTTTTTTGCCACATAATGTTTACTACTTGTTTATCTTCAGCTGAATTGTGTTGGTGAAATTTGAAGTGAAGAGAAAGAAATATTTGAATTCAGCCCCAGTTCTAAAGCCAGTGTAGGTGCTTCTGGGTTTGAATGAGTAATCCTTCTTGGCTGGCAAGAATTTATGTACTTATGGAGGAAAAAAAACCTCTGTGGTCAAACACAGTGTTATAGTAAGCAATGCTCCAGCCTCATGTTCTTCTAGTTTATCCCAAAACAATCCTTAAACATAATCATCCAAAAGTGTTTGAACACTTGTAAAAGTGTTTTGTATACTCTACAGTGAGTAAAGAAACCGATTTTCTTTTCTATTATGTGCAAGAAGGTTAAGTATTTAAGGAAATACTTGGTTATGATAGTGAGTACACCAAATGGGGTTATTTAAAAAATGTTGTGATGATTGAGAAGCAGATAAGTGATACCACTTACACATTTGTATCAGAGAATTCAGGTGAGATGAAGATTTGCTAGAACTGGCAGGCTGTAATGGATGCAAGGAAAATCACACTTGATTGCACCACATCCCACATTTATTGAGTAAAGTGCAGGAGAGAAGTGTTTGTTCAATTCTCCTCTAATGGGAGTTGGCTGAGGGGGCTGCACTGATGTTTGGCTGGTTTGCATTTGGTTTTTTGTTCACTTCTAAAACTCTTCCTAGAGCTTTTCTGTAGGATTGTCAGAGCAGTCAAAGGCTTTAAAACTCTGTGTGCTGTCTCCCTCTGCCTTAGGGAGCTACAAGGTGGTGTTTGTTCCTAATCCCTCCTGTCTGCATTCAGGACCCGACGCTGTTATCTCCAAAATCAAAGCCAGAGATTGCATTTGCTTTCAAGGAAACAGAATATGGTTCTGCCTTGTGTGGTTTTTAGTAATACACAATGTCTGAAGCCAAATGCATGTGAAGCATCTTTGCATAGGCAAATGAGATTCAAATACAGATTGCACTGCAAACCGGACAGCTTTGATTAGGAGATGAAATACAGGTAATCTCTTTTGGCTTCCCCTGAAAACTGAAATTACTGTTCCCTACTTAAAAGGCATCAGCTGAAGAGCAACCGGAACAAAAGAATTGTTATTCCTGTCTAAAATAGAGAATTATTGTCAGGCTTTTGTGATCATCATGAGAATCTGTTTTATAGAACAGTACAGCTGTCTAGATGGTACATTTAGATCTCCTGCTGAGTTTTGCTAAGGAAAGAATTATTTCCTTTTTCAATTATCAACTTTCTTTTTTGCAGACAATATTTATTTTGTATTTGCTATTGTCTGTATTGCAGATGTTAATTGTTTAATTCTGACCTCACTTAATCTGGTTTTACACAATATTGGGTAGATTTGGTCTCAGTTTACAGCTGAGATAAAAACTCATTGTTTCTTTGGGTAAGAATGAGCGTGTTGGGATCTGTGATAGAGCCTATTGAAAAATCTGAATGCAGAACCAGCCATGAAAGCAGCTGCAAAATTCATTCACCCTAATCTGTGAGAAGACCTGTCAGAGACTTCAGTTGTCACTGAACTTGTTTGAATCATATCAGAAAGTCAGAAGCCTTTCTAACTGAGTGCTGTGACAGACTGTGTGATAGAAGTGCTGCTGCTGAACCAGTGTCTGTAACTTGGAATCAAAGCAGAAACATAACCAGTCCACAACTGCAGTTTGTTTACTGATCAAAACTCATTTTTGATGTTTTATGTGAACATCTTGTTGCTGGGAATTTGGCTTAACTTATACAGTGACTTGTAATTGGGCTCCTCAGGGGAATCTGATGTTCTACATTTTGAGTCGTAGAAATGTTTTCAGAGAGCTTTTATGCCAGCACTGAAACTTTAATAGTTTATTCAGTCCTGGAAACAGGAGGGAACTACTGACACATGCAGTCATGTTCCCTGGTGCAATATTTCACAGGAAAGCAAGTGCTTCTACTGACTCTTATATGTGAAGTAGTTTAAATGTTGAAGAACTACAACAGTGTCTGCAAAACCTGCTTTTAACTTTACCCAGTTTCATGAAAGGGAGCATTGCCAACTATCCTCACTTTGTGAAGTTTGGTTGAAAAGAAAATACTCTGTTAGTTTCCATAAGAGCCCAAAACAGTTTCTGGAACCCTGCCTGCCTTCCCTGTTCAGAGAGAGGATTCATCGCTATTGACTCTGCTCCCGATGTGGCTGAAAATCAGTTCTTGAAGCCTTTGTGAGTTACCTTCCGACTCAGCAACTGCTGTTTGAGTCCCAGTGTTGCAGACAAAACTACATTTTCCTCTACTTTTTCCTCTGTCTCAGTGTTTGTTCCCCAGGTTTAGTCCTTGTGCCTTTTTCCCTATGGAAAACATTTAAAAATTGGCATTAGTGCGAGCCAAGGACCTTGATAGCCCGTGCTGCAGATAGTTTAGCCAAATCTTGCCTCCTCTGCTTACAAATTTTGAAAAGATTTTGAGTAGTAGAGAACATCTGATCCTCTCAAAAGCCATAAATGCAATATATTGTGGACTTTTCATCGCCTTTTAAGAATTATGAGCAACATATGATGATTTTGTTTCTGAAACCTTGCCTGATGATCACTTGCAAACTGAGGTTCTTAGATTCTTGCCCTACATTTCTGTGCCAGTTTCATCTTTTCTCACATTACTGCCAAATTTTTCTTGATCATAAAAAGTCCTTTAAAATCTGGCAACAAATCTTCTTTGTTCCTGTTTCTGAGCTTAAATCAAACTCAGAAAGGTAATTTTTAATTTTTTTTAATTATGACCCTGGCATTAGTCTTTAAAAATTAATTGTTAAGGACTGGTTTAACTTGAACCTGATTTTTCCCTCCTTGCTTCTTCACCTGGAGCTCTGTTAAGGCAAACTCTTCTTGTAACAAACATCCCATGGTGGAGGATAAGAGAGCATGCACAGGAATCATTACAGAATATACCCAAACCTGTCAGTTATTTTAGTCCTGCTATAGTGCAGTTTTTGAAGAAAAAAACTCTCTAGAACCTTAAAGTGAATGACTTGTGATTTTTTCCTTAAGTGCATCTGAGTTTGAGAGTTTCTCTAGTGGTAACCAGAGTGTCAGCATAACACCATGAAATCTCTATAATGCAATATGAGTTCAGATGATGTCTGGATCAGACCTGGAGGTCTCTCCATTGGTAGTTGAGCAGGTGTGGAGGAATCTGAGTGTCTGGGAAGGTTTCTGTGCATATTTTAGTGTAATCATTCTGGTTTTAGTTCTGAGGTAGTAAGTTCAAGTTTTTAAAATCAATTCTGGAAAATTCAAAGGTGGAAAAGAGGTTTCTGCTCGGAACTTCGTGAGAGTTAATGAATCATGCTATGAAAACAAGGATGGCGTTCACATCCCATGTTAAAGCAATGTAATAAGGGGAATTTTGTTATAACTGTAAACTCTTTGGAGGTGGTTTTACCTTAGGGCAGAAAGTTAAAACTGAAATGAGACTTCTGATCTTGGTTTGCTACAAAGGGACTTGAAGACAAATGCCCCAAACCAAAGGATAGCAAAGTTGTTGTGTAGAATGAATGGTTTCATCCACTTACTCTAAAGCCTGTTTTAGGCCACTCTTGTGTGTTTTGCCTTTTTATGCCATCTGAGATTTTACAGACACATTTTCCCCCACTCACCAGTTTTACCCCCTACTAGGGACTTGCTGTTGGACTCTGAGAGCAGAGCAGTGGCACTGTGGGCCAGCAGCAGTGGCAAAGGCTCCTGCAGAGTTTTCTCTCTGGCTCACTTTCCAGTGGATTTGCACATTTTTCTCAGTTGTGAATTTAATTTCCTCCCCATCATCATAACTTGCCTGTAGAGGATGACAACGTTCAACAGGACTTGAAAAGGAAAAGGAAACACATCCCTTTACTGCGTTACAAGCTCATATTACCCTGATGTCACTTGAATTGGTCACACCTCTGAATAAAATTGTGATGGATGTCTTTGTATCACCAACTTAACGACTTCACATTAGGTTATTAGTCTTCAGGTTTTGACAGGACTGTGAATATATTTTACAGTTCTCATTTGTGCTGGCATCTCTGGGGTCCCATGTAATGTCCACAGAAATCAATAAAATGACTTTTTCCAATTCTTCCTGTTGCATTTGGATTCCTACACTTGAGGACACAAAGATTTTTTAGGCCTCAGGATTTCTTGGTTTTAGGATTTTATAATATAGGAGTTGTCACATGAGACAAAAGCAAGGTTCCCCTTTCTCTGCACTCTGTCTCTAGTAATAGGACCAGCTTTTTGAAGGGAGGACATGAGAAACATTGCTGGAGCCATAAAAGAAGAGCTTCCCCCAGAGGATTATGCTTCCTCCTTCCATCTGTGAGAAGCTGAATAAAGACCTGAAGCGGGAGAATTTACATTCCTCAAAGTTTTAAATCTTATGACTAAAAATAATTTTTTCTCGTCTAACTGGGGATAATTTGCCCTCCACTCTTCCCCTGCTGTAATTAAATCCTCTTCATCTGTCAATAATAGAACGTGAGTTTTTTCTTAGTATCCCATATAAATGGTTAAATCTATTTATTTTATACAATGTCCTAAATTCTGCAGCATCATATGCATTTATAGCTCACTCGTTTTGTTATGCGTACTTTCCTTCCTCTTTTTTTTTTTGGCTATGTATTTTTCATAAGCACATTTTTTATACCTTTTTAGTTTATATTTACAGAGCTTAACAAATCACAACATGTTTCATGCAATCTGTCTCTGCTTCTGCTGAAGAGCAGTCACTGATTTGATGAGAAGCCAGCACTTTTAAGGTGGGTAATAAAGTTGGGCTCTTAAATCTCTATATAAATGGGGTTTATGTATACTTTTTATAGGTTGTCTAGTTTCTAAGATACTTGCACTATTCTGTTGGTTTAATTCTCTTGATATATGGAAGTTGAAGTTCTTCCAATCTAGAACATCAGAACAAAAATGCCTGCCTTTGGTTTCCACATGGCTGTGCTTGAGCAGACAACATGGGGCATTCTCACAAGCGAGGGACAACTTGCAGCTCAGTCTGTGTGCCAGTGCAGTAGCTCTTCTTCATGGACATCAGCTGATGAATTGGTGTCCTGCAAGGAAACGAAGGAAATGATTATAGTCTTCTTTGTGTTTCCAGTAACTGATCTGTAAGAGTGAACTGAATCCCCCGTGTGTGTAATGGCTCAGTGTCACTGACAAACCTAATGAAAACTGATGAGGGTGTGATTCAGAGTTGGCATTTTTATGCCTTAGAGGATGCTGATGGGAACCCAGTGGTGGAAGTGAGAAGTAACCAGCACATAAGTCACTGTTCTGGCCACTGTGGTTGGCTTCAACAGGAGTTCCCTGTTCTCTGTCTGCCAGGGTGCTGCTCCTCTCTGCACAGACCATCTCCTTTCAGATGCTCGGGCCATGGGAATGTGCTGATCGTCTCTTTTCCTCCCTCCCTGCTGTCTGTAGACCCCTCCTGGGTGGCCCTTGCTGCCTGTGCTGCCAGCGAGCCAGCAGCTGCCTGGAGATGGGCCAGTTTCTCTATTACTGCAGGCTGCTGTGTGTTCTGGGTGCATCCACTCTGCGCCTGCAGTGTCACAGAATCATGGAATAGTTTGGGTTGGAAGCGCTCTTCAAAGGTCTCTAATGCACATCAAAGGGAGGGCTTTTTGGTTTCATGTAACTTAAATAAAGTGTAAGGATTAAGACTTAAAAAATAAGTCTTTTTTAATCACGTAGGAATTGACTACACAAAATTGAACTGTGGGTTGATCTAGCCCAATCTCCTGTGGTTTTTTGATGGCATACAAAAAAATTTGCTTGGGAAAGAGTCTAAAAAAAGGACAATGGTGGAGTGGGACTCCCTCAAGGATACCTTCCCTGTCCCTAGAGATTTGTGGCACTTTAATGGGTAGCCTCTTTCTATTTCATTGGTGGGGAATTTGGTGAGGTGCCACACACAGAAGTCAGAGGACTGTGCTTAACAGGGAACCTCATCATTGAGATTGATTGTGTGTACATCAATATTCTGGCACTGGTATTTCTTTCTATCAAAGGAAGACCCTGTCTGATAAAACAAGGTGTGATTGCTTGGTTTACAGAAAATTGATTTCTGTCTCAGGGAAAGCTTGACTCATGTTTTTCAGCTTGTTCAGAACATGTACATAGTTACTTTCTTTTATCTTGTTATGTGCCTTGCAATTAAAAAAGCGTGGACTTTTCTAAAGGAGGAAAAAGTTGATCAGAAGAGCCTGAGAGTGCTGTTACAAGACAGAAAACGATGCTCTGTTCATGTTTTGACTTTTTTCCACATTTGGACATTGAATTTAACAACCTCTTGACTTTTTCTTCTTAATCAGGGCTACAGATTTTTTTTTTGTTCAATTAAAATAATGTCTTGGAGCTACATGGCTTCAGAAAGGTCATGTTGTAGAGCCTTATGCAGAACAACTGTCAGTTCATTCTCCATTCATTAACTCTGCAGAAGGACTTTTTTCTTTTAAGATAAGAAAGAAGTCAGTGGCACAAAGCTGATTCTCTTGTCTTCTGATTCCAAATTTGTTTTGCCCGTAATATGCAGCTTGTAGCATTTTCTACGTCCAATCTCTATGATGTGTTCTTTTTTTCTCTGTTTTCTGCCAGAAAAAATTTTCAAGTAGTCTTGATATCTCAATCACAAAGGTTTCTCCTTCAGTCCATACTCCTTCAGGAGTTAATTTGCACTTCTGGGTCACCCCTGGACACTGCATTCATGGTTTCAGGAGCAGCAATCCCACCCCACTTGCCTTCCCACGGCCAGATTTCCTGGAGAGGTTGGGGATGCTGGGTAACTTGTGCTCCTGCCTGAGCTACAGCCCTGGGGGTACAAGGGAGACTCAGGAGTCTGTTGCCTCAGAGCCTCAGGAGCTGTTCTTTAACCAGCTGTCTGTGATATTTTAATTTAGGGCTCAGCCCCATTCAATCCCAGATACGAGATCTTTATAGGAAGTACTTATCCTTCATTTGCTTTGAATGGGTCAAAATTATAATGTCTAATGTAAATCCACAGAAGCTTTTAGACTTGGGAGGGTGAAAAAGGGACAAATATTTAGCCTATGGCCTTTTCACAAGCAGATTTTTTTTAAAAAAAATTATTTACTAGGTTTTCTACAGGAATGTGAAACATGGCTTTTGCTTTTAACCTCTCTTGGTCAGGATTTTTTCATTATTAGATTAATTCACTTTAGAATTTTGTAACATGGCAAAATAATATATGACTAGAACATTCAGTTTTCAAATTTAACTCTCACTTGGAATTAATGAGCAAAGGCCTCAGCAGAGCTATGAATCTGTTTATTTTTGCAAGGTAATAGGAAGAGCAGTCAATATTTTTGCTGTGCTTGTGCAATTTTGATTAGCAGCTTTCAGATCTGGATTACCTGGACTTGACAATAATAATTTCTGCCTTTTGCCAAGTTTTTGCCCGGGTTCATTTGACTCTACTTCTGTAATCCAAAGCAAATGGAAATTTTCAAATACAAAATTTTACATGAAGGAAAACCTGCTGTGACAAATATCATCAGTAAAAAGATATAATATGGATAAAATGGTGTCAATATGTAAAATAACAGAATTTTCTAAAATGTAATGGGTTGATATTCTTGGCTTGATCGCAAACATTTTTCATAATATTTCCCTTGGCTCATTGCAATAAGGGTACATTTGACTAGGCTGTACGTGTTGTTTATCACATTTATTTACCACTTCTGGCAGCCAAAGATATCAGTGACATTTAACTGACATGGGTAAATCAGTGAGAAATACATCCTCCTCCAAGCAAATGTACAGTGTATTTAGCCTAAGATAAAATCCTCTGAAGTATGAGTCCTTGATTCACTGTGTTTGCCCCAGAGCTTTGATGCAGCTCCTGGTAAACTTACAGGTATGAAATGATGGACCACTGTGGAGTGGCAGGTTTGCTTTAATTTCCTGATTTGTTATGTTTTCTCACTTTTACTTTTCCCGTTCTCTGGTGTGGGATTGAGCAAGTGGCTGTGTGGGGCCGAGTTGCAGGGCAGGGTTAAACCATGACACCAGTGCACAGAGATCCAGGAATTCCTGTCTTCCATTGCTCCCAGTACAGGGAGCAACTGGAGCCCGAGAAACACCTGCGAGTCCTTCTTTGCCCTAAAGCACAGCGAGGAGAGGGGCATGACCTCAGCTTTGGGAAGGATCTCTCACCCCCTGTTCCAGCCACAGCCCATAGTGCTACAGAACAAATGGCCCTTTAAACATTTTGGTTCCATTGGATTGACATCTTCTTCCGAAACCCAGAACATTTCTGACTCGCTGTAGTCCCTACTACAAGCTCAGTTTGCTGGCTTTGTGCAAAACAAGTAGGAAACTTGATACCTGCTGCAAATTACTTCCCCTCGAATGTAATACAGTGCATAGTGACATGAATTCATCTCTTAATATGCTCTGCAGTGCTGAAAAATGCTTCAGATGCCTGAATATAGCATTGCAGCAAGTTCTGCTGACAAAAACATATTGCTCTTCTCATATTTAATCTAATACTTGCTCTGTGACAGAAGGTTGCTTTTTCAAGCTGTGAATCTTCCTGGTCTGGAAGATACAAAAATAATACTTTTACTGGTCTCCAAGACCTGCCAATAAATCAATAATAATTGGATTTTTTTTCCTGATATATTTGATCAATGAAGTGGAAAAATTCACAAAGTTTCTGTTTAGAATAAATCATCTTTTCAAAAGCCTGAAAATTCACTAAGTTTCTGTTAAGAATAAACCATAGTTCCAAAAGCCTGACCTTTCTGATGAGAAGATATTTTATCCTATCAGAATTTTCTGTGTAAGTGCAGTCCAAGTGTTCTCAATCAATTGCAGTAGTTCTCTAATTTAATAGACCATTGCTGGGTCAATGTCACATTTGTAACTATTGCCTGAAGATGTTTATTCCTCTTGTCATCAGAGGAAGAAGTTAACTTCATAATATTTACATGATTTAATATTTTAATTTTTTCTGTAGTAACCCCAGACATTTTACTCCAGAAAAAACCTGGGAGTGTTATTTTCACTTCTGAGTGTGGAGGTCAGGACTAGAGTCGATGAAGTGTTTGCAAATCCTGTGCCAATTGCTACAATATGCCTTGGGGTTTTTTGTTTGTTCCAGCAGTCTCTTAGTTTTAATAAAACTGGATAAGACTTTTCAGAGCATGACTGGTAGAGTAGCTCCATCTGCAATGTATCTGGAAATTCCATTGCCCTGGGAATCCTGCGTATCCTAAACAGCTCCCTAGCAAGCCTCCTGTGATGCAGCACTGGCAGCTGCTCTGGTTTTGCTCTCCTGATTATAGGTTTGTTACACCACAGATGCTCAGGGATACTCCAGGAACTTTGGATAACAGTGGGAAGCTTTCTAGCACTGCCTAGTACAGATCTCTTGTGGCTTGCTAATACCAATGGGTTTGTCCTTGGAAACAGAGATTTAATATCTACCTTTAGTGCGTGCATGAATTACTCTTCCAAATCTTGTTTTTTTCCCTATTTATTATCTTACTTTTATTTAAAAAAACCCCAAACCCAGAATGTGTTTAACAATCCTCCTTAGTGTTTTGTGCCATTGTTTATTGGAAAAGCTATGGTTTATCATGAGTCTCTGGAATGTTTGATTGTATTCTGTGTTTTTGCTGAGAAGGGTCCAACAAAGCATGGTCCCAGGTACCCCGTGGGCATTCCTGGTGCCACAAAGCTGTGTGAACGTGGTGTTCTGACACAGAGGAAATACTGTGGCTGTCACCAGGCAGGTGAGCTCGGGTTAGTGGGACAAAACATCTTCTAGCTTGGGGCAGGCTCTTGTCCTGCTGACTCAGAGGATGGATGTGGCCTCAAATAACTTTAGTCTCTGTTTGCTATCAAGAAATCTGATTGCAGATTTATTGTGGTCAAAAGATATGAGTGAACTTAAAAGCACAAGTTGGCGGATGGAGTGTGAACTATTTCTACCCCAGGCAGGGCAAAGCCATATTTTGGAGCATTTTAGGGTGTAGGAGAAAATCATGGCTATTCATTGCCACAAAACCAGACACTATTTGGAATTTCAAACCGTTTCTTCCCCTCTCTTCAGCAGCTGTGCAAATGCCGTTGTCAGACCGAGGCGCTTCAGTGATGTGGATGGACAAATAAAACCAAATGAAGAGGAACAAATATTCATGTAGCTGGAGGATGTGGAAGGTCCTGACATGTTGGAAGGAGGAGGGACACTGTGATATAAAGTGGGGTTTGATCAATCCTTGCAGACAATCTGTTTAAGGCAGAGGAATCATCTGCAGCAAGTGCCACCCCAGTAATTGGATTCCTAAAAGTCTTCGGGTTAATACAAGGTGCCAGAGTGCTTTAAACTTTGGAAATGGAGAGTCCTGGTTAATTTATATTTTCTGTTTTCTGTTTCTGAGGGCTGTGGGGTCAAAGTACATTATTTTGACAGAAGGAGAGGGGAAAAATTAGTAAATTTAATATTCAGCACACATATTCACAGTATCTGGGAGTAGATGATAGATGCTGTGTATGTGTGAAAGCTGGTGTCAAGAACTCATGAACTTAAACTTAACCAAGGACAAGGCTTCATTCAAGCACGTGAGTTTGTTCACCTTTTTCCTATGTGCCAAAGTACTTGGGAGCAGACAACAATTAGGATTAGTAAATCTCTCCTCTTTCAAATTAACAGAAAATGGATGAGAGCAGCTTCCAGTGCCCACCTCTCAAGTTTGCACTGAAAGTTTAAATAGTCCTGAAGCTCTGTTGGGAAAGCACATAAAGGAAGTTGTTTTGCTATTTGGCTTTACAATAGGGACTGTTTGGTTTTGTTAGTAGTATGGATAGATTTGCTATTAATGCTAGAGTTTTATATTATTTATTATTAATTTATAATGAACAGTAATATGAAAGTTCCAGCAGCTGTCAAAAACAAGCAAATGGAGTACTAGGATTTGTAAGGAGAGAGAACACAAAGCAGAAAGCCCTGTGGTCTTAGTGCACCTGCATCCTGAATACTGTGCCTTGTACTGATCCCGTCTCTGTAAAAAGGATATCAAAAAGAATCTGTCAACAGAGGTTTTTCTCTGAAGAGGAAACTAGATAATGCCTGTCAGGATTGTTATAGGCTTGAGAAATGACAATGGAAGAGATATCATAGTTTCATTTTCCCAAGGGTTTTTCTTCTACGCAGATCTATAATTTATATTACCATTGCAGGGACTTCTCTTAGTCCCCTCAGTACCTGTGGGTTTGTTTACCAATTACAGCACTCAAGGATAAACCAGTTTGATCGCATTTTAAGTCTTCCAGGTTGTTTCCCCACAGCAATTTACTCTGCTTCTATTGTCCTGCCTCAGGATTCCCCTTACAAATCTATTTCCTCTTTAGAATTTGTAATCCATTAGTTCAATTCTGCTCTGCTGCATAGGCAAATCTCACCCAGGACCTTGCTTAGATAGAACTGACAGGATATATCAGTGTTAAATTCAATGTCTCATGACTAGCTAATTAAGACTTCTTTTGAATTGGATTTATTACTTTTACCAAATGTTAAACTCTGAAACAGGTGCCTCCATGGAAAAAATGTTACTTATCAGACGTAGCATTTGTTATTCTACATAAAGTTTTGAATTTAATGTAATATGGGACTAATGTTAAGAAAAGTGTTTTTGTTTTATGGATTCCTTTCTTTAGATTGCTGTGCTGCATGTGAAAAGGATCTGTGTGTCTTTTTACTACCAAACACATCTTAAGAGCTCTATTGCCTGTTTTATTGTTGGATCCATATAAACCCAAATATAGGTTTAAGGGCTTCTCCTACTATAGAAGAGGGAAATAAGGATATGGAAATAGATGCAAGATATGCAAACACAGAGGAAGTGAAGAATGTTGGAGAGCTGTGATAGCTCTGTGGTAGGCTACAGCATCTCGTAGAGTTGTCACTGCCAGGGAGCCCATCCTTGTTCCTGAGATCGTGTTGGCAGCTGCCTTCTGGTCTGTGGCATTGGTGCCTTGCAATAACCTGAGCCTGTTTGAAAGAAATTCTGTCTGTAAGAGTTCTGAGAAAAGTCTGGGGACTCTTTTGGGCAGCTGATTTCAGAGCTGCAGACAGGGCTTCAAAGGACTGGCCAGCACAACAAAGTCGGTGGGAGAGTTGTAGACCCTAAAATCTCTCAGTCTGGGGGTTGCAAGTGTGTGATAAGCCATGTGCTGCTTTGTGTATGCTGCAGTAGGGCAGAGAGTGCTGTTGCTTCTATAAAATGGAGCTGTGGTGTGTGTGCAATGGGAACGTCCTCAGCCACTGCAGAGTGCAGCTTCTCACCTCTGCCAGGTGTGCAGAGCTCTCTGCTGTCATGCTGCTTGCAGGGATGCTTTCATCCCTTCTCTAGGGGCTGTTTTTGTGTCTGCCCCCTTTTTTTTGCCTTTGACGCAGTCCTTTTAGACGTACACTGTGCCATGTTTCAGAGTAGATCCATCTGCAAAGCCTTGCTAGTAACCTGGAGCTGAGGAAAGGCTATTTTCAAAGTTGTAGCTGTAGGGTTATAGAGTCATTTATGTTGGAAAAACCCTCCCAGATCATCAAGTCCAACCACTAACCTGGAACTGCCAAGCCCACCACTAAACCATGTGCCCAAGTGCCACATTTTGTCTTTTAAAGCCCTCCAGGGATGGTGACTCAACCACTTCCCTGGGCAGCCACTGCCAGTGTTTGACAACTCTTCTGCTGAATATGTGGCTTAGAGCAAACAAATTCCAATTTGTGATTCATTGGCATCAGTGATAAGAAAGGAAGAAGCAGCAATAAATTGATAAAGCAGTAATAATCCTGGCTACCTCCAAAATAAGAAAGAGAAAAATTGGAATTTTTTTTTTTGTTGTTGTTGTTGTTTTACTTTGTTCCATTCTTGATGTTTTTGTGTCTGGCAGTAAATTGTCACTGCAGATCACACCTCTGACTGTATTTCAGTTGTAAGAAACCTGGACCTGAAAGAAGTGTGATTATCTGGAGTACTGGAGTGACCTGACTGCAGAATGTGATAGCACTCTCTGATCTCACTTCTGCAGTCAGACTTACTAGATTTGTGTGATGCCTTCAGCTATTACATGGACATTAAAGCCCTTTTCCACCATTTGATAACTTTCCTGATGGGCAACATGAAGGACAAGCAGAACTAGTTTTGCCCACAGGACTGCTATAAAATGTTGGAACTTTGCTGTACTTCTGCTCTCTGTGCTTGGAAAAACTTGTTTGGAGACCCCTTTGCAAAATAAAGTTGCCGGTTGGGCTCTGAACTCTGAACTACTTGCCATTAAGCATTCCTGCACTCTCTTCCTCCTGTTAGAGGCACATGATTCCACTGTGTGGAAAAGATCATAGACAAAGTGTTTTTCTTGACTTCATCAAACTATTCCTTTTAATTGTTTCCAATCTGGAAAGGGCAGTTACTGATTTGGTGAAAGGAATCTAGGGATGACTCTTGGATTGAATCAGAGAGGAGGAGGAGGAGAAAGAGCTGTTAATGAGCTACAGCAAAAGACAAAAATCCATACAAGATGTTTATACTGGGGGTAGGCCTGTCATATGCAGATATTTACATCTTCATAAATCCAAACAAATGTCTCTTGCCTGAGGAAGATTATCTATTAGTTTCTTCAGTTAACAGTGAGGGACAGCTGAGATGTGAGATAAGCTTTTAAATGCAAGGCAGTTGAGCCTGAGAACAACACCTCATCTCAAGGACAAATAAGGAATATTTTCTGCTGTTCAGAGGGGCTCATCCTGATCATGTGCCAGGGCTGCAAGAGGAACAACCTTATTGATTAAAGTGCAATTTTGTTGTAGTGAGTGCAAGAGCATCACTCTTGCAATAGCAAGGTAAAGAACACAGACACAGCCCTGCTCAGGAGCACTGTGGGCACACAGGCTAAATAGAGAGGTGTTCAAGCAAAGGGGAAAAGTGGGTGAGGAAAAGACAACAGGGATAGAGAAATGGGCTTAGTAACAGTAACAAGAAATATCTGTCTGTGCTTCTCTTCCAGGGAAGAAAGGGAAGAAAGTGGGGGAAAAAGCATTAACATTAAAAAGCATTTAATGTTAGATTCTATTATAGGGGGGATTGATCGACCAATCTTCCCAAATGGACACTGATGGATGAAAGTGTCTCTGGACAAACCTTAGAGGGTTTTGTGCAAAAAGGCAGCTCTGACACTTGTCAGGACTGTAGCAAATGGATTTCAGTGGTTTGTATTTGAAAGAATTGGGATATATGCTTGATTGGTGGCTTCCTTTAGAGCAGTTTTGGTTCTGCAGTATTTTAGAAAATCCAGAGAACTTTATATTCATCAGATTTGAAAGCAAGTTTCAAGTCTGAATTCTCATGAGTTTCTCAAGAAAATGCTTTAAAGCTTTTTTTTTTTTTTTAATTTATTATTTTTTTTTAAGGTTTTTTCATCTCTAAAGGTCTTTTGTAGAAAAATTCTTTTGCTTACACAAGCCTCCCATGAAACCCTGGCAGACTTACTTCAGTTTGTCTGTGGAGCTGTGGGTCACTGTTGACACCACTGTGGTCCAGGTCCAGATCCTGACCCAGTCAAACACAGTCAGAGCTCCGGACACAGCAGAACTGGGAGATGAAGGATGCACTTGTTCCTGGGAGAGCAAAGTGCTTTATTTACTTGAAAAAGCACCTAAGCTTTCCAGAAGATTATTACTCACAATTTTGCTCCTGCAGGAAATAAGGCATCTTTAAGTCTTTATTCTGATTCAGAAATCTTTTGAAATATCAGAATTGCTCTCATAAAAAAAGTTACCAGCTTTGTCTGGAAGCCAGTGATATTTGTCTGTATGTTTTATCTCTCGGCATTTGGCATAGCTTTGAGCTGGATATATTACTTGATTTTTAATCTTATTATTGTATAAAATATTGCCTTAAAAATGGATAACTTTCCAGTAGTTCTTTCCAGTCAGTACTTTGCTTAGGCTGCTTGTCACAGGACATCAGCCTTGTACAAACTTATGTTGCCATAAAAAGCACCTTCATACTGTCTTGGCCTTGCAGAGGAAGGCTGGTTAGGGTATGGTTTGTGGGAGAATCAGTGGAATAAAGGAATGGTTCAATCTGATGTAAAACCTTGAGAAAGGTCACAAGGGGTGGTGGAAGCACAAGAGGGGCTCTGTCCTGAAAATTTTCTCTGATTTGCTTTTTAAAAAGAAAAGCTCTTAATGCAAAAAATGCAGTTCCTTGTTCTCATGAACATTTCCTTCCTTGGTAACTGTTTCCAAGCCGAATTGTTGATGAAAACCAAATCAAAACTCGCTCTGGTCTTTGAAATCACTTGATAGTTTTCCATCTCCTGTTTTAAAGCCTGTATGGGTGAATTGACTGGTCTGGTTAATGCTTTTTCTGTAGTAACTCCAGTGGCAAGAGGTCTCATGCTGGAATCAGTGGCCTGAACATGCAGGGGCTTCCAGAGCAGGGGCAGACCTCTGTGAGTGGCCAGACTGCCAGGAGCATCAGGCTGTGCCAATTAATTCAGGGGTTTGCCTCTTGCTGCTCCCCTGTGCCAGTGTCAGCAGCTCACGTACAGCAGCACCAGAGGAGGTGTTGCACAAATTCCCCAGTGCAGGGAGGTTGTAGGGGTTTTGTTTTTGCCTTGCCTGCTTCAGCTCCATCTGTGTTTCCTACTGGAGATCTGCAGCTGTATGGATGTTTGCAGAGAATTCCTTGGCAGCATGCAGTCAAACACCAGCCAGGGAAACACATGCTGGATGGAGGAACGAGCCCATCTCTCTGAAATTCCTTGTTTTCTTAATCTCATGGTACTGAGTCCAGAAGAACACTCAGAAGGAGAGAAATTGCCATAGCAATGTTTCTGCTTTGGTTTAAATGAAGAGGTTACTAAAAAAAAAAAATTTGTTTGCTTCTGGTGGTTTTTTGCATTGAAGTATTTAAGTACATCTCTTATTTTTCCTGTTTCCCAAGTGCATGGCAAGCATTTTGAATTTAGTGCAAAAATGTATCTTTTTTGCTGACAAGCAGACATTCACCTGAAAATGAGGTTTTTGATATTCTAGAAGGTAAGGTGAGAGAGCATGTTAAACAAAGAGAAATTGTATTTGACTGCGAGTGAGTGAATTTGCCTCAAAGTTATTGTATTGTTTTTAAAACAGATTTCCCTTTTCTGAAAGCTAGATTTTAAAAAGAACCTGTACCACCTTCTTAGTCTAGTGATCCACATTTGCAGCCAACTCAAAATTATTCCCAAAACAGACACTCATAGAACAGTCCACAGACCTTTGCAAAAGGAGGTCAAGAACGTGTTTCTGTCCCAATTCAGGTAATACTTGAATTTACTGGTTTTAATGGCACAGGTACGAGGTGCCAGAGTTACGTGGTAGCAGAAATCTCTGACAGCACCACGGCACAGCAGAAGTCATGACCACCTGCTTCAAAGGTGACTGCACTTTTAACTTCTGACCAAGGATTTCTGATGGACAGGGTGACCCAAAGTCTTGCATCTCAGGAATTCTGCCATGCAAAATGTTTTCTTTAGGAGAAATTAAGTTTAAAATGATGTAAAACTATAAAAAAATAACCAACTCAAACAGCAGAATTTGATTAAAAGTGAATGAGGCAAGCAAGTCTCTGTCCCTGTGTGCCCAGGGTCTCCTGAAAGCCAGGTTATGTGAATTTTATTGCACACAGAGGGGAAGCTGCTGGTGTTTGAGTTGTGCCATGGCCTCAGCTTTCAAGCAATGTGGGAGCAGGACTCGAGACACGCAGTGCCTGAGGCAGGGAGGTCTGACTCTGCTCCACAAAAACCTGTTGCTACTCCTGACTGCAAATTCCAGGCACTCACAATTCCAAATGCACATAAAACCCTGCAGCAGAGCTGGTACCCACTCTGCAGCCCAGATGTGTTGTCAGACTCCCTGGGAAGGGGGTTGTTTGGTGTGATGTGCCACTGTCCCTGATAAAATCAAACATGTGGAGTTCTGTATTTACTGACTGTCCAGCTTCCCTGAGCTTAAACACTCAGCAGAGAATTCAGGTCTAAGTACTTGTCTCTAATTGTATTTGTCTTCTGTATAATTGTGGAGATTAATTGACAGTCTTCTGTCCTGTTGGGGACACTTCACCTGCTGCCTTTGGGCAGCAGGGATGGGTGATGGGCCTCTTGAGGCCCCCCACAATTGTTTCCTGTGGTAAGAGCGGATGTGATGTCTGTTTTCCATCTGTGAAAATCCACAAGTCTTCGAAGTTGTAGAGAACAAAGTATTCTGGGATGTCAGCAGTGAATTCAGGACATGGGGACATGGGGGAAATCTTTAACCAGACTGGAGTTTTGCTGAGAACTCCCCAGTGCTCCAAACTGAGGCTTAAACTGACACCAGCATTTTATTGTGGTATGCCATTTGTTTTTCTTGGTGGAAAATATATAAAACTGAGGAGGCAAAGCACGGAAAAACAAGTATGAGACTAAATATATTAATACCTACTATGGAAGCAGCTTTCCTTCCTCTGGATTAATTTTGCTGAGGAATGAATGTGAAACTCTTGTGAAATGAGTCATTCAATTTGTCAGTCCTAAATTGGTTGGCTTAACTTAAGAAAGTACATTTTATGTTGACTAATGTAACTACAGCAATGAAGAATGTGGCTAAAGAAGCCTCTGTGATGTTACTGGTGGCTAATTTGGAAAACATTTCTACATGTGACTTCCACGTGCATCTCTGCTGGGAGGGGAAATGAAAGCCTGGTTGTGCAAGCCCTTCATTGTTTTGGCACACTTTTGAATGGACTGAGGAATATACTCAACTTTGAGAGGAAAAATTTCCCAGCTGTGCTGAGTAACCCAAATGTACTTCCAGTAGTCTTCCAAAGTGTTATTCACTGGGATTATTTAGAGGTACATCACTCATTCGTGCTTCCCAGGCGAAAGTGGAAGCTTGCACAGAAGTCAAACATAATTGTTTATATATAGTTTTATCTCTTCTGAGGTAATCACCAGTGTTGAAGAGGCCCTGGCAATAAATGCTGACCATTGCTGCAGAAGGCCAAGGTCTTCGTGCTGTTTATGCTTTGGAAGTGGAGAACTTGATAAAGAGGAAGGGGTGAAAGAGGGCAATAGTGCTGCTGTAGTTTTCTCTTTTTCCTGCTCTGGAAGAAGGGCATCCAAGGTGCTTTCCTTATGGCTTTGGAGTCACAGAAGAAAGGCAGTTTGAGCTGATAATTGATTTTTCTAGAGAACAGAAGGCCAAATAGTGACTCATGGGCTAAATCCTGTTTGCAAAGCAATCTTCTGACCTGAGAAAATGACAAATGACTGGTGGTTGTGTGACTTATAAGCTCCTCAGCATAGTGAAGTAGCACTGCTGCCAGTCCAGAGTGGTTCACAGTGCTTCTACTCCTGAAACAAGAAAGGTCCAGTTTTGGTTAAGCTACCAATCCCACTTTCATCACTTTGGATGATTGACAGCTACCATGGCATGGAAATAAACTGCCCTGGCATCACTGTGGGTTTTAGTGCAGGTCACAGGTCCTGTAAGAACCTGGTGAATCAATGCACTCAATTGTGCAGTAAAGAACAAAATCAAAACAAAAAATTCTATCAATGTATTAGTATTTAAAATGATTGCTCACAAAAATCACTTATGCATAGAAACAGAAGCAACAAAGCTGCTTTGATATGGTTAAAATAAAACCAAAACCAACGTGCTGATAGCTGCAGTGAGGGGCAGAGCAGGAAGCTGGAGGCTAAAAGGGGCTGCAGGTGTTGCAGGTGCACCCAAAGCCAAGGAGCTGAGAGGAGGGGAACGTGCAGCAGCAGGCCCAGTGTCGAAAGCTGCTTCAAGTAAGTTGTCTGCATGTGCCTGATTTTACAAGCTCAAGCTGTAAGTAACAAACCCAGAATAAGCTCTGTTTGTTATGAATCATTATTGACTAAATGATTTATAGTGTAAGTAGCTTGTGCAAGTGACTGCAGATGCAGGTGGTTTTTATATTGCCTTTCTCGTTGATTGGAATAAGGTCACTTTGTCTCCGTGTGACATTGGTTTGGATTAATTACAAATGTTCCATACAGCCTTCCATCCTTGAGATGCAGCGTGGTAAGACTTTTGGAGGTGGGATGATTGACACCAAGGAATAGCAAAGTTAAAGGCAGCTTTTTCATTTCCATCGACAAAATCACACCTTTCCTTGCTCTTCTGCTCGGCGAGTGCACGTGGGTGGCCTGGGGTTTGAGAAAGCAATTTTAGAATTGAACAAATTTCAAGTATTGATTCTGAACCCGGGTGTTGCTGCTGTGTATTGCTGTGGTTATTGGGCAGGTGAGAGTGGTATTGCAGAAAGTTACAGGAAATGAGAGGGGCCAGGGAACTGGTGCACCAGGTCATCCATTCCTTCATACATCTGAGCAGCTCCTCTTTTCTTCAGGCCATCTCATCTCCCTGCCACAGCAGTATTTCAGGAGTAGTGGAACTTGTGTCCTTTAAATTTTTTTTCTTTCTTACAAGGAAAAAGGAACAGGTCCTTATTTTTGTTCCTGACAACAACAACAAAAAATTGGAAGTTTTGAGATGACTGGAAAAATAAACAATGAGCTATCATGAAGCACTTCTTTTTCAATGCTTCTGTCAAGCATTGTAGAATCACCATATTTCATTATGTCATTTCCAAACTAAAACTGTTACTTTTTCAGGTTGGGTTCAGTGTTTGTTGCATAAAAATTGTTTAGCATCAATGCACCAAAAAATCCATGTAAGCCATTCAAGGTATCAGAACTTCTAGAAAGGAAAACTATTACTAATTGTGGACTTTTCCCAACCTACATAAATTCTATTTTTGAATATATTCAACATAATTGCTCATTATGTAAGTATGTTAAAATGTACAACACCCTTACCATGTCTTCCTTCATTGAATGTCATGCTGTGAATTACAAACCTGTTAATGTAGAAGTGTAACTTGCACATTCCAAATGCAAAGATCTATTTTCTGTTCCAAGTCTGTTATGAGACCATCTGTGATTGCCAGTTTGTAAGAAGTGGATAGGAGCAATACGAGCTTGCATGCGGGTTGTACATAAACTCTGCACTCTTTCTAACTACTGTAGCATGCAGTTTGTCAGCTTTAGAGAACATTGACCAACTTTTTGTCTTAAGTTATGAAAATTTATGCAGTATTTATGTTCCAAAGCTTTTTCATAACTGCTTTCTGACTAAGAAACCATTAAGAGCCCAAATTATAGAAATCATAATTAACTGGGTATGTGGTATTGCTGTCTAGCAGTGATCTCTTTATGCAAGAAATGTGGTCTGCCTTACAAATGAGGATTTAGTCATCATCTATACCAGGTTAATACAGGGGAGAGAAGCCATCACTGCAGGTTGATCAGGTGTGGTGGGGGCTTTTTGGCACTGGAACAGTCTCAGCAGGCAGGGCAGTGCTGTGGCAGGACTCAGCCAGCACAAACCCAGCTGTGAGGCAGAGGAGTCCTGGGGGGATGGAGAGCTCAGTGTTCAGTCCCTTTTCTGGGTGTGCAGGGGGTTTGTTGGCTGTGCTGGGACTGCTGCTTGGTGTAACCTACTTGTGCTGCAAGAGTTGTCAGCCAGGCACTGACATCAAACTGCTGAGCCATCAGAACTTGCAGAGAAACTCTGGCATTTCTCCTCCTTTGCAGGACAGAATTATTCTTTTCAGCGTGGCGATTGTGCAGTGGTTCTCTGAGTACAAATGTGTTGCTTCTGTCAGCTGGTATTTATTTTATATATTTTTTTCCCCCTTTCACCAAATGACAAAGCTGCAGTGATGCTATGGATTGGCTTGGACTCACGAAAGCCACAGTACATGGCATGTTTTAAAGCAAAGGGTGATGTAGCTGGGTCACTGCTGTTGGCCACAGTCCAGCACGTGTGTTTCTTAGGGAAGACCAATGAGTTAACATCTTCAGTGCAGCTACACGGAAATATTTGAGTTAAAGGATATTTTTGCAGAAGGATAAAGTCAGGTGATTGCAGAACACTTGCCTGACCTGCCAGCTGGTAGAAGCACTGTGTTTCTCTCCAGCATCTCCATTCAGCTGCAAGAGGTCTCTTGTTGCCTATCAGAGCTCTAATTTTGCTGGGAAAAAAAATGAAAAATGTGCGTCAATGGTGCCATAGTCTAAACTATTATGAACTGCAGGGTTTTTTTAGCATTTCTTAGTCAGTGTGGGTTACCACAGATAATAATAGTATCCTCTGCACTGTGCAAGATTGCTCTCAAATTTTAATGGCTGTTTTGAGCTTATTGGGGGTTAGCAAAGAAACTCAGTGTGGGTTAAGTGAGGTAAAGATGAGTTTAGGATGCATTTTATTTGAACATTTCTTCAAACTCCCATTAAAATTTTTTAAGGATTAAAAAATCTGACCTACCACCCCCTAACTCATCTGTCCATCCAGCAGTAGCTCTTCTCACCTGTGGGAGCAGTATTTGCTCTGCCTGCACCTCAAAAATCCACAAATGTTTGAAGCATTGATACATTTCCCTTGATATATTTATCTTCTTTTTTTTTTTAATAATCAAATTAACTTCTGAACTCTTCATTATATCCTGACAGTGGACCCATCTTCAGAAGCAACTATAAATTATGCATCTATTTTAACCTTGTTTCCTGAGGCAATTAAATTTTTTTGGAGACATTGTCAGTCTGTCCCTCTGTGTTCACCCAATAACTTTTTAACCTGTTGTCAGATTACTGTAAAACCTGACAAAGAGATGGATATTCGACTTACAAAATCTGGAGGAATTCCATGAAAGCAGATGGCTAATTAAAGGAAAGCAGCCCAATTAGTGTCCGTAAGGGAAATGTTTCATCATGTGCTTAGCACTTGAGTTCTTCGTGGAATTTACATGAAATATCCCAAATATAACAAAGCTTTCATTAGTGCCAGCAATGTGTTACACATTATGGAGTCACAAACCTACCAGTATTCTTAGTTCTGCAACTCATATTTTCCTGTTGCTATTAACTGTTTTAAGGAAAACAAACAAAACTAGTTTGGAAGTTGATTTAAGATTTGTTTTTCTAGACCAACTACTTCTTTTACACCATTATTTTTGTATTATTATAGTAAAACATGAGGCACAGTGTGCCCTGGAAGCCAGGAGGGTCAACTGTGTCCAAGCTTATTTGTGATATGGATTATAGCTTTATTATTTTTTTTAAAAAATCATAGTAATTATAACTCCTCCCCTTGTTTAATATCTCATTCTTTTTCTTTTTTTCTCCTCTCTCCTAACGAAATAAATCAACTTGTGTTTTTATTTCACACTGCCCCAAGCCAGCATCCTCCAGCAGCTGTGCTTTTCCAGAATGTTTCACTGAAAGTTGTGCAGCGAGGCCACTGCAGTTTAAAGGCCTTTGAAGTGTCTGTAAAATTACAAGGCATCTCTTCTGGTACAGCAGCAAAGCTCCATTTCATCTGGCAAATACTGGGTAGCAGAGAGGGAGGAGCATTTGTGGTGTGTGGTTCCAGAGCTGGAGTTTGAAGCGAGTCTCGTTGTGTTTCTGTGACTGCTCCCGTCCCCATCGAGCTGCCTTCGGCTGGGTCCCAGCTAAGGAGATGTCAAAGATAAATTAGTTCCTGTAATTAGCATGCCCGACCTCGCTGGTGGAACAGCAGCTCATGCCTGAGGACTGTAAAAGCGTGCACCAGTCCAAAAACCAAGTTTCTTGATAAAACTGCGAACTGTTCACGCGGCAGGGAGCGGAGCAGAGCCCGGGGAGGGCATCGGGGGCACTTCTGGGCACGGTGGGCACATCCCTCTGCTGGGCTGCTCTGACAAAGGAACTGCTCGGGAAAGGCTGAGCTTTGAAGATGCTCTGTGGAGCTGGGATGGCAGTTTTGCTGATCTGATTCGTGTTTCCTTGACGATAGGTATAAAATTATATCAGAAGCCATAGTTTACTTCACTTTTGGAATATGTAATGGTATAAGATCAAGATGATGCTCTTTATTGCCACTGAAACAAAATGAAGTCTTTTGCTTGGTGATTAAATCTCTCCAAAGAGGTTCCCAGAAACACTCACATGCATGCTATTATTTTACTGGTGTGGTTCTTATTGGGTAAAGGCAGTCTTTGATATGCTGTAGAGAGCTACATGTTAATATTGCCTTTTCTTTTGAAAAGGCAAAGTCCCAAAAGGCAAATTCTAGGTGTTATCAGACCATATCTCCTGGAATTCACCTGATGGAGTGTTTCTTTCTAGAACAACTGTAGACAAAGAGGCCTTGAAGCCTGGATGATGATATTTTCCTGAATTTATCAGCATTCACTGTTTTAAATCTTGCTATTCTGGTGATCCTTGCAGTGCCCTGTATCTCTATTTATTTTTAAGCTTCTCATCTAAGTGATATCTTATAATAATGAGCTTCACAATTTAAATGCACCGTGTAAAGCTGGATTTTTGTTTATCAAGTTAATAATTCACTTTGAGTGAATGTCACATTTCTCTTGAGCCCTGAGACCTGAGGAACAGAAGATAGGAGTCCAAAAATACTTTAAATTGGCTAAGGTGATCTAGAAGTTGGGAGGGCAACTCTCCACACGTGCATGAATTAGTCACCTTCTGAAGTGCTATTTAGGAAAATTTACTTTTTTGAAATTATGAAGGTAATGCTTTAGCCAGAATTCTTCTAATTATTTTGACTGATGATAATAGAGTGGTGCCTCTGGGACAGAATATGAAAGCATCTTCCAGCAGCCGGTACCTGTTCCTCACTTCAGCAGCATCAATTGATCTTGACTCTTCTGGCATCAGTGGGATTGCAGCTCCTGTGTAAAATCAGAGAGTGGGAAGTTGAAACGCTTTGTTTCTGCTTTGGTTTCTTTTTTATTTTCTTTTACCAGCCTGATTACTGAATGAGCCAGGGCCAGTTCTCTGCTGTTTTCATGTCCCTGTGCCAAAGGCAAAAAAAAAAAAAGTATGAAAGTGGAAGCTGTTCTCTTTCAATTTATAATCCCTTAATTTACACTCTTTGCACAGTTTTGAAGACAAAAGGCTTTAGTGCATGAAAGTATCTTGTTCTAGGTTACTCTCCTTCTTGGGGGTTTTATTAAATAATTGTGTTAAGCATAGGTCTCCTCACTTCTGGTTCTGGTTCTTTATCTTTTGCATCTAGGTAACAATAGTGAAGGGACGAAAAATACGTACAGACATAAATTTTTTACTCTCTTGATCTCTGTTTAGCCTGCCATAAACTTGTGGAGATTTTTATGACAAGTAAATGTGGTTGGGTTTTTTTTTTGTGATTTTTTGTTTTGGTTTTCATGTCAAATGGCTATTAGCACCCTTGAGTTTGATTCTTTTCTAGATTTTATACTGCCTGTGAGGGTTTTTCATTCCCTTTTCTTCTGACATGGTAGTGCAGAAGAATGGGTTAAACTTCATCAGAGTTATTTTAGTAGTTTAAAGGGAACACACTGGCATGGAGTAATAGCAAACTGTTATGATGCTGAGATTCCTGCTGTCTGGGTGGTTATTTTAACACAAGCCACGGTGACAACATGGGCATCAAGCAAAGAGAATTTTCCGTGAAGTTACCATCAGTGTATATTTTGTTCCTAACCTGCCTGCATAAAGTGCTTTTTTTTTGGTTTTTTTTGTTTTTTTTTTTGGTGATATCTGCAACATGAGCCTCATCAGCTCTGAAACTTCCTCCCTTCAGTAAGCTTGACAGGCCACTTCTTCCCACCTAATTAACAATTCTGTCGCCTCAATCTATGCATTTTGCTTCTAAAATTTATGTAAGTCAAGAGCACTCATATCCAGAAACCAATTTATTGTCATTGCTGTGCCCTGTGGCTACCTGCAGGTGCAGAGAGCTGACACCTGCCTGGGCACAGGAGTTCACACAGCTTTAGAATTGCAGTTCTAAGCTGTCACAGGCTGCAGTTCTTGGGGGGGACCCTAAAAGTAGCTTTACTGCAGAATCCCCCCAAACTCTAATGTGGTTAGGAGCTGTGCAGAACAACAGAGAAAGCGAATTTTTGTTATGGGGTCTACGATGGATTCTCCTTTGTATGTATTTTTAGAAGTATTTTTCTGAAATGGTCTGATTCTTGAGGAGTTTGTTCAGAAGACTTTATGCTCCTCTTCTGTTGCAGAAGCAGAGGCCAAGAGCTGGTGGTGGTGCCTTTGGGATGGGTGTCCCGTGAGGTGGGTGATGTGCGCGGCAGCGCCGGGGCGGGATGGGAGCGCTTCCCCTGCAGAGGCTCGCGTGTGCTGCCACCAGGATGGGCTCAGCTCAGTGCCACGGCAAATCCTGCCCTGCCAACCCACCCGGCTGTCCCGAGCATCAGGGCTCTGGGTGCCACTGAGGGCTGGAGGTGACTTGGCACAGCTCCTGAGCCTTGTGAACCCCCGATGTGCTGCACCCAAAGCGCTGCGGTAAAGGACGAGCGTCAAGGTTCCCAATTCAAGCACATAAAATTTGGTCAATGCCTCCCCCTTGTGCATGTGCCTTCGGATACAGCCTGTGCTGTGTGGTCTCCTGCTGTGCCTCGTCTCCCTCCTCGCTCGGGAATGAGGAACTTCATCTGGGGCCGAGCTGGGGTTTTGCAGCACCTGCGGCTGCTGGTCCTGACTTGGAGAACTGGGAAGGCATCAGTGACTGTGGGATTACAGGGGAAAGGGAGGATCTTGAATGCTTTTAATTTGAGCTGCAATTCCACTCAATACCCCGTGCTTGTGCTATTTAATTACACGTTTTCAGTGTACGTGCACATGTGTCATAATGCATTGAAATGCCCTAAATAAACCAGTAAAGTATTTTGTGGTGTTTCTTCCACAGTCGTCATAAAAGCTGTTTCTCATGGTCTGATCAGGTCTGTACACAGATTTTTATTCCTTTCCCTCACTTGGCTTGCTACCATCACTGGTTCCTGATGACCAGTGATTCAATGAAATGCTGAATTTCTACATCAATTCAAAAATCCCATTGTCAATAATAAACTGGCTGCATTCATGTCCAGAAGACATATAGCCATGTAGAAATACGCATTGTCATTCTGACTAGCATAAAATAAGCTTATGAAACTTTAATGCAGACCTATTGCTCAGTGGAAAATCCCCCTACTTGCATCAGGATGCTGAAATGACACAGCTGTTAGTTTATCCAGTCACCTGCTCCCTCCTTTGCCCGATAGAATTGTTGAAATCATGGCTCTGCTGTTTATTCCCTGTTTCTGCTAGTAAATCTTCTGTGACAGGAAAAAACCTAAATGTATTGTGTTTGTGTAGGGAATTAGAGTATTATTTTCTTTTTGTTGTTGTTGTCTAGCTAGAGAAATGTATTTCCTGTCACAGCTGTTTCCAAGGAAAACCACATTTCCATTATTTGCTTATAATTTCTATTACCATGATGTGAACTGCTTGCACTTCCAAATGCTTAAAGGACAGTTGGAGATATTTGGTTCTCAGGGCTGAAATTTCTACACACCTATTACACAAAATCTGAAACTCAGACTTGTTAATAGAAAAATGTATTCTGAAATAAAGATGTACATTTTGCAGCAAGGCTTTAAGTCAGAGAGTATACATTCAAGTGTTAAAGATACTTCATTTAAAAAACATATTTTATATACCTCTGAAACACTTTACTTTTTTCTGAAACTGTCACCACATTCAAAATGAATACAATTTAAATTCCAGAGTACTTAATGTCGTTACATAAGTAGAAAGTTCCAAACATGATTGTGTTTATATTGATTCTGTTTTTCTGAGGATTGGATTCACTGCATTAAAACTTTACAGAAGAAATCAATTTTTTTTTTTTCCACTTACAGGGTCTTTTTTTAGCGACTTTGTTTGCAATATGACATTAAGAAAAGATGTACTTTCTTAGCTGCTTTGTAAAAGCTGGTTTGTTTCCTCACTCTAATCTTTCCACAAAGATCACTTGGGATGGGCAAGAGTTAAACTGAAGTATTGGATTTTCAAAAATACAGGACAGCCTGAAATACATCCCTTTGAGCTGTCCCTATCCCTTGTGTGTACCAAACCCCTTATTTCATGCAGTGCATAAATCCAGAAAAACACATTACTGATCCCATACCAGAACACATGCTCTGCTGTCATTTCTAGTGATGTATCTCATAACTTAAACATGAATTTTAGCTTTATATCTAGCCCATTAAGGGGAAAGGTAGCATTTCAGGTAGCTATTAGCTTTCCTAATGCATGGTGACACTGTGAAATTTGCATGGCAAGATGATCAGGGGTATTTTGCAACAGATTTATCTCTTCCCATCCCCTCCACTGAACTTTTTTTTTTAATTCTGTGGGGCATTTAGTCTGTTCAGAGCTAAAGAATTGCATAATTTAGGAAAAAGGAGCCTTGATGGGAAACTGCATTTCTGCGGCATATATCAGATAAGATGTTGCTGTCAGATCTTGTCATTAGATAGGAGGAACATCAGCACAAAAATGAGTCTTTGTACCCCTTGACATCTATGTTAAGAAGTATTTATGGAAGAATTAAGTTTCTGCTGCAGTGAATGGAGCTGATGTTTGTTATCCATTTATTCAAAAGTGGACTTCTGGTGATGCTCACTCACATCCTTGAGGAGGGCAGGTGAGACTCACCAGCAGCTATTCTGTCTTTAGCATTGGATTATCGATATCCTGGGGACAAAATGTAAATGTCATGTAAATCATTCTGGATGGAGTTCAGTCCAGTTGCAGTAAGAAGCCTGATTACTTTGTTCTGACCTTTGGTAGTCTCAAATGTGTATATATTTCCAGCAAAATAAAAGGATGCCCATACAGGCTTTTGGCTGCTTAACATATATTTCCTACTTCAATAGAACTGAAGCATTACAAGGACTCTACCCTATTTTTCAAATAAATAGAATTGTCCTTTTTTTTTTGTCCTCTAGGCTGAAAACTCATTAATAATAACCAGCAGCAACAAGATTTCTTAACTCACCTTGACTGAGAACAGGAGACTCCGCAGTTGTTAGAAGGTCTGTAGAAATGATGCGAATTTACCAGAAAATTCTTTTTCTAAGCATTACAAAATTGGATTAGTTTTCCCATTGGATGAAATCTTTCAAATATATAAAATAATACTTCAGTGCTTCATGATTTAATTTGGTATCAAAATAGCAGAAATGAGTGAATGTCACTCTTCCTGGGAATTACTCTTCTAGAACTCAATAACTCACAGCTAGAAGTACAGACTTTACAGTTTCTTTTTAATCATGGTCTACTGGCACCTTTAGCTTAGATGCTGCAAAATGTATCTTTCTGCAGCTAGCTCAATGAATTTTTAAACTGTTATCCTAAATTTTAGATGTTATCTCTATCTTATTTTATTCTCAGGTCTATAGCTTTATTTAGAATCACATTGTTTTTCTGTGATTTTTAACATGTTGTGTCTTCTGTCACTCATTTTGTCACTTCCAGTGTTCTGGTTCCAAAATATGTGGTTTCCAGTGCTGAAATTATGTGTGTTCAATTGATTTACATTCAACACTGGCCCACTTCTTGACTTTAATAATATCCCTGGCAGTGTTAGGTTTGCAGTTGGACTCTACGGCCTTAAGGTTTTTTCCAACCGAAATGATTCTAAGATTAATTCTTCATTGTGAGTAAAAGCTTGTTGCTACTATAGAAAAATGTATTCTGCAGAGTTGAAATAATTTAATTGCAGGCAAATTATCTGATTGTTTGACCTTTTGAGTTTGCAGATACTGTGCTGATTTAATATTCATTGTGTAGTGTAGGACAATAAATTATCACATCTTCTTCCCTGGTAAAGATATGTTATTTACCAAAGTCTACTGAAATTTATGAGACTGAAATCACATAAGGAATTCAGTAGCTACATTTTCAAATTTTTTAAAAATAAATTTTTGTAATTAACTTCTCACCACATGCTTGAAGGACAGGAATGAGGTAATCTTGTCGTAACTGCTAGCACGTGCATTTTACAAATATTTCTGCCTTTCTGTGGACTCTCTTTGGAATAGATTCTCTTTTTGGTTGCTCTGACAGCTTCCAGTGCTGCAATCATGGATGTAATATTCGAAGTTCACAGGGGTGTCTGTACCACAGCTGAGCTCTGATAGCCAACTCCTATAAGCACGCTTGCAAGAGGCACCAAAATCTTCAGGTGGGACCTATGGAAATTAGTGGATGTTTCAGGTGAGCACCAGCTTGTCCTTGTGGAAAGCAGCTGATGTGGAGACCAGGAACAGCTTGTCTGATTTGTTGTATTTAGCCCTGGTGCCCTGGTGATTAAGAAAGAAACCATTTCTAAGCCGTGAGGCATCAAAGCTTTCTCCCGTGCTTCAGCAGACTGTCCCAGCCTGGCATTGCTGGCAGCAGGGACAGCCTGCTTTACATTCACTGGGGAAGTGCTAGCAGAGATTCACTCTTTCAGACATAACATATGCTTTGGGGGATTCAGAGGCAGCCACCTGCATCTTCAGTATCGAGATGGGAGTGATAGTGTGGTAATACCTGCCTTCTGCCTGGGTGTTATTAATATTTAGCTTCCTTATGTGTGGGGATTTCATTTCCTGAGAAATATCCTAGCATGGAGCGACTAAATGGGTCTGGCAGCAGGAGGATGCTGCCACACCTCTCTCCAGAGCCTGACTCTGGGCAAAACCCCTTTGCTAACACGGTGCCGTGTCTCGCTGAATGGCAATCCGTGTTGGCAGATGCAAGGGATGTTTCAACCAAGGGCACTTGATAGGACTTTTCTCTTTCCTTGTCTGCTTTCATTGACAGATACCACAGCTCTTGCACTCCCAGCCCATCCCCAGGGGCCTGGCCTGTCACAGGGCATGCTGAGGTGGCTCTCTGAGAGCTGACACCCACCGAGTGTGGGAGTGTGCAGCCTCCAGCCCTGCCCTTAGGGGGTCTGCTCCTGCCCCAGCCTTCCTGATAATCAGCCCATGCTGCTGAGCTTGGCCTTACTGAAAGCTCCAGCATCTCCAGCACTGAGGAGAACAAGTTATCAGTGCACATTAATGGTGCTATTAGCCCAGGCAGGTCTAACCAGCGTGGTCATTAAACAGCTCTGAGGTTTTCTTGGGGTCATGAGAATTTCTCCCTGATTAATAGTGGAAGTTAGAACTTAAGGGGGGCTCCCCTAGAGAACAGATTTGCTTTTCCTGAAGCACATAAAGGTCATTTGGTTCCTGAGGTCTGACCCAGATTTTCACTGAATGGTAGGCTTGCAAATCTTGCCAGTGTTTAGGGACAGACAGAGTATTTTTCATCAGAACAGTACATCCACTTTTAATGAAATTACTTTCATTTATGTATGTGCATAAGTGTCTGCAGGAACTGAAGGTCTTGGGGACTGCATGTACTGCAGGATGCTTGCATCAGCATCTAGCATGTAGTCTCCATATAAAACTTGTGCTATAAAAACTGCCAAAAAAAGATCTATAGTGTTTGCTTTGGGTGGGTTCCAGTTTCTGCTCTATCCTGAGAAGAAGATTGCAAGAGAGGGAGGGGATTGCATAGCAAATTAGTCCTTGAAATGCAGTGATTTGTAGGTCACTTTACTGCCAGGCCATTGTAATAAAAAAAGTTAGTCCTTTTAAACTATTTGTACCCAGGGATCCAAGCTGTGAGATGCCTGTTATACACAGCACATCTAAAAAAATTGTGTTCCAGGTACTTGGCCTTTTCCATTACAGAGTTCTTCACAGAGCATTTTGTTTTAATAACCATCCAAGTCGTGATAATAAGTAAGTAAACTTCATCTGCTTTCTCTGATGTTTCATTGTGGCACTACATAAGTGTTCAATGATAAGTTATTTCTGGCTATGGAAAGACAGAGATATTTAATATGTCTTGGAGAAATTTAAAAAAAAAGTCAGCTGAGACGGAAATTACAAATTTGTTAAGAGACTCTTTTGGGTTTTAGATACATACCTACTGGGTATGGTATTTCATTTAACTTATAAACCAGGGTAAATATTACAACTGGTTAGTATTACTACACTTCAATTGAAACCAGCAAACTTGTGCTTGGGGACAGCAGTGAAAATCATTTTGAGCGGCACAGCAATTTCTTGTTCTGTCTGCAAATAACCCTGTGCTACTTTTTGAAAAGTCTGTAGGCAGCAAAGGCCCACATCCAGGAAAACCAGAGGCAGAAACTGTCTAAGGGGACCTGGCAGTGCTCAGAGTTATACCACTGCATGGGAATCCAACCTCTAATTTTTCAGCCTACTGCTGTGCTGGCTTGCCTTTATAATGTGCCATAAAAACCTCTTGGCATGATGACTGCTCTCTGTGGTGCCCGTGACCTGTGAGTCTTGGTTTTGTCTTTTCCCAGACTTCCACATGTTGGATTTTGGGTGTATGGGGTTCTAAGTCATCTGTGACTCTGGGGTGCTCAGAATTCACATTGGCTACAGCCCACAAATACGCCCAGACATCTCATGCCTGTGCCTAAAGCTAATCCATGGCTCTTTGCTTGCATCAGAAGGACCAAGGCAAATACAGATATTTGGGAGTGCTGCAGAACAGACAGACCTTCCCTGCCCGTGTCAGAAGTGAAAGGATGCAATTTCACCATTTTCTGGTCTCAAAGGGAGGAACATCCTAGTTTTCCTTCAGACAGGGAGTTTTGAAACTTGTCAGGGGCTGCAGCTTATTTGAAAATCTGCATGAGTATCCCAGAAAGTTGCCAGCACGTGAAACTTCATAGAGCCAGGGTGGCTGCTGCTGCCAGTGCTTTTTTTGCTGGTAAGGGTACCCAAGGAAGCTCAATTTGGGAATCAGGTCTGCAGAGATGTCTCCTCTGGTCTGTGCCATAGCATGCTATGTCTTTGACATTGTCTTTTGACAGTGGAAGTAAATTCTGACCTTATCTGAAGTAGTGCTCCTGCTGAGTGATGGAGATTGATATTAAGAGCCTGACATTTTTTCATGGTTAATTAGTTTGAAATGAGAATAGCTCTTGTATTCACTGCTGACTATCAGAGGCAATAATTACAAGAGTATTTTGTATGAACAATCCATATCCTGTTACCTTGGGCTGCTGCTGCTACCCAGCTAAATGTTTCAGAAAAGACGATTTGCTTTTCATGATGATCAGTAAAAATAGATTAATGGGAGGGTTCTTTTCAAAGGGTAAAAGGAGGACAGGCTCCTCCATGCAGCACTTGTCATGTAAGAGCATGTGCTGAGTGGAGAATGGTGCACACAGACTGGGGCTCACTGCCTTTTTGGCTTTCAGATATGAAGGCTTCCTTTCCAGGAGTGTCTCAGCAATTCCTGGGTGAGTCCCATGTGTGTAACAGATCAAGCCCTTTTGCTGTTAATAAGGTGAGTGTTAGACAAGGGCTGCCAAATTTCAGAGTAGAAACAAACTTTATTAACTGGGCAAAACAACAGATGTCAGACCCTTCACCTGCAAGGGAAAAGGAAATATGGGACAAAATCTAAAATAGAAGGGTGCAATTTTCTGTCCAGCCATGCGTGCTTCCTATTACTTAATCACTGAGATATTAAGGCATGCAAGTTGAGTGAGCTTCATTATGTGCAATGATATACTTGTGAAGGAATGCATACCTTGGCAAGTTGCAATTAGGATCTCTATAGCAGTGTATTTTGACCAGTGGCTAAATAATAAGTGTCCTGGAATCGGCATAAAATTAATGTAGATTAGCTAATAATAATATATTTTCCATTTCCTGAAGTGCTTCTCATTTGGTTCCTGTGAGTGGTGGGTCTATATATAATGCTGTTAAAGGGCACTCTAAAGTGAGGCATTCTAGGAGAGCATTTTTTGGTGCCAAGGGTTCCTGGTCATGGAAGTAACTTTTGATAGAAATGCCATTTTACACTGAAATAAGTCTCTTATGTAACAGCACCAGAGATGGCCAGAAGTTTTAGTTGTCTCTATAACTGAAGCAGAACTGTCAGCTGTTTTTTATAATTGGTTTTTTCCTCCTAAATATGGTCAAAAGGCAAAGGAAATGGATTAAGTTTTTTTATTGTTTAGTCAGTTTCATCCCTATTCTGGAATTCATGGAAGAAATGCTCCTTAAAATGCATTGTATCCTTAAAAAACCCCTGCGTTTTGATTTAATCTAGCTTTGGGGAGTCTCTGAAAAAAAGGAGTATCTATTATATATTTGCATGAAATAAAGTGAGTTAGCTTGGAACTGTTGACCTTTAAGACAGGAAGAAAAGGAAATATTTGCTTGTGGTTGTCTTCCATATAATGAGAGATCTGGGAAAGAGCCAGTGAATCAGAGGGGTTTTTCTCAGCACTTGTTGCCTCTCTGAAAAAGGTGTCAATTTAATTAGAGTAACTTCGAAAGGAGTCCAGGAGACATGAAGTTGTTTTGCTCCAATTGTGAATTACATCCACTGTTTTCTGAGCTTCCCAGATGCAGGTCAACTGGGATACAAGTTATGTAGTTCTGTTCACTTCACAGTGATCCCATAGCTGGATTTGACCCATGTTTCAGTTTAAAAGAAAAAAAAATTGTTTTGACTCCATCACTGTCAATTGGTAGATGATAAATGAGCCTTTGAAATTTTAATAACCTAATAAATAAATGCAGGAAAAATCAAGGTTTTTGTTTTGTTTGTGTTGTTTTTTATTTTTTTTTTAAACATAGTCTTAAGAGAGCTCTCAATTTATTAATATCAAGAGTTGGCAAAGAGAAAATTTGTTAGAGGTGTTTTTTTGGAAGACATCTAAGAACACTTGAATCAATTTGAGATACATTAAAATATACCTGTTCACAGCAGAGTATCATTAAGAATGAGGGTTTATTGTACTCCTCATTTTCCAGAATTACATGTGCATTTTATGAAAAAACTGATTCAATGTTATGTACCTGCTTTGGGATGTAGGAATGGCTTAGAATTTGAACAGAACCTTGAAAAATGTGTTCTGAAAACCTGTCCTCTGGTGCCCTTCCCACCTGCCAATCTTAGCTGTAGAGAGAAGAGAATCCTTTAAAAGTATTTTATTTCTCAGACTGTGAAATGTCCTGTGTGTATAATAAAAATATTCCTGAAGAGCTGGACTGCACTTACAGATTGTGTCTCTACTGATGAAGCTGGGATTTTTTAGAAGCATGACAGCAGTTCATTGCATAAAGTAGCAATTTCTCCTTGTAGCCTTTTCCTTGAGGTGTTTGGTATCACTCCTGAAAGCCAGAATTCAAGAACACTCACTGGTGGAGGTAGGCAGTCCTTTTTCTGCAGCTTCAGTTCCTTTTACACTGGGAACAGCCCAAGAATTCCTCTAAACTTTCAGCCTTGGTCATTTAAATTTAGGTTTTCACTTCTAGAGCTAGAGAAACTTTTGGTTTTATGTGCCTTAGGTAGGGCTGTATTCACACAGCAAATATATTCAACTGGATGTGACATCACTGCTGATTCTGCTGTCCTGGAGAGGAGCCTCAGTGTGCCCAACTTGCTTGAATTTCAGTAAAAGGTTAACATAAATTGCTCTTCTCCTTATTGAATCCAAAATAATTATATGGGAAATCCTCTGGCAGTGACACATCCTCTTTAAAGGCAGCTGGATGTTTGTCTTGAACACCACTCTGCTTTCCTGGGACCCGGCTAGTTTCTGAAAATGAGATCCTCCAGAATTTCTTACTGCCTTTTGTAATGAAAAACAGAGATGACTGTAGGGAATGGGGTTTTAAAAAGCTCTTACAGTATCATCTACAGCTGTATCAACAAAAACTCATAATGTACAAATCACATGAGCTTCAGTGGAATCTATTTATCACTCTTGGCTGTTCTGCATCCCCTCAGCTAGCACTCTTCGTAATGAGCTGCCTAGATTTCCATGGTGATTTGCGTTCTGACTATCTATAAGTAGAGAGGTCAAAACTTTCTCTTAGCTTTAGCTTTTAGCTGGCTATATTATTGTTGCCTGACTGTAAATGCAAAACCACACAGGTGTGTCTCTGGAGGCCCAATTCAGAGTTGAAGGACAGCTGTAGGGCAACGTACATCTTTTGTAATCACTACTGGACATGGAAGGCTTTCAAATGTGTTCTTTTAAACTCAATTTAGAAATCAATAAAATGGAATAAAATCATTTCTTAGCTGGTGTCTGAAGAGGTAAGAATTTGTGGACAATGTGACATAAGGCACTGAGAGGTAGAGATGGAAAGTTGTGCTGCAGCTGCCTAATAGTTCATTTTCAGGCACAGAGAGTCAAGTCACCGTGTGTCCCCTCTGAGCAGTGCACAGGAAGCCCCTCGGTGTGGGACTGATTGCTCTCTGAGAAACCCCTCAGTGACATGGAGTACAGAACACCTGGAGCATTGCCTTGGGGTTAAGATCAGCCCTTCGTTTTTGCAGGTCTGGTGTTGGAAAGTCTCGAGAAGCATCACAATGTTTAGATTGGCAAATTCATCTCCTGACTTCCCTTCCTGCCGACCTGCTGAGTAAATGTTACTGACGGGAACAAGGTGAGTGCCTTTATTGCAGACAAACATGGCATGAGATCATACAGCAGCTACTTGGTTATTGATCATCCCCAGAGAGAGCAAGTGGGTCTGACACCTGCTGAGCTCATGCTTGGCAAGTGGGTCCACACCAAAAGGGGGAGATGCTTACTTGTGTGGAGTTAAAACTTCCAAAATTGGAACTGCAGAGGCTTTGCCTGTAGTTATTTTCAATGTGACTTACTGTGCATGACCAACAGCAGCGCTTTGTAGGCACAATATGCTGTGTGGGAATCCAAGCAACCTGGGGGGTCTTTGGGAGATGAGATTTGGAATGGCTTTAGTGCAAAATTATTCTAATTGCCTAGTGTTTCTAAAACTAATTATTAATCACTAATAAGCAGTGTTTTTGCCTGCACTGGAAGACCCCTGGCTTTCAGAAAGACTTAAAGAACCCTCTATTTTTTGCATGCCTCTAGGTATGGGAAGGTTTGGTGGTTCTGAGGAAGGCTGGCAGCGTTTCTGGTTGAGGATGCTGTAGTTCCCTGGTTGTCTGTTGCTTTGACCTTCTCACTGCCTCTCCCTGAAGCTCTCAGATCTCCCAGTGCCACTTCTCACTGGGTGGACTCTTCAGCAGCACTTTCCATCCTGTGCTTTCAGCTGGGGACTTGTGGTGTCCATCGCACCCCTCTCTGGGAGGGTGGCTGTGCTCCCCTGTAGAGGCAGGGATGCAGTTGGGTGGGCAAAAGCCTCTCCTGGTAAAGCACTTCTCTTCATTCAGACACTCCTGTTTAGGAGGAGCATATCTCAGAACCAATAAGCAGTACACAGGTATGTTTAGGTGCCAGAATGCCATCCTTATCATCACTGAGAATGGACAAGTTTAATGTCTTTGCTGTGGGTCTGCTTTGGAATTTTTGCTTCTCATTTCTCAGCTCAGATGCAAGAGAATCACCTTTCCAAGTCCTGTTATTGTCTCAGCCCTCTTGAATCAAGTCAGGCTCAAAGCTTCCCCCCTTTGAGCAGAGAAGGGCATAAATTCCAGTCTTGCTCCTCTGCTTTCTATCAATATGTGGAATTAATGCTACTTCTCAGGGACATTAATTACCAGGGAGTAAGAAACACAGACAGCTGTGCTCCAACCATGATAGACATTTCAAAAACTGAGTACAGCAGTTCTTGGTTCTTCCACAGCTAAGAACATATTTGCCAGCTGGAAGTCCCTTGTCATTTTTAGAGAGCAGGTGTATTAATGAATGACAGGAATAAGTATATTTACTGAGAATTCTTCTAGGTTTTTTTCTTTATGAAGTAATTCTGCAAAGTCCAACTGCTGCTGCATCACAAATATGATTGTGTTGGAGCCCAGTTTTGCACAGATTTGTAGTTTCTAGGTTGCTGTGTCCTAAAATTGTAAGGAGCGCTATACACTGCCCTCCCTGCAGTACTCATGTAAGACTTATGCCTGGATCTCCTGCCAAAAAAAGTACCTCAGCAACCTCTCTTGGCAGCTGCAGGTCTGTACTTCCTCCATCACTCCTCACAAAGGCAAAGTCAGTACTTATCCCCTTGGCAATAAAGGGACTTAAGTAATGAGGTGATAGAAACTGTGGCAAGGACTTGACTCCAGAGGCATGTCCAGCCAGGAGGGTTAGTTGTGGACACTAATGCTTCAGGACAGGTTTGCATATAACACCTGCTAAGCAGTTTTAAAAATATGTGTAGAAAGTTTTGTTGGCAAAATACTTTTCTAAAAGTTCTGGTAGCTCTGGAGGAAGATGATCCAGATGTTCAGCTCAGGACTCCTGTGGCTTTCACTCCTGGCACATGTCCTGGCCTCCAGCTGCTGCCTGGGGAGGCTGCAGGTCTTTGGGAGGTCTTGTTTCCTGCAAGCCCCATGCAGATGTCTTGAACACTATAGGAAGTGTTCTCTAGCACTGGACAAATGTTGAGATTTGAATTTTGCCTGCAGTTTGATCCAAGCATGTGGAAAGTGCTGCTGGAGCTGGTGGGCTCTCTGCCTTAGCTTTGGAAGCTGTTAGTGGCACAGATTAGCTGGTATTGACGTTGTCACTTGCTAAAAGAACTTGGATTAAGATTGTTACTAATACACTTGGGTTAAATCCTGTGTCTAGATGATACTGCCAGGGTCTGAAATCTGCTCCCAAGCTGCACACATTGTGCCTCTGTCACAACAAATCTCCCTTCTGCTCGTCTCCCGTTCTTGTTTCACTGTACTGTGTCTCTTAAGATTTATTTGTGGTGCCTTTGTTGGTGACATCTTGTTCTAATTGTGTGTATCTTAGAACAGAATAACTAGTCATTAAGTAGAAGTACCTTTTTTATATTAGCTAGGGCAGAATTAGCACTTGCCTGTCCAGAATCTTGCAGAGCACCTGGCTGCAAGGGAAGCAGGGTCAGGGGGGTATCAGTGCCACCTGCCCAGCAGCAAGTGGACAAGCTTGACTGTCACCTCTGTCATCCCAGCCCTGTGGCCCCCAAACAAGTTCACAGCATTCCTGGCATCATCTCAGATAGAATGTAGGATTTGAAAATTTGGGCGGATCAGTGTTGAAGATAATACACATTCCTCTGCAAAGGCAAAACTTTGTGTGAAACACAATTATGAATAAATCTGGAAGTTGATTACCACAGAAATAACTGAAAGGAAAATAGCAAGTTGGTTCGTTTGTTCATTAGGCTTTGTCAGATCATTTTCAGTAAGGAAGTTGAGGAAGATCTCTAAGAAGATTTAGAAATATGATTTCAAATTTTAGCAACTATCTAGAAAGTTCAGGATTGTTATTTGAAGTGCATTTACAGTGACTATATTTGTGATATGGAAAATCTTTCAGTCTTACACATGTGTCTGGAATCCTGCTATCAATTTTCAAGATGAAAAATTCTTGCAATTCACATGTATCAGAAAGATAATATTTTTAGTTCTGACTGCTTCCTCACATAATTCTTTCTGTCGATATTTGTCTCTGGATTAGGTGCTGTAGCTCCTGTTGCCTTCAAATGTGAAGGATTATCAGATTGGATGTCCAGCAATTCTGTGCTGCACTACAAAAGTTCCTGTACAAAATCTTAACACAATGTATTTCTGATTAGGGAAGTTACATATCCTTGTTATCTAATCCTTCAAACTGAAAAGCTTCAGCTAAAACATGTTCTTTAATACCAGCCAACAGGATGATCTGAGCATAAATGAAATTAGAAAGTCACCTACTGCATCAGTGTAAATTTGCCTACTATGCATCATGGATCAAGTGCTCTGAAATATCATCCCTGAGAATGAATGAGCTGAAGCCACTGAGCCAAATTCATTCTGGGTACAGTGTCACATTAGGCTACTCTCATTCCTAATGTAGCTGTGAATTTGGCCCAAACTAAAATCCCTATAAATCAGAAGGAACAGAAAGGACAGATGCTGTATCTTGAAAGATACACTCCTCTGGAAACTGTAGCTCCCTCTCCTGCCTTTTCATCCCAAGGAAGCAGATGGTTTCTCACTCACCCAGCTATGATGAAAGCACAACGGGTAAAAATAAAAGCAGAGGGCTGGATTCCTTCCTTGGCTGATCTGCGTGTGGTGCCATGAACCCTGGTGGGAATGCAGAAAATGCAAATGAGTGTGAAGCACAACCCAGAGATCTACAAGAGAATTTGTATAACTTTTACTCCTGGAAGAGTGAGGGAATACGCATGTGCTCAAAAAGAGAGATGAGTGCACCCCACTCTTACCATCTTCTGGGAGATTGCTGGCCATGATATACAATCTTCAGGAAGCTGTGATTCTCTAAGTGCTGTTCTTATTCCTCCTCATGAGTAAGCAGGAAGCTCAGTAGCTCAGATTTTAATTAACAAGGGATTTAATTAACATTTTTGGCTCTTTGATTTAATATTCTGGTATCTGTGTACATCCAGTTTGTAGAACAATAGCGGGAAAAAGTCTGCTTAGTCAAAAACCAAGCTGCAAAGATCTCTTCTTCCTCATGTCCTTCATTTCTGAAAAGAAGTACGAAAAGCATGGGGTAACTGATGGTTCAATGCCAACCAATGCTGAAGTGACCCATTTAATTTTTGTAGAATTTGGAAATAAAGAACTATGGAAGATTTCCTAAACACTTTTTGTGAGGAAGTAAATTTCTTTTTAGCTTAGGCTTTTTTTTGTTACACTTCAGTGAGAGGGGAAGTAAACATAACCATCATCATGATCATCATCATCGTACTAACAGTAATAATAACAATAATAATTATGCTACAATGATTCGAGTAAACTGCTGCTTAGTACATTTGTGCTTTCCTGTTCTTCCCCAAAGCTAAACTAATGAATTTGTTCACATCAAAGTGAGGTACATTATTCATGTCATCCTATGTCACATCATGTGTAATCGGATGTGACAACTCAAGGTAACGCATCCATTAGGACAAGGCAGGAGCAGAGATGTTGATGAAAGAGGGAATGTACATCCAGCTTTGGGCATGACTGTTTGGTAGCTGGGGATGACAAGAAGGTTATTTTGAAACTTCAGAGCTGAATTTGGAGATCACATGCTGTAATTTAGATTGTCTTTCAAAACCTTCTCTTTTTAAGTATACTAATTGACATACCCTCATACTCAGACACTCACTGATGTATGACTCAAAGCCTTTTAATTGTGCCATCTGCCATTAGTCCCATTCTGAATGCACTTGGTCACCTGCAGGTGATGGGAGTGGCTGGGGCTGAAAGCTGATAAAGGGAGGTGATTTGAGTTTGTGCTAGTCTTTATGCTTCTGTTGATCCAAAAAGGACCCCAATTTGTTCTGAGCTGCTGGTGACAATTTGTGATATAGTGCCTTGCTTTCATCCTTTTATTAGTTGGTAGTAGCGAGCAAAATGTTAAATCAATAGGTTATTGCTTCCAGCAGGCTAAAGGTTTTTGTATGGCTTTTGGAAGTTGTTAATATATGGAGCCTTGCATTAAGAGTGAAGCATGAGCCTTCCTTTGGAAGGTAGGGTATAAGTCTGGAGAGATTAGGGATCAAGACAAAACCCATCAATCTGTAGGAATGAGGGATTTCTAGGAAGAGAAGCTGAATTCTGGCTGAGACCTGGAGGAACAAGAGCAGGGTCAGGAGTGGGGAGCAAGTCCTCGAATGATGTGGAAGCACAAGGGCTCTGCATCTGCAGAGATGGTTGAGTGCTCCCTGGAAACAGCACCCAACCTCCTCACTCCCCCACTGTCCACTC
The DNA here is from genome assembly GCA_013397115.1 of Edolisoma coerulescens. Taxonomy (NCBI): domain Eukaryota; kingdom Metazoa; phylum Chordata; class Aves; order Passeriformes; family Campephagidae; genus Edolisoma; species Edolisoma coerulescens. The sequence goes on from VWZW01005963.1 coordinate 58,895, forward strand.
TTGGGAGCTGATGTCCCTTTCAGAGGGGTCCTTTAGGGCATGGAAGCCAGGACTCTTGCTCATCCCCAAGCTCCCTTAAGCTCTGCTGGTGCTTGGAGTGTTTGCTGTCACAGCTGGGTCCAGCACCCTGTCACTCGGACACACCAGCAGGTGTGAGAGGGATGTGTGAATGGAGCAAGAGTCCTGTGTTTCACATCCCCCCAGGTGAGTCCAAAAGGCTCTCAGCAAGTCAGCACCTGAGCAGGGTCATGTGTAATTATATTCTTTCAAACAGAAGTTGTTCTAGCCTAAGGACCTCCGGGGGGAGTTTCCACAGGGTGCCTGATAGTACCTGATCATTCCTTGTGACCAGGAAGATCGAGTTTGGATGCTAAGGGAGAAGTAGTAAAGCATCAAAATTTATTGCCCAGGGAAATTTAGAGCCTTCACTGGTGAAGGTCAAGTTAAACACCTCTGGAAATACAGAGGATAGCTGGGGAAGGGAGCAGCTCTGGACCCTCAGATCAGTGCCTTCCAGCCTGAATAGCGTGTGCTCTCTGTATCAAGCAAGGCCATTTGAGCACCTCCCCTTCCCAGTTTTCTTCTCTCCCAATGCAGCAGCCCACGATTTTAATTCTCTTCCTGGTAAGATAAATATTTTATATTTCTGGCTGTTTCCTCTGACTGCCTTTCCATTGGTTCTGGTTCTTTCCAGAGCAGAGCAGAATGGAAGGATTGCTCTACACACCTGGTTTCTCTGTTCATCTTGACACACTTGTCTGGGTTTTTTCAAGGAGTATTGTGACACCACTTTGTGATGATCTTGTGCGTGGTGATCTTGTGGTCTACACATGCACAGTATAAAATACAAATTTCAGAAATAGTAAGCAGTGTACAAAAAGAATCTTATTTAGCTTTTGTGTTTGTGGGGTTTTTTTCTTTCTTTTTTTTTTTTTTTTTAGTGCAACAGATGGTTTCTATGCAGGATTAAGTCTAGATAGCAAAGCAATTATACTGTATATGTCAAATTTCCTCCTGGGTGTATTTATAGAGATATTTCTGAAGGAGAATGTCTCCAGTCAGGTTATTTAAAACAAACCAACATCTTCACTGAGAACTAAGTAGTAGGATTTGCGGACTCACATGTGTGCAAGGAAATACACACAGGGTATTTTGAGAACGGTTCATATCTCATTTAGGGATGTATCAGCTTTCATGGAATATCCTCTTGTTTGGCAGTAATCAGATAAACAAGAAATTAAATAAAACTGCAGTGTATGAAATATTCCAGTACTGGTATTGAGGGTTTTATTAGATTCGTAGTGCATTTAAAGATCAGTAGAAAACCTCAGGCACTTGCCAATCAAATGAACTTGTGAGAGTGCCACTGCTCTGCTTTTCTCCTTGGAAAATGATGGGGACAAGCAAAGGCAGGTGAGTTACCAAGTCTTTTGGAGACCTAAATTTATATTGTAATTCAGAATTTGGTGCCTGAGGAAGGATGGTACAAAATTATTTTCTTCAGGTTATCAGCTAGAGGAAGACAGATATGGAAGAGCAATGAAAGATGTGCTCCCAGACTTTCTGGAGACGTGGTATTTGAGAGTACTGTGAGCATATTGATTGGTAGACTTTAATACCAGATTCAGTCATTTTTACTGTGTGGTACTGGGGTTTTTTTCCCCCTTTTCTCTCTCTACTGAGTTACAGAAGCTGTCTGTGTCAGTAGTTAGGCACATGCATATTTTCCAAGACACTTGTTCATGCACTTCTACGTGTCACTGCTTGGTATTCATTTTTCTGTAAGTTTTTCTTTGGGTGTCTTGCTGTGCAGCATGGTGTCTACCTCCCAAATGCTTTTTGGCTGTTTCCATGTGGGTTTTTTCTTTTCCCTTTTCCATCTTCCTTTTAGAATTGTGAACTTCTGATATGTGCTCAGCATTCCAAAAGTAGTTCCACTGGTGAGATGTAGGAGCTGAATGTGTTCATGGGCTTCCTTTAGAAGTTTTCTTTCTTCCCTGAGAAAGGAACTTGAGGCAGCCTATGCAGTTGGAGCTGTAAGTGCTCTGCCAGCCTCTTCCCTGGTGTCCAGATACAGCCTCCAGCTGTCTGTCTTGGAGAGAGGGAATGTGCAGTGACAAGCAGATCTGCCTGGTGGGCGGTGCTAATGATTTCAGTGCAGTCTCATATTTGCTCATGATTTGGAAAGAAAGTAAGATGGCAAAAAGAAAACTTTCAGCATTGGTGACAGAAGTTATTGCTGGAAATTCTCCGGTAGTTGAGGTGTCCTCGAGGTTCTGCTACAGCTTTAGCAAAGGTGTGCGCCTCTTTTAAATATTAAAAAGAGAAAATCCTTTCAAAATACTTCAAACTACTTGGTTGTTATTGCAAAAGAAAAGCATTTTTCCCCAAATGCCATTGTAATTTTCAATTAATTGCGTATGGTACTGTCTGAATAATAAAGTTATTAAATATTGACTGATTCCCTACTCTCCCACTGCTCTCAGTGTATCTAGGAAGGGTTTCCCAGAGGAGCTTTTGACAGGCTTTAAACAATCAACCATGACAGTGTGGAGGAAAAAGCATTGTTTAGCTTGCTAATCTCTTAGCCCTTGTGTTTTCAAGGCGATTTTAGTGCTTTTACCAGTGTGTCCTAGTTCCTGTTTCCCTTTTATAGCCATTGTGCTAGCTTTGGATGTTGACAGGCTTTGGTACCTCATGGCTGGATGGTCTGACTTAAAAGCCCTGAGACATCTTGTTCCCCAGCCACTACTCCTGCAGAGAGGTCCCTGCCAGTTTCCCAGGGCCATCCATATGTATGTATGTTTTTGGTTTTTTCCATTATTTTGGTTGGCTGATATTTTTCATGTTCTCATTCTCCTCCTCCTAACAAAAGCCTGCCCACATCTCCTTGGAGGTTTGTCTGCCTTCTGTGGGAGGATTTGAATATTAGTTCTTCATCTTTTCTGTGTCCCTCTATTTTTATTGCTCTCTCCTTTCACTGATTTATGGCATATATGGAAGCCAAGATGCAGTAAAGGACATAAGTCATATAAAAAGAATGCACAAAGTTAATCATGTTATTTTTACCTGTCACCTGTCTAATATCTTGATATAAATGCAGATATTGCATTGGGTGATTGAAAGTGGAAGTATCTGTCTTATCTTTGCAAAAGGCTGCCACATCTTAGCGGAAATAATTATCTTCTGCACAGTTGTGATAATTATGCTGTTACAATGAGTGCAGTTTTCTTGAATTTATCGTGCTTAGCAACAGACCTGTTTTCTCTGTTTTCCTAGATTCAGCTGATTCACATTGATCTATTTTTCTTACAGGGATTAACTCTGGGTGGGAAAAAAAAAAACCTAACTTGAGATGTTCTACAAATCATGCAGTCAACTTCCGTGTGTGTGGGAAAGCTGCAAGGTCAGAACAGCTCGAGTGTAAGGGTTTGTTCTCACCCTGGGAAAAACAACTTTCTGGGCATGATGTCTGCCCTGCCAGACTGCTGCTTGAGTCAAAAAAGCAGCCATGAAAATATGTAATTCCAGCACTGCTTGTATGCAGTATGAATGCTTTATTTTCAGTGGCTTCACTTCTTTCTGCCTGGCTTTAACAGATAAAAGCCAAAGACAAGCAAATGGCTCTTTTGTGTTCTTTGTTAGTTATGGCAAAAAACAAGAACTTTTTCTGTAGTGAACTTTTGAAATAGAATGTATTTCACAGCTATTTTTTGCTAGTAAAATGTGCTGTCATCTTTACAATGGCAAGCCTTAGCAGAAGGAGCAAGCCTAGGAAAAAAGGGAGTTCTGAAATAAATGAATTCTGAGGGTATTAGATATATCACTGTATGAATGACTGAACAGTCATATGCTGTTCATGGTCAGCTGATCTCTGCTCCATCCGTGCTTTTATTAAATGCCTTTTCCTTTGTGCTTGGTTTGACAGTAGATGTCTGTAGATGGGATTAGGTAATTGACTGGATGCTGTGTAAACCTGGGCAGTTCAAAGCGAGCGCTGTGGAAGGTCTCAAAAGCCTATTCTAGCATTTCCATTAGCCTCTGGAAAGTGTTCTGATAAGATCAAGATGCATAAGATATGATATGTTAAATTATGCAGCCAGCTGGCCGACTGTGCTGCTGGAGCCCTGGGGACTGACAAAAGCTATTGTTAGGGCCAGCCAGAGGTGCTCCTTCCAAAAACCTCTTTTCTGTTGTTGCTTTTTGAACTTTGCATATTAAAAGTTTTTCTGTTCAGCCTCTCCCCAAAGGCTGGAATTTAATTTTTTTTTTTTCCACAGGATGATTTCATTGACGGCACGAAACCAATTTAAAATAAAAGAAGCAGAGGATTGCATTTCCAGAGAATTTTCTTTTTCTTGGGATTTATGCTTTTGTGGCATCAAACAAGCTGAGTTTTGAAACTCAGTCAGAAGACAATAATTAACTGGGGCAGTATTTGATAGAATCTTATAGGAAAAGGAAAAAAGTGCTTATTTGAAATCTGGATGTTTTAGTAATTTAAGGATAATTGAGAATCTGTAATAAAAACACCCTTTATAACAGCAGCTCCAAGTGGGTATTTAAAAAGAAACTGGCAGTGGAGGAAGAGTATATTAACATGAATGCAGCAAGAAGCAAGGAAATGAGGTGCACAGTGAGGGTACCCTAACACAAATTTGTTTCAAGCTTTATTTTGTCCAGTGCAAACTGAGTCCTGACTGCCCTAACACACGAAGTAGACTGACCAGTTACACCTCTTGTTTGGTGCAGGGGTTCTCTGCAGCCACAGCCCAGGTCTGTAGCTGCTTTTTGGCACTGCCTCTGGAGAGGAAAGTTTTATTGTCTGGGAGCCACAGTTCCCTTTCTACCTCAATACTTTATTCAGTATCCCACTTGAATGAACCAGTCTAGGAAAAATAAGGTTCCTTTCATGTAATTTAGTAATGAATGAGTTTCTAAAGCAGAGTGAACAGAGGGTATATTCAAGAATGTGATGTGGAAAAGGAAGAGCTAAAATTTTTTGAATTAATCTTACTAGTCTGGTCTCTGTGCTAAACCCAGCTCCCTTTGAAACTTCACTGGGTTTCTGTTTCCTGCTCTGCTGCTGCTGTACATGAAGCAATGAAGTCCATTGCTCTGGGTCCTACAGCTTCAGACTGGTGCTTCTTTTCCTTGAGGACTTGTGCTGTTGTTTGATGCAAATTCCTTCCTGTCCTGCCTCTGTAACCTTGCAGCACAAATTTCCCTTTGTTTGCTGCCTACTGGCAGCTGGAATGCAGTTACCTGTTTGTCCCCAAGTGCCTACAAGCCCCATGCTCCTCTGCCTCCCATGGCTGACTGCTTTTAAAAAGAGAGTGCTGTGCCCACCAACAGGTGTTAGCAGCATCTGCTATCAGCGCAGCATCACCCCAGCAGCCTCCTGCCAGAGAGCTGCCACTGGTTTTGTTACTCACACTCCCCATCTGCATGCAGGGTCACTCACCATCTCTTGCCCTGGTGGAACTGGCACGTGTCTTGGTGCCACCCAGGCGTACGGGCTGGGGCTGCTCCAGGAGTGTGCAGCAGGGATGGTGCGTTTCTAAAACAGGAGCAGCATTCCCACGTAGCCAAGGTAGTGCAGCTCTCAGGCATGGACTCACCTTTTGGATCCCTGTGGGTGGAGCGTGCTCTGATCTGTGTTTCTCTGACTCTTTTTGCTGTTATTCAGTGCTGTGACTAAGGTCTATATCAGCTCTTTTTCTTATCTCTGCAGAAGGCCTAATCTTCAAAGCGGTTTTTCTATTTTGTTAGTTTTCTTTGAAAATGGAAGTATTAAAAGACTGATTGCTAGTGTATATACAGAGGAGCCTGCTTCCTGTGGGTAACACACGATACTGAGGATGTGTGATGGCTTTTGTTGTGTTTCTGCCATGTCTTTGTTGCTGTGCTGTCTCCCTGTGGCTGCGTAATTGTAAAAGGCAATCTGCTTTAGGTCTTCTTTTTCACAAATCCAAGTAACTTGTGCTCATCATTCTCCCTTTGTCTGCGGGTTTCTTAACAAATTATGTGTTCTTAGAACTTCAGAATGGTCCCTAACCAGAAGAGTTTGAACTCAGGACTGGCCAGGTTGGCAGTGTGAGTTTGGAGAGACTCAGGGTGTTCTGTGAATGCCCCTGCTCTGTCTCTTGTAAAGGGCCATTCCAATCCCATCTGAAGTGCCACAGCTGGGAGTGTGTTTGTCATCCAGTGCAGAAAAATGTTATGACCCTTATGATGAGAAAGCCTGTGGACTTGAACTGCAAATCATTTGAATGGCAAAATCCTAAGCCCATGGAAAGGATGTACAAACCTTAAACTTCACATGATCCCCTCAAATCTTCCCAGCCTTTCCTGACTTCAGAGAGAAGCCAAAACAGAATATGCCCCAGACAGGACAGTCTGGCCCATAGGACCAGCTGTTTGAATGGCAGTAAAGATTCTCATTAAACTTGTGACCCAAACATTGGAAAATATGCCCTGAATGATTTATCTTTTGGTTACTCACATTGTTCAGAAGGGAAGTTGTCCCATTAGATGGCACAGTAATTCCTCCTGGCTTTCTGTAGGTAAGTACATATCTTACCTCAATGATTGCCTCTTCTCCAAAACCTTTCTATTTTGTCCATTGTCAAAAATATTGTTTGTTGATTGCAGATTTCTTTTGTTAAATTTAGTGGAGAGGCAATCACAAAAAATTTGGTGGGCTGCAGTAGTAGCATTATGTTTGATTGTCTTCCTTTGGAATTAATATCCCAGAAATCCTGTTTTAGTGGTTGTACTGCTTGGTGACTGGGCAGAAACTTTTAATGAGATAACAGTGCTCCACTTGGGACCAGCAGGGCTTGGAATGTATGGGTTGTTAGGCAGTATTTGCAAGGGGTGGCCTGAACACTTTTGTTGTCCAGGCAGTTTTGGATCAGTCAGTCAGATTTCTGCATTGACTTATAAAATTTTACTGGTGTTAAATAGCCATCTGAGTTCTGGTAGCATGATAAATCTGGAGGACTCTAATGGACTTTTAAAATATATGTGATGCATAACAAAGTGTTGCCTTCCCCCTCAGTTATTTGTAAAATCTTTTGCATTCTTAGTAAATGTACCTTTGAGAGATTAGCTGAAGCATATTTTTCCTGTGGGAGATGGTGAAAGGAATTAAATGGAAGCATTAATCTGAATTGCAAAAAAGAACCAGTTGATCAAACTGAACAAAAGTGGCCATACTTAATCCTGAATAATTCCCCAGTGCTAGTACAACCATTCCGTGTGCTAGGTGGAGCTAGTATGACATTTTTAAGGCAGCAATAGAGAAACCCAGTCCTGCTATAAAAGTACAATGTGTTTATATATTTTAGATCATTCACTACTAAAATTAATGATAGGTTTCACCCTTCTGCCAAAGCTTCTTTGTAATTTTCTTTTTAGCCCCAGTTCAGATAAACCTTTTTAGTGCTCCTGGGTTAATGTGTTCAGGCTGAGCAATCACAGCTCACCAGTGAGTGTCCTGCAAAGGGGCTGGGACACAGAGTGCTGCTCTGGCCAGCTGGAAGGTGCTGAATGGACACCTCAGCCACTGCTGGAACAGCAGCTGTGGCATCCCAGCAGCCCAGGACAGGGGCAGTGTGTGCTTGGACAGCAGAGAGCTCAGGACACCATGTGCTGTGTCAGTGCACTGACCACTGGGCTCCTCTGCAGTGTTTTCCCCACCCTCACTCTGTTATCCACTGGCTAAGAGAGTGTGAAAGGGGAGCAGAAGGGAGGAAAGGGGCCTCACAATGTATCATGGGTGCAGAAGGGGATGGTGTCACGTCCCTGTGCTCCAGAAAGGCCCTTGGGGGCACAGGAGCTCTTGGAATTCCCAGGGAAACTGAAGAGTGTGCAGAGCTGTCCCCAGCTGTCCAGGTTAGGACAAGGCTGAGGTGAAGCTTGCTGAGCCATTTCAGAACAAGGTTTTGACAGCTGCTGTATGAGAAACCTCCTCTTCAGCCCAGCATGAGCAGGTCTCCCTTCTCTGCTGCGGTTTGTCAGTTGTGATACCTCGCTCCTCTCTCACTTTCTCAGCTGGGGTTTTTGGACCTTGCAGGTTTAAATAACTGACTATTTGTGCTCTGACTCCATCAGGTGCTGCCTGAAGTATGGATAAGCTCATGCTGCAGCTGAGAAACAGAGGGACACCCCCAGCATGCAGGTTCCCAATGCAGTTTTGTGTGAAGCGAAGGCTCAGTGCTTCCACAGTCCCTTAACAGCTTTTTGGTGCTAATATTGGTTCCCTTTTCAGAAGGTCTTCAGTGCTAATATGTTATACCCTGCATATAGACATGTCTTGTAACTGGTGTTTAGGACAGTGGAGTCCCAGGGAAGGGATGCTGCATCTGGGAGCAGCAGGGCAGGCAACAGCAAGGCAAAGGGAAGGTGGGGATTGTCCTGTGTGTGCATACCAGAGAGGTGGTGTCCAGAAGTGGAACAGGGATATGGAGGTGTGAATCTACTGGTCCCAGCATGGGCTTGGCAGGTTTGCTCTGTGTTTCTTCCTGTGGACCTTTGAACAGAAACAATATTTATCAAATTCTGGCAAATGTATGAGGTAGAATCCTTTTAGAATTCTTCCAAAATGGTATAAAACAGATATAAATAGAAACTTGAATTTGGCCATAAGTTTTCATGAAATCTTTGATGAAAGGAGGAATTTCATTACAAAGAAAATCCCCAGAAGGAAGATGAGGTGGGGAGGGTGCCAGAAGGTGTCCAATGACTTTAGTGTGTCTCCCTGTGCCACTGGGTGCTGGGGTGCTCCCCTGGGTTTCTGGGTCCCAAATCTGTGCAGCTCTGGTCTGATGCTGATGGCACATGGGCTCCTCATTTGACATTAACTAACTGCAGTGTTTCTTCAAGACCTCTTCTGACAATATTTCCCTGGTGTTTGTGTAGCCCAGTTGAACACAGAGCTTGCTCATCACGGTTGCCTGGACAGATCTTTCTGGTTTTGGAGTCTTTGTTGTTGCAGGCAGATGCTGATGGGGACTAAGCTGCAGTGGCATTTTTCAAAGGACCTCCCAAATATGTATGGAATCTTGGGGTCATTTTAAAGAATGGGTAATGAACTTAAATATTTACCCCAAAATAACTCATCAGCCAGCACCAGTGGCAGAGGGAGAACCCATGTTTCCCAGCTTCCCAGTAGCAGTAGGCATTAGTTCCCTGTTTTCTCAGCAGAGAGACAAGGACCCTGGCGCAGGAAAGTCAAGAGATCTAAAAGTAGCATGTTCTTCCTACAACTTATCAGCTGTTCACAGCACATATGGCCAGAAAGGAAGCTTAAATAATTCAGTCTCACTCCTTTTTATCCCAGCTCAATTTAACCTAGTTGTCCTACAGTAAAGCTATTACCAGTGCTCACCTTCCTAAAATACTTCTAGCTTCACTTTGCCTGCACCAAGAAACAGAGGATCTGCTTCTTGTAGTTTGGGCTCTGTATCCATGTTTAATCATTCTTGCTGCATCTGAATCTTAGGAGAGTTTGTCTTTCAATACCCAGCTGGTCACTTTGCTGCAGCCTGTTTTCTCTTTGGCACCTTTTGGGGTTTTTTATTCATAGCTGCAACCTTTCTGTCATTACTGAATCAGAAAGAAGCACCACCAGTCAGAACTGGTCCCCCATTTCTGAATGATGATTTGTCTTCTTTGAGAGCTCCATTTTGGATGGATTGATTTGTACTTGTAGATATCAGTGTTGATTTTGGCTATAGAGTTTGGCCCAGATGTCTCTGACTACAAAGGACACTCAGTAGATATAAGATTATTGTCCAATGAATTATTCCTGTGGTCCTATTTTGATGTTTAATTTCTCAAATACATTTTAAAATTTCAGAGAAATCAAGGCTGACTTCTCAAAAGTAGTTCAAGTAGGAAGCCCTGATAAAAGTGAAACCAGCCAGCTCGTAAAAGGCAGCTGGGGGGACCTTATAATCCCCAGGCTGTCCAAACATGCTCTTTTGACTCTTTGCCAACACATTCATTGAATTCTGCAAACCTTGCTCACAGTGCAAATACTTCCATTTCTAAATCAGAGATACAGGGAGGGCTGTGGGATTCTAATGTCTAAATACAATAGAATATTTTCAAGCACAACATAAATACTGATTTAAAACAAAACAAACCTCGCAAAAAACCACAATAAGGTGCTTATATCTTGAAGATTCATAATCAGTAATACCTGCTTCTAAACAGGCCAAGCCAAAAGAGTGGGTTTTTGTCTTGCAAATAGGATGTTTGAAAGGGCATTTATGTCTCTGATGTCCCTAGCTTTTCCCTGCATCTCTTTGGGTAAACACTGCAGACTGGTCCTATGATGTTTCCCAGTGAGGTGCTGCAGTGTGGCATGCTTGGATGCTAATGCCTTTTTTGAACTTCTGAAGTTTTTCCAATATAAATAAACCTCAAGACTGATGGCTCACCAGGCTAATGTGTGTGTGAGCGTTCAAAACTGTAAATGTTTTAGTTGCTCCTTTTGTTAGTTTGGCTGGGAGGTAGTTTCTGAGCAAGCTGGATGTTAAAGCTCAGTGCTGTTGCTTCCCAAACTGCATGCTCTGATATCTCCTATTCCACCTCTCTCTGGCTGGAGCTCCCTCACTATCAACCCAGTGGTTCTGAATGCAGACGTCCCTGGGGTTATGGTAAGTGCTCAGTAGCTGGTTATTGGTAGGGGCTGATAAGAAAAACAGAAGAGTGATTGGTGATACAAAATTTTGGGAGCTGCTATGTTAGGCAGCCAGGAGAACAAGTTCAGGGAACCCTGGGGTGGAAGGCTTGGCATATCCCAGAGACTCTGTAATTTATTTGTAGCCAAGGGCTTGTAGGGAGTACAGAATTGGGCATTACTCTTTACAGATTTTGGGCATGTGTGTGAAATGTTCTTCTAAGAGAAGCTCTCACCATTTGCCAAATTTCTTTTTCTTGGTCAAAATTTTCAGTTCATGGTCTGTAGAGGAGCTGTTCACTGGACTGAGTATGGCTCTTACTGTGTATATCAAAAGTGGATGCAAGGCTCAGGAGGGACAATCTCCCTGCCTGTTGCTTACCCAGGGTGTCCTGGCTTCTTCCAGTGCTGCTCCTGCCATGGTTATCTGCAGGAGTTCAGGTTCCTGCCTGTGCTGTGTATGGGTTGCCCAATGCAGTTGCTTCAGTGCAGGAAGTGCACAAGTGAAACTCCAGCCACCCCCATCACCCTCCAGAAGGCTGAAATGCTTGGGCTGACATTGCTTTTCACACTGTGCAGCAGCCCTTTCCTCCCACTTGTAAGGATTTTCTTGCGTGTGACCTGAAGGGTGCAGTGACAATTGACGTACAAATGGTTTACTTGATGTATGAATTGTTTACTTACCTGCTACAAACCAACGATAATTTTTTGCAACTTGGTAACAGTAGGGGACAAACCATTTCTTGGAAGATGGATTAGTCTTCATGCACTATATGAGTGCAGTAGAAGAATAATTATAAAGAGAGGCTAAATGTTGAATTTCAGGAGTTAGCATGGGAATTTTGTAACACGAAGAGGGCTGAGGTCAGTATTCCAGGATTTATGAGTAGAGATAGCCACAATATTTACAGGACCCATGTAAGTGGGTACAGCTTCGTCATGCCGGCCTCCATCTCTCTTGTTCCTGCTTGGTTTTGTTTTTTTTTCCAAAGCAGCCATTTAAACTAGTGCTGTTATTTTTATAAGTCCCAGTAGGGTCAGCATGCTGGACGCTCTTGAATGTGCCTGCTGTCTCTTGGGCAGTTGCTTGTTTTGTGTGCATGGACACGTCCACCACCCGAGAGCTCTGAGTTTCAAAAGGTTTTACAGCTGGCATTGTTATTCCTCAGGTATCACGTAGCAATACACTTGAAAATATGTTTCTGAAAGTTTGGAATAGTTATAGTCAGGTTTCTGACTTCCAAGATTCTTTTTCTTTTTTTTTTTAAAAAAAACACCCATTGTAATGGTGGCTGTGTTTCTTACAGTTTACATTTATTTATTATGCATTTAAAGTCTTTGAGAAAGGTTGTTTTGCCATGCTTGTCTTTTTGTGAAGACCCATGTTCTCTAATTAGAATACGTGTATTTGGTGGAATATGCAGGTTAGTACAATTGTGATATGAATTCTGGGTCTTGCAGTTGTTTGCAGACATCTTTAATGATTCAGCTTTCTGTAGTATGACACTTCACAACATGATGGCTTCCTTACACTCAAATATTTTTTAGAATGAAGTCTCATACTACACTAAATCAAAAAAATTCTACCCTTGCAAACATGCATAATTTTTAGTGACAAATCTGGTATCTGACAGAAAGATATGACCCTGCTGACCAGAATTTCTCACTCCAAAACACTCTGTTGTACATGATGGAATAACTCAAATGAGCATTTGATCTTATGAATTTAATAGGCAGTCATTTCCCCTGAATTTAAAGTTGGTTGGTCCATCAGGTCTTGCAGTTTAAAAAAGTAATAGTGCCTGTACATAGAATATTTCTGCTGAGTGTGTTGCAGAGGACTGCCTTTTCTCAGGACAGGTGCTTGTAGTGATGTGCTGGTAGTCACTGTGCTGTGTTTGCATCCTAATCAATGAGTTCAGGAAGTATTAAACTTGAGAAATCCTCAGCTATCTTCTGTAGAACAAATTTGATCTTTGATACTCAGGGGAGAAACTTCAGGAGTAGAAAGCCTTAAGTGTCTCTGCCTAGCATTCTGATTACTACTTATGCTTGTTTTTTAGGTCTGGTGTTGAAAAGGCTTTCTTTAAGATATGCAATGCTTAATAAAGACCATTTTGAACTAATTCGCTGTGGCATTTTTGCACAAAGCTGCATGGCCTGGAAGCAGTGAAACATGCACTGCACTCATTTCATCAGGGGGTCATGTTTTAATAGCTCTCTGTCCTGGCACTACAGGAAGGCAGGGATTTGTCTTGCTGTGGTGCATGCTTGCATCAGTGGTAAGTTTTTGCTGGTTTTGTGTTAATGGTCCACAGTCTGTCCCTTCCCTTTCAGACCATTTCTCAGGAAAGCCTGAAGTTACAGGATGCTTAACTTACTTTTCACCGTAGTAATTTATTTTGGCATTGTGTGCTCAGGCTAAAATATCCACACTGCTAATAGCTTCCCTCACAGTGGTGGAGGCAGGTATTGATCAGGTTAATTTTGGTGTCTCCATGGGCTTGGAGAATCAAAGGTGCTAACGGGTTGCTGTGTGACGCAAAGCGGCTTAACGAGGTTCAGGGCTTCACACCGCTTGGTCCTGCTCAGAAAAGCGTGTTATCTATGGCAACAACTGCTTCTGAGGAAAAAATGGAGATTTTTCATAGGGTAAATCACTTGTTTTGCTGACTTCTGAGGTTCAGATGCCAGCTGTCAGGGGGGCAAGGGATGGAAAAGCTTGATGTGGGCTGGACTTACTGGCATTGTTAATTATTGTACCTGTGCTGTGACATGATGAAGGACAAACCAGAGTATCCCAAGGCACTCAGAAGAGGGTATGAGGAGAAGCAAAGAGAGAACACGTGGCATTCAGCTGCTGCACAGCCTGCTGGTCCCAGCCCTGGGGCAGGAGGGAGGTGGCTATGGCACCAGATGCTACAGCCAGTCTAAGACCTGCTGAACTCATCACAGCTTTAGCACATGTGGCTCAGCTTGTGACTGTGCAGAAGGGATATCCTTGCTGTGTAACACCAGAACTGCACCTGCTGCTGCTGTGGTCCTGGCCAGTGTCTCCAGAGGGAACAGTGCCACGAATCTGACTCTCCTGCCAAGACCAGGAGAGGGACACCATGCTCCTAGGGTACACCCAGCCCTCCTTGCCTGCTGGAGACAATGGCTGGTGCCATGTGGGATTCGGCAGGGCAGTGGCCAATCTGACCTGTGTCTGGCTGGGATGCTGGTGGAGGTGCCAGTGACAGCGGTCAGCAGTCGGACTGGGTGACAGGGCCTTGGTTTGGCTCCCGGGACAGTGGTGAAGGTGTGCCAGGCCTCACTCCCAGCCCCTGATGTAGGGACTCCTGCTAGCTGCCCCTTCAGTTCCTGACTCCTGGGGTGCTCTCCTTCCCCACACCCAGACAGGGCTCCTGCCTGGGCTTCTTGGCTGCCTGCAGATGGGTGAGACACCGGGACTGAAGCTGTGGGCGTTCGCATCCTCAACAGGCACATGTGAGCAATGTGCCTTTAAGACTAGCAGGAGAGCAATAGTATCTCCCTCCCTCCTGTTAATTGTAGCATGTTTTCAGCCATGCTTTCCAGTCACATTCGCAGGCTGTGAGAGGCAGCAGCGCTGATGCTCGCCAGCCGAGTGCCACCCGGACACTCCGTGCCTGCCCGCCGAGTGGGTGCCTGCGGGTGATGGGGCAGCGCCTGGGACCGCGGAGCCCTGTGCCAGGAGCAGGAGCCCTGCACGCCTGAGTTGGGCTGGCACTGCTGGGCTCGCCACACCACTTGTGCTCCTCTCGTGTCCCTCAGCTCCTCGCCTGCCCGGCCGTGGCCTCCGGCCGCAGGGTCAGACCTCCGGCCACCCTCCCGCGTGAGCTGCGAGCGGTGCTTTGCTGGAGCCCGGGGATCTGCAGTGGGTGATGCAGTGGGAACCGTGTGGTGCCTGGCTGGGGATGCTGTGGGCTGCTGTGGGAATGCCTGGCTCCCTGAGCACAAAGTGACTGCAACTAGCACGAGGTTGGGACTACTTCTCGGAAGATGCCCTGCGTGTCTCCGGTCATTCCTCTCCGGCCTCACCGCAGAATATTTGGAGTTGCTAGCTTTCTTCTGCCGAGGGGGGACAAAGGCAGAGGCCTCCAGAGGGTTAAGAGCATCTGCTTTTACGCCAAGTGTTTGAGCAGGAAATAATCTGCAGAGATACATGTGCAGCAATTCAACTGCTGCTGCTCTCTCAGGCTGCCGCTGCTGCAGTTCGGTGTGTGAGAGGAGCCGCGCTGCTCACAGAAGATGCTTTCTTGGTGTGTCCGAAGCTCCAGGCATGGCAGCAGAGCCCCGGCTGTCTGAGCTGGGGTAAATGTCTCCATCCAAGAGGAATTATGTTGACTTGCTGGCTCTGTCGGCTCACAGAGGTAGGTGCTGCTGCCTGTGCAATGTGTCGTGATCTTTGCCGGGGGGATACAGTCCTCTCCTCAGCCTGAGCTATAACATTTTTTAAAATTTTCCGTGGGAACAGGGCTTAATTTGCGGTCTATAATGCCAGACAGAAAATCTGTGTGTGATTTCTGTGCGTGCAGCAGGGAGGAGAGGGTAAAGGATACCTGAGTGATACCTTTTCTGATTGGCAATAAAGTTGTTGCACTTAATTGAAACAAACTACCCTCTGTCTCAGTGAAATGCACCCGGGAGCTTTTACTTCTTCCTGCTGTATGACCTTTCGATGAGGTTGGCTGCAGTATGCTGGGTTATGCTTCGGTTCAGAAACTGGGACACAGTGCACTCTACAGGTCCCTTCATTCTGCTCCTGTGGATGTGGGGAGGACAGAGGGCACCCCCACAGAGAGGGAAAATGCTGCTGACAGGGAGCTGGGGTTTTTTTGAGGAATGAAATTACATCATGAGGAAGAATAAAGGTGCTCTTCCCTGGGGAAGAGGGAATATTGAGGTCCTTAAGGGTTGATCTTGGTGTTCGGAAATAGAGAAGGAAATTTGCTTTAGAAGCAGCCTGTGTGTGAGTCTGGGGTTTGTGTTTTGCTTTCCCAGCTCTGCGGAGAGGAGTTTTGTTCAACTCTAACTACTTTACAGTCCAGAATCTTTGCTTGAGGATTTTCTACCACCAGTACGTAGGAGAAAAAAGATCTGTCAATGCCATCAAATTTACTTAAGCTTGTTTAGAAAGTCGCCTTCTTGAGAAATCCCTAACAAAATCAGCAGCAGCTAACACTGTTACCTTCTCACCGTCAGGGCATGCTTTTTTGGTTTGTCTTGAGACCTCCAGTGGGAGCTTTCTTCTGTAAAGATTAATCTGAAGGGAAAGTTTCCAGTTTCCCTGGAAAAGCAGAGTGTTGGGCATTGGACACCTGTTTGATTTTGTTGGCCTGGTTGACCCATATCTGTAGGTTTGCCTGCTGGCTCCTGAGCTCAGACCCTGCCAAGGAAACCTGGCTGTGCAGGAGGGGAAGATGCTGCCTGGATCACGCACCTGCATCACACGGAGGGTGCTTTGTGTTTGTTTCTGGCATTGCAGAGCTATTGAGACAGCACCGCAAACAGTGCCATTGCTGTGTAACAGTTTCAGAAGTGTTTCTGTGGCATCCTGACAGAACAAATGTGTCATTCATAACTGCACTCTTCAGGAAAAGGAGCAGCACTGTCATCTGCGCTGTAAATCTCTTTAGTCACTTTTGTTTTCTTTGCTCAGGTGGCAACACGTTCTTAATCGGAACGTGTTGCTACCTGAGCGTTTTTGTCAGAGCATTTGTAATTGCCTCCTCAGTTTCCCCAGGGCTGTTGTGCTGTGTTTGACTCAGCACTGACATATCTCATAGGGAAATCTGGAGTAGAATCCCCCCCACCTTTCTTTTTTTTTTTTTCCTGTAATTTGGGCCCAAATGCATGCAAGGACACGTTTCCTTTTTTTGCAAGAACAGGACATTTGTGCATCCTCCTCTGGGATCCTGTAGAGAAGACTTCTTCTCCTGTGCAAGGCCTCTGTGTTGGAGGTGGAGAAGCAGAAGTGGGTCTGGTGGATTTGTTGTTGTGTGTGAATCAAGAAGCCACAATCCCTGCCAGGGATGGAGGCTGTGATGACACCTGGGAAGTGTCTGCTCCTCTCTGTCCTGAGAGAGAGGATCCTTTCTTACCCACTAGGTAGATCTCTAGTGCTCCATAGCAACATTTATTTCTCCCACAAAGAGGAGAAAAATCTCCTGGCTTCACTTGGAGTGGTGAAAACACAAATGTATGAACATTCAGTGGAGTCTCACCAGCGTAGAATTGGTGTAAGGTCATCTGAATGACTTCTTTCTAGAACAGCACTTATAAAAGGTGGTGAGCATTAAGTAACACCATTGCCTGTGCAGGAGACACTAGAAAAGAATATATATTAGTCATCCCATTTACTGCTGTTTGCACACAGAATGGTGATTAGAAGTGGCTGACTCAAAGCAAAATGGTTCTCAAACATTATTTCAAAATTCAGAATTAGTTTGGGCGCTTGCTGGCCAGCAACTATTTTGGTCATCTTTGTGTCTCTATTCCAGCAAGTGTCTTTCTCAAAAGGTCCTTTTATAAAAACAGCAAACTGTTGGGGTGTATTTCCAGGTGATGTGTTCTGAAGAGGTGGGTGGGAATATGTTCCTTACAGCCTAACTTGTATCTGCTCAGGAAATCAAACCAGTACACTTGAACCACTGATTATTTCTGAGCAGCCTTTCTGGTCAGCAATAAAGTTCTGCATTAAACTCTAACTATGTGGAAGTTGAGAGCTATTTGTTAGAGTTAATTTTTAAAGTTGTAATTTATAAAATGGGGACTGGCCAGCATTTAGTGTCACACAGGCTGTACTGATCACCTTCCTCTGCCTCGCAGTCACATTCTGCCCACCCTGGAGAGTGAGGACAGGGATTCCCTGCTGTCCCTCTCTGCAACAAGGGGCTAAACTTGATGTTCTTATGGGCCCAGTGGTGACCTGGCAGCAGAGATGCTGGGATCTCTGTAGGTTTGCCCTTTTGGAGACAATGCCTGGCCTTACCCATTGGGTCCTGTGCCTGCTGAGCCATGCTGGAACAACTGGCCAGTCATGTGCTGCTCATCAGTCACACGTGGTGCAGGAGATGGGTGACAGACAGGGCAAAGAAATAACTATTTGCTAGGGTCTGATTCCCCTGGTTTCTGTAGGGATTTAAACAAAGGCCTGTCTTTAGATGCCTGCACTCTTTCAGCAACCAATGCATTTTTGTGGTTTGTATGCTGCTTGTAAACCAGCGACAGGTGACTAAAGCCTGTGGTCCAGAAACTGTTGAGTTGGAGATAAAACTGTTCCTTTCTGAGAGTGCCTGGAGTGCCTTTAAGAGAGTGTGCTACTGCATTTGGAATCTATCTGGCTTTGTACCACTTATAAAATGCGTTCACGGTGGGTGGTGGCATCAGTCTCCTCTTAGTGAATGCAGATATTTATATTATGCAAAAGGTTTTCTCACTTTGCTGCATTCAGATGATGACTGGAGATACCATTCTTGTTAGATAAAAAACTGGGTCTGACTTTAGAGGTGAATTCAAAGAACAATTTCTGGTTAATATATATAGCAACAAATAGGAACAAAGCTGCTTAAAGAGTACTTTAATGATGAATCATTATATTGCTCTCACCAGTCTGAAAGGCAATAAAAGTAAAAATGGAGTGCTAGGATTTAGTTGCTTAGAAAATGTACAGAAAGGGACCTGTATTGTAGAGAAGGTTTTACACCACATCAAAGAAATGTTTTGAGGTGCAAAATTATCAAGTGGCTTTCCACCCCAAAGATGAGGCAGCTGCTATCTATTGTTTATTGTTCCAGAAGGTCATTTTCTTTGGTTGTTAGTCACTTTCAATAATTTATTCTTTTTTTTTAAAACCCTAACTGATTCCCCCCACCCCCAGATCAGGACAGATGCTGTCATAATGCTTCTTCAATGCCATAATTTTTATTACCAATCCTAATTAAATGCTGTAACTTCTGAAAATCAGATTAATTTGAACCATCAGCCCAGTGTAAATGCTGCTATCATCAGACATCATAAAATGTTCAAGGCACCATAATTCTACTACGTAGCTGCAGTGGCAAGTGTCCAAGGATCTGGCTACCTTTGTTCAGCTGACATGGACTGAAATGTGGGTACTTCTGAGCAGTGCAGCATGAATAGAAATGATACGTTCCTCAGCTGTTGAACTGCACATTCTAGCCATAAGTCAACAAACATTAGAGAAATGACATCACCCCCCCATCACTGTAATACTCCTTCTGTGCTATAAATATTGGATGAATTCTGTGGTTTCTGCACGATCAATAAAGGGGAAAGTAGAGGTGGGAGGTTGTTGCACAGCAAAGCTGTGCTTTGTTGGTGAGCCAGGACGTGATACAGGTTAGCCCCACTGCCAGCCAAGATTGTTCCATCCTCGGGCCACGGTCCATGAATTCAAGTTGCACAGTAACCACTTCAGCTAATTTGCTCTGCAGCTAGGACACACTCTGATCATCACTTTGGTCTTCTGGACAGCAGGACACGTTCTGGTAACTTGGTTCCTTTATGACCAATTTCTGTATTTTGAATTTTTTTTTTTTCCTCTACAGATATTAGGTAACAAGTAATAAATTTTGATTCCAACTCGAGCAGTGGTAAAGTTGGTCTCCTTGATCTGTCCTAGCTTTATTTCTTAGGTGTGACAGTATGGAAGATCTCACTGGTCATTACAGATATAATTACCTGGCTCTGACAGACAGAAGAGCATTAATCTGATGTTGCAAGCATTTATGTTGGAGCTTCATGTCTAGATTTTCTTCGCAGCAGAGATAAAAGCAGTCTGAGGGAGCCATTACCCTTGCCTACAGCAAGATGAGAAGAATTGCAGGCTAGAAAAGCCCAGTCCTCTCCAGTCCCATGGATGGAGCCTGCGTGACTGATTCAGGGCTGGGTGTGGGAGTGGCAGCAGTGGGTGAGATGAGCCCCACCCCGCAGCAGCAGCTGGGCTCAGTCCACATTCAGCAAACCACCAGCCCCACCTGGAGTGCTCCAGGCTCCTTTGAAGGGTTTGCTGCAGGATCTGACCCTGCAGGTTTAACTCTGCCTTGCTGAATTGAGTCGTTTTGTCAGTCCATGTGATGGGGTGGGGCTGTGAAGCGTGTGCTGCTGTTTCCTTCTGAGCACTCCAAGAGCAGATGCCAGTATGTTTCTGCTCACTGGGACCCAATATTGCTACTCGATTCTATAAACCATCTCTTTGATTGGCACTGCAAGTCGTGCTTGCCCCCCTCCTGTTAAATAGCAGTTGTATCTGCCAGACTTGTATGTTCCAGGCTTTATGGTGAAACCAAAGTGGGAAAATCTGTCACTTCAGAGACTGATGTGGATAATACATGGTTGTGTCAGTGGGTGTTGTGGATCTTCTGCTCCTGCCCACTTCCCAACACCTTGATTGTATGCAGGAAGTTACTGCTGCAGAGAGAAGACCAGTAGTGTGAGATTCGTCCCATAAAGAATTTTTTATTTGAGATTTACCCAGGAGGCTTGTTTCAGCCAAAATATGGAATTTTGAGCGTGTTTTCGTGCTGAGAATTGCAGCATTTGCCCGCAATTTTTCTTTTTCAGCATATGCGACATTCGGGAAGCTCTGGGCAGACATGGATGATTTTAGAACAGACATTGCTTGCAAAGGAAAAAAAAATAATGAAATGCAGAAGCATATTAATTATCCACACTTCAATATATGTAGTGATTTGCACACAGTTATTGTGGGCATTGTTATCTGGAAGACTGTAATGTTAATGTTTCTAATGGGGGCTATTGCAGGTCTACTGAAACTCTTACAGTTATGGATTAAATTTAATATATGCTCCCTTTGAAGAAGCCTGTATTTTTATATTTTATGGTACCCAGTGCTCTGTGCTTGGTTTACAACAATAAAAGAGTGGAATGCTGGAATAAATGTACCAAACAGCTCTCTTGTCTTGATAACATACCTGCTTTTGAATGTTAATCATTGCACTCTCTATTTTCTACAACTGTGTGCAGATATAAAACCTCATGTAAGCAAGTAAGTCTGAGCATTTTAGTGTGATTATGGCAAATATTCTCTAGCAGTCCTCAGTTCTGTAGTGCATACGTGATCCTTGGGGTCATCCTGATGACACAGGCTACAGAAAATTTCACCCAGCAACTTCTCCTTGCCTTTCAGAAGAATATTCAGGGTTATTTAAAGAGTGCAGATAACTGGATCTCAAAGGTGTCCTCAGGGTAGTTGTTTTGGTGAGTAATCACTTCTGGTGATTTATAAAATAATAAATCCAATCTGTTTATTTTCTTGTTCCATAAGTTGAATCATCTTTGTCCTTTGTCTGCTTAATTAAGGAGCCTGCTAGTAATGCAAATCATTTCCCAGGATGTGGACAAATCATTATTCAGCCTTCTTTTTGCTGAGGAGATCATATAATATAAACCCTTTCCACACAATCTGTTTTTAGGCACTCAAATTCTATGCATTTCTCTCTGTTTTTCAGCATCTTTTTGAGCTGTGGACATTGGAGGTGGCTGCTCTGGGACAGCAGAATGCCAGATTTTACTAATATTCTCACCAGCACCATACATAGAAACAACATCACCTTTCTAACCTGGTCTCTCTTCAAACATCTAAATGTATCTTTAGATCTTGTAGCTCCACAATGGCCCTGGGACCTTGTGTTCCATTTATCTGCCCTGACTCCTACATATACTTTTAATTCTCCAGCTTTCAACATAACTGTTCCCCCTTCTGTAAGTGGACTAGATCCTTCCCCCCTGCATTCTTTGATCCTAGACAAAGTAGACTTATGTTTTTCTCTGTTACAGTGTTTGATCTCTGATAGGGCTGGGCATATGGAGAAGACTGAGTTGTTTGACTGTGCTTGTCTAAGTTTGGCAATATTTATCACTTAAGCCAGTTCTGAGTTGCATTGGGCTGTGAAAATTGTCTCTGTAGGCCCAGTTAAAAGCACTTCCATTCACTGATGGTTCCTCATTAAAATTACATCTTGTCAATTATCAGTGATTTTTAAAGTGTGCTGTAGTAATTTCAGGTAATGATATTCTTGCAGTCAGTGTGTGGTGTGTCACTGAGCTGTTTGCAAAAAACAAGCTTGCAGTGCTGGCACAACTGCTATTCCCCCCCCTTTATTAAGTAGATTAAAAAATTTCAGGATTGTTCAAAAGGCTGATTGAGGTTCCCATCACATGAGGGTACAGGGGGCCCTGCAGTCACAATGATTCCTGTTGCTTTTGGGTTCAGCTTCCTGGTGGCCACTGGGTGATGTTTTCCAGGAGAGACTGAACAGGTTTCTGTTGCCGTTGAGGAATTCATAAGATCCATGACAAAGATAAAGCAAATTACAAAATTGGTTTTTGAGCACTCTTGTTTCACCATACTTTTTGTTGGTTCTGGGGTTTCTGCTGGTGTTTAAGTACTTTTTTTTTTTATTCCTTAGGAGTTCAGTCCTCTAGCAAGTGCTCTGTGATGCTGCTTGGGGTCTCATGTCCAGGTGACCACTTACAATTGCTGGACTAATATTTGTGGCCCATCCAAAATGCTCCTGTGCAGCTCTTTGCCTCATCTATGCCTTTTCTTTGGCTTGATCATCTTTTTCCATTGTTCTGCCCTTGAGGTACTTCCCTTCTAGCAGGAATACGGAGTAAAATCTTTCCTATTCCAATCACTGGGGTGTTGTTTTCTATTTCTTATCCTCTCAGTGCTCACCCTGGCATTTATTATTTATTTAGCACCCCTTGACCTCATCTCTGAGACTCTGTGGTTCCACCTTGATTACTTCTTCCTCTCTCTTTTTGCCACCTTCGTTTTTTGTCGCAGCTTTTTCTTGAACAGTCCATTTGTTTCCTTGACACTAACAATTACTGACAGCCTGGTGTCCTGTCTCCAACAGTGGCAAATAGCAGATGCTTAGAGAATAATGTAAAAAGCAGGGTGAGAATATAATAATCCTAATATATCCTGGCAGCAGTGATCAACGTCACGTCTGCCTGACTGTTGTGACTGTGTTTAAGCACAGCCCAGTGGGGGCTATGCCTAAAACCATGTGGGTGAGGAAAGGATAATTTTACAGGACGGCAAATTTTCTTGTGTTACTGCCTCTTTCCAAAAATGCTGGCCCTTCCTTGTGCCACTGCTTTGCTTAGCTTAGCACAAACAGCCACATGCTTGTTTCTGAGCCAGTCCTGAGGTTTATTCGCAGGACTCCTTGTACCTGATTGAGTAGGAGCTTGTGTTTTCTCCCTTGAGTCTCCTTGAGATGGTTGCAGTGTGGCAAGATGAAGGCAGAAGTCCTTGTTTTTGGTTATGAGCCCTTATATGATTGTGCTTCTTGACAGATTCCTCTGGTGTTCAAGCTCTGAGTAGTTGCAATACAATCTGGTAAGTGTGATGCTGAAAATCTATGAAAATCATGGCCACATGGGCAAGGGAGAGACCCAAAGCAGCAGGAGAAGTTATGTGCAGGGTTTGGGGGGGGCTTTTCCCTCTGCAACTCCACGGTTGCTTTGGGGGTCATTCTTTATTTACAGATTATTTGTTTTCTCCAGTATTCCTTCAAATCTAAAATAAGGTTGGAACTGCGTGAAGGAGGTAGAAAAACATATTCCAATTTTTTAAATGCTAGGTTTGAAGTTGCATTTAAAGATATCTCTGTTAGTATGTAGAATATATTATCCAGGGCACTGAGCAGCTGAATAAGATGAGTGGTGTTGCAGGTGTCAGACCTTTAGCTCCTAGTCCTTCCATCTGAAGCTTCCTCTGCTACCATCACTGCTCCAGTATCCAACACCATAGTTTGATTTATCCTCAGCTGATGGTCAGCTTGACTGATAGAATTGTTTTATTTCAGAGCAGTGTTTTCTTCACATGATGTATTTTCTTTGGTCTTTATTGCTTTGCGCATTATCCACAAAATTTTTGGAGGAGTCCTTGGAACTTCCTTAGGATAACATATAAAGGGCCAATGGGAAGACAGGAGCATTTTGTTGACATGACTGGTCATCAGCACCCATCTCTTCGCTGTTTGACCTCACCAGTGAGGATAAGGGCTCTTCTGTTCATGTAGGTGAGTCCCTAAGTCCTTCAGCTCTAGCTGCTCCAATGCCTGCCATGGGATTGTTGAATAAGACTGGCCATGGTTCTTCCTGTCTATTTTTTCCCCTCTCCTTCCAGAAGCAGGGGAGTGCCTCTAGTGAGCCGTGCCAAGTGATGCCTGCAGTGGCTGTAGAGGATGTTCAGAGCAGGGTGAGGCACACAGTGTGCCTTTCCCAGATGGAGGTTTCCAACTTTGGGCAAAGTTGTGCGTGCCGGAGCTCAGGAGTGTGCGCTTATGCAAATTGTCTTGTTAGAAATTCAGGGCAGAAAGGCACATAGCTCCTTTGCTGCCACAGGGAACTGTATCTAGAGACTCAGGGTGGAAATATGCCTCCTGATACATGTTTTAGCTCTGTATAAATCATCTGTAAGTATAGCTCACTCTATTCATTTAGCTGGTGACAGTGTTATTTAGGGGTGATACGGAACAGTCACAAAGTAATAAGGACTGCCTGAGAAGAAAATATGTGCTGAAGCTCTTAGGTGTAATGCTAATTTAAATAAAACATGGGCTCTATTGGGGCTGAAGAATATTTTTCCTAGAAATCTTAGTAATATTTAAGCCGTGGATGCTTAAAAATTGGTTTTCTTCAAAATGAAGATGCCGTGATTATTTAAGAATGTTTAGGCTCCTTTTTAGGATGAGTAGATTCATTCTGTTCTTAAAAGAATGTTTTATTGGTATCTTAGCAGTAGGGACACTTGTGCTCATCTACTGTATGCAAATTCAGCCCAGCAGCCTCTGCCCCTAACCACGATGGAAAGCAGAGAGAGGAACTGCTCATCATGCTGCCAAGTCAGACCATGCTTCCAGTTAGGCTGATGAGCAAGGGCATGCTAAGCAGATATTACTTTAATGGTTGTTAATGCAGATACTGTGCATAGAAAAAGAATGTGACTCTTTGCAAATGCTGAATAAAAAGAAATGTTGCAAAAAAGAAATCTCCAAATTTTGCATTAATCCAAATTATAAATATGCTAAAGGTAATAGCAATGAGCAAACATCCCATTCTACCTGGGAGGTGTTTATTGCCCCCACTCTTTATTTCTCTGAAGGTTATTCATCGTGTGGACATTATGCTGTAAAATCCTTTGCTGAAGTGATAACCTTGTGCTACTTGCAAACAAAATTTGGTTAAACTGGAGTTATTGCTGCTATCTCTCAGTGCAGATGCTTTCTAGTCGTGGTGTAAAAATTAGAACAAACAAGTCTTACTATCTTTAAGTACTCATTTATAAATATTAAAAGATAGGTATGCATTTTTTAATGTTAGATGACTGGAATTTGGGTTGGAGCATGGTTATGATAAGAGGTTCTTATGCTGGCTGTTGAGGCACACACCTGGTGCAGGAAGCTCCCTGTGCAGCTGCAGCGAGAGCTGCAGTTGTGCCCTGGGTGGGAAAATGGCCAGAGCCCCAGGCAAGGGGCTGGGAACCAGCACTGACCCTTCACCTGACAAAGGACACGGGGACTCTGGTGCTGGCTGGGGGGTCGCCAGGCACCCTGAGACTCTGCAGGAGCTGGGGAACAGCAGCAAGACCCCAGACTGAATTTCACCTTGGAAGGGGTGCACAGACTGTGAGGGCATAAAAGCCCAGGGATTCCTTTGTTGGAGTCTCTCTCTGGAGGCACCAGCTCCAGCTGTTATGATGTCCTGCCCCATGATTAAATGATTTAAAAGAACCAGGTGCCTGGGACTCTGTTATGGGACACCTGGGGTCAAGCCAATGAGGAATCCTGTCTATGTGAGTGTGGGGTGTGCAGGGAGAGAAGCAAGGACCTGGTGGGTCACTGGAGCTGCCCCTGCAAAGGGCCTCTGATCCCAGCTGTGACAGGCTGGGGTGCTGCCAGTGTGACCCCAGGAGTGGCATGTGAATGGTCAGACAGGCCCTGACTTCATCAGGCAATGGGAGTGCTTGATGAAGTCCTCTTCTCAGCCTGAGGAGCAGTATTTTTTTTCAAAGTGAGATGAAATTCTTTAGACTGTGGTGAGCCCTGAAAGTAATAGATGCTATTAACAGGGGATTTAAACTTTGTCCCTGTCTGCTGCTGGCTGCGGGTTTTATGATAGTTCTCTTTTTATTTCTCCAATTTGTGTTGTATGGTTTGTGTTGCTTTAGTCTGTCAGAGTAGGCTGGAGAAACTTGGGCTTCCAACTAATTTTCTGAAGAGTTGCAATGGATAAGGTATGGCTTCCCCCTGACTCTTTCATCTGTGGCAGGGCAAATACTGTCTGCCTGCAGCACTTCAGTGAAATCTCCTGTGGGTTGGGAAACAGAAGGTGTGAATACTGTGTTAATGATGATAATTCAGGAGAAGAGATACCCAGGAGGGCACCTTGTCTCCCTCCTGCTGAAGCAGTAAGCACCATGTGCTTACAGGGGTCTCTTCTGTTGTGGTTTGGGCTGCCAGGGCTCATGTGACTCCTTTTCCATCTGTCCTCACAGCTCAGAAAACATGGTTTTAAAGGTCACAGGTTTTTTAAATGTTTATCTTAGTAGGAGAAGATGACTTGCAGTGATTGTTTCATTGTCCTGCCATGTAAACCCTTCAGTAAATGCATGTGATCACAGAACCACAGAATCGTTTAGGTTAGAAAAGACCTCCAAGATCATCAAGTCCAATCTTTGACCGATCACCACCTTGTCAACTAGACCATGGAACTAAGTGCCAAGCCCAGAGTACAGTCATTTCTTGAAAACCTTCAGGGATGGTGACTCCACCACCTCCCTGGGCAGCCCCTTCCAACAACCCCTTCCATGAAAAAATTCTTCCTGATGTTCAACCCGAACCTCCCCTGACGCAGCTTGAGGCCATTTCTTCTTGGCCTGTTGCTGGCTGCTTGGGAGTAGAGGCCAATCCTCACCTGGCTGCAACTTTCAGGGAGTGATAGAGAGTGAGAAGGTCACCCCAAGCCTCCTTTTGTCCAGGCCAACACCCCTCTCCCTCAGCTGCTCCTCATCAGCCTTGTGCTCCAGACCCTTCCCCAGCTCCATTCCCTTCTCTGGACACATTCCAGCCCCTCAATGTCTTTCTTGTTGTGAGGGGCCCAGAGCTGGACACAGGATTTGAGGAGTGGCCTCACCAGTGCCCAGTCAGGGGGAGGTCACTGCCCTGGTCCTGCTGCCACACCATGGCTGGGACAGGCCAGGTGCCAGTGGCCTCTTGCCCACCTGGGCACACCTGGCTCACGTTCAGCTGCTGTTGACCAGCACCCCCAGGGCCTTTCCCACTGGACACTTTCCAGCCCCTCTGCCCCAGCCTGGAGCCACAGGGGTTGTTGTGACCCCGGGGCAGGACTCGGCACTTGGCCTGGTTGACCCTCACACAACTGGCCTGAGCCCATGG
The DNA here is from genome assembly GCA_013397115.1 of Edolisoma coerulescens. Classification (NCBI taxonomy): domain Eukaryota; kingdom Metazoa; phylum Chordata; class Aves; order Passeriformes; family Campephagidae; genus Edolisoma; species Edolisoma coerulescens. Next base: position 86,069 of record VWZW01005963.1, read on the forward strand.
ACCCAGCCTGCCCAGATCCCTCTGCAGAGCCTTCCTGCCCTCCAGCAGATCCCACCCAAACTGGTGTCATCCTGCACACTGCCTGAGAGTGCACTCGATCCCCTCGTTCAGATCATCAATGAAATTGGCCCCAGTGCTGAGCCCTGGGGAACCCCACCAGTGGCTGGCTGCCGGCTGGATGGTGGCTTGTGTGCAGCAGGGTGAGAGGCAACTTTACTCTTGTCCCAGCCAAAGAAAAGGTGCCTGGGCACAGATAAGCAGACTGAGGGGATTCTTAATTTTTCTTAAATGGAATCATGCATTTTGGATTTCTTTTCTAACCAGACATTTAAAAACCCATCCAAACTTTAGGATGTTGTTTCTACAGTGGACTGCTTAACATTGCCACTCTTCCTGAGGATACAAAGAGTTTAACTCCCTGGGTTTTATTAAATTTCCAAATACAAATCTCTACAGGTATTTTCACATTTTTTTATTTCACTATTTTTACAAAATATTAGGAAAGTTCATACTTCACTGATGAATGCAAAGTTCAGCATTGCATCTAACTTGTGTACTGACTTGCAGAGCAGTGTAAAATGACTGCATTAATCTCACGGGGTGTTTATTGTTTCCACGGTACTGACATTTTGTAGGGAAAAAGACAGACCCATGTCTCATTCTATGCAGCCAAGCTCATTATTCCGGTGGCAGGTCTTGGGGATTCTCTGTATTTCCTTCAGGTCTTGCTGCCTGTTGGATGGCATGTGGGCACATGTTTTGCTGAATGAACTTTCCTGACCAGTAAAACCAGTGAGGTCCATCACAGTTGTCCCTTGGCTGTGGCATTGGCACATGTGAAATGGCATGATGGAAATGGAGCTGGTATCTCTGCCTGCTTCATGTTTCTGGATTTCACTTTCCTGAGCTCCCCCTGATGGGGATGAAGGTAGAAGAAATGACGTCACCTGCCCGTAAGACAAACAGTTACATTTTTGTGGAATGCTTTCCAGTGGATCTCTTATTAAGACTTTACAAGCTTGGCTAGTCACGTAGCTTTAATGCTCTGTTTGTCCTCTGACTATTAGCTGTGGTTGAAGGAAGAACTAACTCCAGAGTCTAAATGAAAGACTCTCAGTATATCTGTCATAAACAAGAGAAGAAACAGTCCCCAATCTCTTCTTAGTCTCTAAGTAGTGTTGCTCTACAGCTGCATCGATGTTTTCTTGTATATTCTATGTCCTGGGCTATTCCAGAAGATAATTTTGATCAGGAAATGACTACCAGCCACATCACTGCCCCAAGCAATGATGAATTCAAAACCCGTTATAGAGTTTGCAAGTGAGTTTGCCATGTCGTCTGACATTGATGCAGAAGATTGCATCTCCCAGAGATGAGGAAAAAGCTCACTGGAAACACTTTGTGAATAATAATTATAGAGCTATATTCACCTCTGATTTCTTTTTCGAGATTTCTGTGAGAAAAGTGGATACTGAGAATTTTCTCTTTCGCTCTGTGTTGCTCAGGGACTTCTTTTTTGCTTCCGGCTGATTGAGGAAAAATGAGAAAATGCTGAAATTGAACACTAGACTTCCTAATAGTATGAAAAGCATCCTAAGGGGCTTGGATGTATGTCATAATGGCAGTAGTTTCTTTGATGATGGGTAGCTAAGAGGTCAAGCTTGAAAATCTTGATGTAATTTTCTAAGATAGTTCAGTTTTGTCAGGATGACAGATTTTTGATTGGAGACGAAGTATAAGAAATGAGGGGTTTATTTTGTAAAGATGATAGGAACAGGTAGCTCTTTTTGTACAATAAACCCTGCTATCCTTTTCTTGTTTTGCACAAATGTGGATGCTGACTCTGGAAAAGATGAAGATCCAAGGACAAAATATTGCCTGGAGCAGTCAATGCCATCTTTTATAGGAGCTGTTGCTGTACTGCTATATAAAAATCTATTGCAATGGCAGTGTTGGGGCACATGTAATTCTGGAAATACATCCAGATTTTAGTGTCTTCTAAGGCAAAATTACCTCTTTGTTAACAATTCCTTCACTATCAGAAAAGCTTTTGAGAGTACTCTGTGTTTACAGATTCGGTGATCTCTTTTCTGGAGTTTGGGGCAGTTACTGCTCGTGGTAGAGTTCTGCATAAGCAAAGGGTTGACTTTTGGGGTGATATGGTTTATTTCTGTGCAATCTCTGAGGCTTGACATAGAATATAACAACTCTAGATTAAACATTTTCTCAAGTTAGTGACTTTTATGTGGATGGTGATTGCAAGCAAACCGGGAAGGATATTAAAAAGAGAAGTTTTATGAGGATATTGGGAATAAAACCTACATAATATTTACATAGCAGCTACATCCTATTAAATGCCTTTGAATATCATGTAACAACATCTCTCCAAACACTGATTGCTGTTTCACTGTAACTGCAGTGGTTGAGGTGGACTGTGAGTCTCAAACTGCTGGAAGGTTCCTTAAATCAAGATGCTGGGTCTTTCAGAATAAATCTTTTACTGCTCAGGTTTACACTGAGTAATTATTAACAGCACTGAATAAATGTGTGAAATCCTAGAAGCTGTGTGCAGTATCTTACCCAGAAATGTCCCTGGTAGCTGTGAAAACTGAGCTGGCAGTCAGCAAGGGGTTACATCCTCAGGAGCCGGAGTCTCCTACGCATTATGTGAAGAGGAGGAAGGAAAGAGAGGTGCTGACCCTCAGTGCAGGAACTTCTCAAGCTTGCAGCTGAATATCTGCCAGAACCGAATGGAGAAAAATCTCTTTTGTCTCAAATTTACTGAAAATGTCCCTCAAAACTGCTTTAGCCCACACTGCCCTTCATTCAAAATAAAGATGATAACTTTGTTTTCTGTCTTCTCATTGCACTCAGTGAAATACACAAATGCTGCCAGAATGCAAGTGGGTATCATGTTCTGAATGTGCAGTAGTCTTTTTTTTTTCTGAGAGGCTTTATTTTATGATTTAATTATTGCATGACAAGGGTTTGTTTGAAGAATAAGAAGGCAATTTAATTGGATTTTCTATTTTATAGGCAGAATCTGAAGAATTACTAGAAGGCGTTTCTCATAATGTTTACAACTCTCCTTTCATAACGCGTATTTACACGCATTTCATGGCTGACACAGATGTACGTAGAGAAATAGTGCATATTTATAGACTAAGCCTATAGTTTAAGGCAAATAAGCAGGCCTTGCCTTTAGTAGAATATTTTCCTGCATAAGGACTCTGATTTTAAATAGTGTGGATAATGGTGTCTTTGCTATCCGAGGAGTGTATGGTTATGACTCATGGTGTCATAAATACTACGGCTATTACAGTGAGCATCCAAGTGAAATTACACAAAATTATATATTTGCCAGGGTTCTTTTCTCTAACGGCCAAACTTCAAAATAGAAAGCTTTATTATTCATTTTGATGCGTCTGAACTACTGAATGTTCTTGCTGGCCCACTAGACAGTTTAATAGGGCTCCTGAACATCATCAATAATTCATGCGTCTCTTAAACAGGGATGTGGTACTTGTTGTTCAACTATAATCTGAGTGTATTAAATTGTGAGCTGCTGTAGCATGGCCAGGGACATGCCCAGTGCTGGGCCTAGACCTTATAGGTGTGCAACGTCCTTGGATTTGAACACCCTGTGTGTGGTCCTCCCAAACAGGGAGCTCTCCTCTCTCCCCTCCCCACAACTGTTGCTTTTCCTGAAATGGAGACAACTGTTAGCCAAGGATCCAGTGAATGCCCTTCAGTGTGATTTGGGTGATGTAAATGGTGTAAATCCTCCCCAGCACATGACTCTCAGTGCTGGCTGGCCCAAAGATGGGGAAACTGGTGGTCCATGTGGAAGGGTGTGGAGGAAGCCTAGGCTGGGGTGCATGAGGGCTCAGGTAGCATCAGCAAAAGCGAAAGTTAAACTGGAATGGACTGCTCCAGTTCAAGACAGAACTGAAAATCCAGTGATTATTGTGGGATGTGTACTGATATTTATGAAGAAACCTAACGGGATGTGGGTTTTTTTTTTGGAGTATGTCTTTGACTTCATTGGTTTTTTTCTTGTTTTATATGTCACACACACTGTGACATCCCTTGTTGTGCTAAATACCATAGCCAGATAGAAGGTCAATCAAAGAGGATGAGAAAGGCCAAGGGTGAGTACAAGCAAGGCTATACCCAGGGGCCTGTCATGTTGCCATGCCTCAGGGAGGTCTGCTGGTAACATTGCCTGTCTTTGATCTCCTTTTGCCTCTGCAGAACCAAGGCGTGCACAGCACTGAGGCGTGACATGTCTAGGATGAGCACCTCAGCAGAGCTGAGAAATCACGGAGTTCCCTGCGTAGCAATCCAGGCTTTTTCTGCAAGAACCTTCCTTCTTCAGACTTGTCACACTTGAGCCATGCTCAAGTCTCAACAGGAGTTGAGTAAGAAGTTACAAAGAGCTCAGAAATTAAGGGTTGCACAGATATTTCTGAGAACTGGTTGGCAGTGTTATTTTTGAATAAGAATTTGTTGCACAAAGAGCAGTAGCTTGTCAGACAAGTGCAAGAAAACAGTACATATAACCATTCAAGTGAGAGTTTTACTGTAGGCAGAATGAGTCTAAAGTCAAGACCTTCTTCTTCTTCCCTATTTGAACCTTTTGTCCTTTATCAGGCTTCTAAGAAAAATCTCACGCTGACTTGTTGAGTTCTGTGTTGCTGTCTGGATAAGGGTCAAACTGTGCCCCATCTTTGTTCAGGATGCAGAAGACTTTGTTGGTGCAGAAGACTGTGAAGGACTCCATGACCATGCAGCTTTCAGGAGTGAAGCTACAAACCCCAGCCAAACACGAGCTGTGCTAGTTTGAAAACAGCTTTTTTTGCAGCTAACTTAGAGGCTGGTGATGCAGCACAGGGTTGTACTCTGCCAGTGTGATGTCTCTGTTGAGCTGGGGAGCAGGAGGCTGTTCAGCTCTGTCCCAGCCTGACATTGCTTATGGCTGGGGGAGATGCAATTTCACTGCACGCTGGCTCGGTGTTCTTGATGCCTTATGCATGGGGTTTCTAGCAAAAGTGGGCTGGAGCTCCCATTTTTCTATCCAGACTGCAATGAGGTTAATCCTAACAACGTGCAGCTCCTCCTGCAAATAGTTTTTAGGTGGTGGGTGTGTTTGAAAGAAAGATGATGGCTCTTCACTTGCTTTTGGCTGTAATGGAGGCATTTAGATCTAAACATTTCTCTCTTAATTGCTGCCTTTCAGTCAACCTTTTGCTCTGTCTGGGTGAAGTGTTTGGGTCAAACGAAAATTCTGGCTCTGTGGTGGAGGAGCAGATGATGGCAGTGGTGACAGTGATTATCGGTCATCTTGCACTTACACCTTGGAGTGATAGCTGGCGGAAAAGGCCTGGTTGTTCCACACCAAGGGTTTCCATGCTTGCTCATCTGGGACATGCAGCCTGAGCAAACCCAGTTTCTCGTTAGGCTGTCAGCAGGACATCTGAGATCTCAGCTCCTGTGCCACATTGGAGAGGGGAAGGTGGAACTACCAGCATTTGAAGCTGTTTCCAAGGCGTTTGATTCCAACCTAGGAGGGCTATGAGTGCTCGCTGATTGTGACTGAGCTTTGAGCACTGCTGCCTCCTTGGCCTATTGCATGCCTGGAGCTGCTGCTTATGCAGTGGTACAGGTTGTCCTGCTTCTGCCCAAACTGCTCATCACCAATGAAATAGCTCCAAAATGTGACAGGATGGAATCATTTCATATGGAATTATTTTATTCCTATTTTCCCCTCTCATTGCTGTGACAAGCGCTGGAGTTCCTCCAGACTGTCAGTGGGCTACAGCCTGGGACCCTCTTTCCAAATCTGTTTTCTGCTTTATTTCTTAGTGTCATGTTTTGTTTCCATGGAAACTCTCCAGCCTAACTCAAGTTATAATACTGTCAGGTGCATGAACAATGCTGTCATTAAAGAGCATCCTCAGCTCTGGATGTTTGCTCATCGTGTGTCCTACTAGACAGGGAATATGATGTCAGGAGAGGCTACATGGTCACCAAAGCTTGATGGGAGCCTGAAGGCTTTGGAAGAGCTGGTGAAGCCAGCTGTTGCACCCCCGGAGAGGAGTTTCCTTTGGCTGGTGTTTCTTAAAGCTGTTGTGCCCACAGAAATTCTATTCATAGGAAAGGATGAATATTTTGCCATTTTCAAAAGAATGAGCTTGGGCCACGTGTAAAACCCTGTCTGCAAAAATCATATTGAAAAGAACAGATATACAACAGCAGCAAAAGAAGTTAAACAGAAAATATGTTGTTTCCAGGAAAATCGGATTAACTACAAACTGTACCTTGGAGTGAAGGGCTGACTTCTACCACTGAGCATGGAAGTAGGTGAGGCAATTTTTGTGTGCTGTGATGAATAAGAGTGGCCGATTAGCATCAATATTTCCCATTCTGTTTGCACCCTGGAATCTGCTCATGGCAATATCTTCCTTCTTTCAGACCCATCCCTACTGTTGTCATTGAAAAACATCAGTAAGAGAAAAAAGCTTACTTTAATGAAGTGGAGGCAAAAGTTCTGTACCTGAAAGAATAGTTTCCCCTTTCCCCTGTGAAATTTTATCAGATGCTGTTATATTGGTAACCATGTTCTCTAAGTGCCACATTAGCAGGACAAAAACACAGTGCACAAGAAGATTTGCAGTCCTTTAAGGAAGAGCCATTAGACCGTGAGATAAAATGTGGCTCTGCATCTCTAAAAATAATATATTTGCATCTCTATAAGAACTTCAGTTTTGGTAGCCAGGAATAGTCTAGGCATCTTCATTGTAATTATTAAGAATTACTAGCTTGCACAATTACTGCTTTGAGAGAGATGTGAATGTACATGGTATTTTAGAGGACAGGGAGAAGTGAAGAATTTCTTGCTGTTTAAAAAGCTGAAGTTTACTTGTTTGCTGGCAAACACTATAGGAAATCAAGAACTGTAACGTTGGAGAAGGCTGTGAGTTCATCTTTGTTTGGTGTCTCTGATGGATGCTAAGATGTTCAGAGGAAGGGGGAAACCTTATCTTAGCAGAGGTGAGAGAATTTCTCCATCCAGTGAAAACCAGGAGTTGGAAGAGGGAAGATGCAGAGCACTTTTTTTTTTTTTTTTAATGGCTGTTACTTTGCTTTTTGCAAAACCCTAAAAGAAGATCATCAGTTTGGAAAGTGGTCAGTGTCAGGAAGTTCTTTCACATAAATCTGCAGCTACTCTGGTTTAGGAACACAACATTTTGGTGCTCAGAAACTCCTTTTTACATTGTCAATCACACAGCCATAGCTTGAGGACTGCCACAGAGCCCCCTGAACTCAAGGACAGGGACTCATTATTCATTGGATCTTGGATCATGTTCAAATAGCAGAACTGGGCCTCCAAAGCCTGCAGCCTGGAAAGTAGGAGCAGCAGGAGCTCCTGCAGCGTGGAGTGGGGTGATCAGGCCATGGATTCACTGATTTTCTGCTTATATGGTGCAAGAATAGTAATCTTTTCTGAAACTATTGCAAAATGCCCACAGCTCTGCATCTTAGAATGGGTTTCACATACCGAGTAAAACTGTTTTCCATTTCTTATTCTGCAAAACTGTATCTGTGCACTGTCGTTCCGTAACGGGATGGAATCTTCCCATTCAGCGGTGTAGATCAGCTCTGCTGGCTTTTTGTTCCTCGTTAGCTTTTTGCATTGATTAGAATAGATGAGATAGGATGTACTTTTTGCATGAGCACTGCCAGGACTGGCAGCCCTCCACAGGGCTGCACTGACAGGTGCAGATAGTCCTTGTCAACACAGAGGTGTCAGCTCACCGTTCCCACCTGCTTCTCTCATGGGTTGGGGTGTGAATGCTCCTACTGGCTCCTGGTGCAGACCAGCATTTGGGTATCATTTTGACCTCCATAAGTACCTCCTGCTGCAGAATGCTGCTGGAACAAGCTCTTAACATGCCTGTCTTCTGGTGCCCGAAAAGCCCCATTTTTCACAGCACATTTTCTTTTGAAGTCTGATTCAAAGCCCATTGTAATTGGTGCGGTCTCCTATGCATTCTAATGCAGCTAAATCAATGGTCATGCAGTTAGGAAGGAAGAAAATTGCTTGCATCTGCAGGGTGGGAGGATTCAATCTTAGAGTGCCATGATGTTTGAAAGGGTCTTGGATGTCAGGCTGAAACCCAGCCACGTGTGAGCTGCAGCTTTGTGTGGCTGGATGAGGCCCTTGGCTGTACCTGTGGGGGATGGATTGTTGCTCCCATACACCCTGCTGACGACACGACTGCTCAGACATTCAGCCCCTCTCTGATGTCGACACCTTTTGAAAAAGGATTGTAGAAATTCGTAAAGGGCTCAGGAAAGTTCTGCAAAAATGACTGGGTGTCTGTAAAACATTCCTTTTTAATGAGAGGCTCAGTCTAGTTAGAATAAGGTTAAGAGGATACTTATCGGAACTGTATAAACACTGCGGCAGGAGATTTATGGTTGCAGGAGGCTTTTTAAACTAATAGGCAAAAGTGGAACTGTATAAATCAGTGGATGGAAACTAAAATTAAGCTAATACATATTGGTAGAAGTGTAACACCAAAAAAAAAGTCTTACCTAAGAACAGAGTGTGTCTTTATCACTAGAAGTCCTTAGGAATGTATCCATTTTGAAGGTCAGCAAATTACTGACTTCCAGGGTAGCTGCAGGAGACTCTCATTAAAGACTTCTGGGTTATGCTATGTGTAAAACCACATTAAATATTTAGATTCCCCACTCTTGGCCTTAAAACCTAAGCACTTGGCAGTCACTGATGTGAGGGAGCTTTGGAGAAAATCCTTCCAAAGTTTTAGATTGAATATTAGGAAAAAATCTCTTCACAGAAAGAGTTGTCAAGCACTAAAAAAGGCTGTTCTGGGAAGTGGTAGAGTCACTGTCCCTGGGAGTACTTAGACACGGCACCTGGGGGTGTGGTTCAGTGGTCAGCTTGGCAATGTTGGATTTATGGGTGGACTCGATGATTGCAGAGGGCTCATCACACTGTTAGGGGATAATTTCCATAAGGATCCAGGCTCCACTGGCCAGGATTGCTCCAGGATCCAATGTTAAAAAAAAAAAAATTTCTTTGCTGGTCTGATTTATTCTTTTTGTTAATAACTATAAATTGATATTTCTTAGCATATATTTTTGCTGGAGAAGCTTTTAGATGTAATGTTTTTAACTATATATAGAGTTATCTCGCTGATACTTATGAATGTTTTATCCCAAGAGCAAAATCTGTAGCTAAATATTCTGGGCAAGTAATGAAACTGTCTTAAAAGAAACCCTTTGAAATGTACATATTAAGTGAGTGAAGAAAGGAAGAATTGATGACTTTTTTTTTTTCATTCACAGCTTTCAGCTGTCGGGATCTTAAATGTTGCTCACAGATTTCATAGGTATAAAATAACAAAGAGGGTTTCCTTTTCCTAGATTTTACTTTCCTTTAAACAACTGTCATCAGATTTACAGTTCACTGTGTATGTTGCAAACAGGATTTTATACTAAGACCACTTTTGAGATTACAGCTACTTAGGGGTTTTTCTTTATAAAGCATTTATTAAGCTAAAACTGAATAAATGTCCTGTGCATCAATGCCCTTTGAGAAGCACTCTCCATTTCTGAGTTCTGTCAATACCATGCTCAGCTGAAAGCACCACCCACGTAAGGGTCTCATCCCAGCTCCTCACAGATTGCCCCCCTGGACCGTGTGGGATCACTTCATGTCCTGCATCTTCCTTAATTGCTTGTAGATTATATGCTTTGGAAAGCAGAAAGTGATTTTGATTTTTGAAATACAATACTGACAAGGCAGACTTGCCTTGGGAAGGGGTAGGCTGAATTCTTGTCTTGGAGATTTTTAAATTCACTAAAAACCTGAAGCTTCAGCAGAAGCAAAGGATGTGGGTCAGTTTGGCAGTGTCACAAAATGGATGACATTTAATTCAAACAGAATTGCACTTCTGGAAAATAATAATAACAGTATTCTACCCTGCTTGATCTGCTTTAAAATGTTTCATTTGCCTTAATAAAGCCTTGGGATGCCCTTGTGTGGCTGATGCTATTAATGTTGAAGACCAGTGCTTTTAACAATAGTAATGTCTCTTGAAGTGCAGCGTATGGGTATTATCGGAGTAAGAATAATACAAATTTAACTAAAATGGCTTAATGTGCCCCCTCCTGCTGGGGCAAAAAACCCCAACAAGCCAGAAATGAGAAGGAATGAAGAAGCAAAGCAGCTCATCAGATAATAAAACCACAATGTTCAATCAGCTACACTGGTCCTTGCAAAGAAACTGCCCCAGAGATGCTTCCAGAGAATGAAGCAGGTGCAAGAAATAAAGGTAAGTGGGAATGAAGGAGTCTGTGCCTTTAAAAGGAAATGACAAGCAAAGTTAAATGCTAGCAGGTGATGGTGCTGACGAAGCTGCCCACCATGAAATGTAAATCTGAAAGAAGCCAGGGGTTATCTGGGATGTTCCTGCAGCCTGAGCAGCAGAGGGGTCCCTGAGAGCACCCAAGCTGTGTGAGTGAATGAACCAGTGAGCAGAACTCACTGTACTTCTGTTAAGGGTGTTTGGCTATTTCCCTTTCCATCTTCCATCCCTAAACTTTTCACTGTGCTTGGAAAAAAGCTGCTCTTTCCTTGACAAATGTTTTTTCGTTCTGTTTGCCTGGACTTGTTTCGTAGTGGTTATCACTCATGCTGTTCTTTCTCAAGTATTTGTTGCAGGTGCACTTCAGGGGTTGTGTTGTTTGGGAATTCTTTTGATGCTGAAGAACTCTTTCTAATGGTTGCCTGCACTTAATGTGCTGAAATATTGGGAGATGCTTTTTTCCTGAGATTTTGGGAGGTAATGGTAGCTCCCGAAAATATCAACTGCCATTTATCAGGTTGTGTTTAAAATTTTGAAGATATTTATAACTTAACATTTGAAGCATCTAAAATACAGAATTTTGGTAGCTTTTTTTCCTTCACAAAATTCTACCTTTTTCTACTTTGCAAAGCTGGCATAGCCCTCTGGGAATGTAATGTTTGTGTGCCTAGAATTGATAATATGTGATTCCTGGCAAATTTCAGCTCCACTTCAAACAGAAATCCCTTTGATTTGGGGTGCTTCTTGTAGGGTTGTATGGTGCTTAATCTCTATGGTTATCTGTTTTGCAGACACTATGCAAACATTTATTTAGTTTAGTGCTAATGCGTAGATTGTTCTTTTTGCTGAAATTTTTGTGCACATCTTGAGACCAAAGCATCTGTGTGAAGTCTTTGCTGCAGGAGAGAGCAGTGTGATGGTTTGTGCAACATCCTTCCATTGTATGCTCTGTTCTTACGGAGTCCACAGCTTTTATTTGTCTTCATGTTTTGTTTTTACCAAAGTCTGGGGCATTTCTTAGCCTGCAGACTTTGTGCAGCTGCGGTTCTTCGCCTGCTGTTTTGTCTGAGGGACTGTAACACAAAATGTATTTCTGCTGTTAAAAAATAAGAACGTTTTCCTACCCTCAGTCACTGATGTAGTTTGCCTTGCTCCTGGAAGTAAAGAATACAGCAACTGGAGTTGTCACTTTGGGGTGACATTTGCTGTGCTGAGTGTACTTTGACTTCAGGCAGTGTGTTTTGCAATTGAGGAAGGAAAAGCTTCTTGATTATGAATGTTCCTAATTGAAGATATAGGACACCATTATTTTGAAAGCCCTTTCCTTAGAAAGAAAAGGTTTTCAGGTGACAAATTGACTGTGTGTGGCATTATTGTCATCATACTGGGTGTGATACTGTTGACTTGTGGGTTTCTAACTTTTTGGAAGAGTGTGAGAGTCAATGTTCAAATGGCTATTTACCAATGAATACAAATAAAATACATCTGAAGAGGGCTGTCCTAGGCAGTGCACTCTGGGCCTTAATCTGAAGTCCTTACAAAGTGAAGAAAAAATGTGATTTCCCAAACTATTTATGTCTTACTGGAACTCTGTTTTATTCTTATTGAGATGTTCTTTAATTGATAATCTCTCAAATGATTCCTTATATTGATTTGAGCAAATCACCTGCTGTTGTGGGACTTAATTGCTGGATAATCAATGTGTAATACTGCTACTTGTTTTTTGTTTTGTCTTTAGACAACATGAACCCCACCTCCTTGTGAACAGCTGAATTTCTGGCTGTCCCCTGCCAGCATGGCTGGGGCACAGGGGGTGTGGTGGCCGCCCTGGGAGCTGGGCAGTGCCTCCCTGGTGCTGCTGCCTCACTGGGACCGAGGTTCTGGCAACAACTTGCCAAGGACGCGGAATAACGGAAATGATTTCCAAGGTTTTGAGTCTATTTATAACTGGGAAAAGAAAGTGCTTTTTAAAGGCAAAAATTGCACGAAATGTCTCCTGTCAAAATCTCACTCATCAATGTCAAATTCTCATGACATTGACAAAATAGCTATTTCTGCATGGAAAATGTGACAAAACTGAGTTTTGAATTCGCTGCTGACTTTTGTGTTTGCTGCTTTCCTTGGAATTAGCTGGTGTCTTTGGGAAGGTGTTAATTTTGAGCTAGCGACTCTAAAAATGGGTGAATTTTCTGCTCAAAGTAGTCTTGACGTTGAGTTTTTATTAAAACTGTAGTTTACTCCTTATGAAACACGTGTCTTGGGGGCTGGGAGAATTGTGCACAGCAAATTGTGCAGACATATATCGAGGCACTGCATTTATGGCCTAGTCCATGACTCTGAGCTGGAGCCCCTAAAGATGTTCTCACCCCACCATGCAGCAGAAGGGCAAAGCTGTTGCCATGTGCTCTTCTGAGGGGTAGGGCTGCCAGTTTGTCATGATAATGTTGCCAAAAATATGACATACTCGCACTTATAAGACAATTCTTAGACTTTTGGACTTATTATGTACTTAAAAGTCTTATGAAAATTTTCATTTGTCATGCTCAATGGTAGGTAAGAATAAGTGTGAAGGACAGTGGAAACTAAGAACGTATGAATGTTCTGTGGATGTGGCCTCACTCTGAGTTTATATTGATGAAAGAATTAAAAGGTAGCTGATAATCCTGACAGACAGTAAACGACAGGTAGGCATTTGTTTCTGAGCCCAACTGCTTTTGCATTTCTTTTCATATCCTAAGGGAACATCTCTACAGCAGATAAAAAACATTTAGGAGTTAATGGTCCCTCATCTGTAAGATCATTTCCCTTTTAAACACACACTGAAACCTGCCCCTTTAGGATGTGACTTCCTCAGCTTCTGTTTCAGGAGTCACTAAGTTGAAGGACCCAGGTCCAGTTTCTTGGAAAAAAGAAATATCTCATGACCCACACAATTTTCCTCTCCCCTTCCCTCCCAGGTTTGCTGGAATCAGCTGCTCCTGGCTAGCGTTCCTCCCAGGAGAGGCAGGACCTGCCAGGAAGCTGTTTGGAGGCTTTCCCATGCTCTTCCTGAGGCTGACTTTTATCCTTCCTTTGCAGATGCCTGTCCTGCTTGCTCGTCTCTCAGGTCCTATTCAGAAGCCTGATTTATTTGCCTATATGTTTGGTTTTTCTTCAATGCAGTCATTGCAACCTGTATTAGTGGTATTCTGGGTTTCTCTTTTATGTTCTCCATCTCTTGGCAGCAATCCCCTCCTTTTGGTGAAAAGAGTGCTTTGTTAATATTTGTCATGTAGATTGAGCAGGCTGGGAGGTGACAAAGGTGGCTAAACCTACCCTCTTCTCCCCAGAAATTGTGCTGGTGTAGGCTTTGCAGACTTAGTGTTGTGGGCTGAGGTACAGCTCCAACTGGGGCTGTAGATATGGCCCTGGACCACCAAAATCCACCAAGGATCACACTCTCAGTATAGGCGTCATAATTTTAAAATCTGTGACCCTGAACATGTTGTCAGGGTGTGGTGAAAGCCAAGGGAAGTTCAGTTTTGGTGCCAGCGTTGCTAAGGGGACTTGTCTTGTCCTCCAGTCTGTGAGCAGAGTAGGATGGAGTGGGAAGGTGGTGGAGGATCATTGAAAAGACTGCTGCTAGCATGGCATGAGCTGGTTCCAGAAGGAGATACATGGAAATTAATTCCTGGAGAGTAGGTTTGATAAGCATCTTGAATTCTCCTGGGCTTGACTGGGAGCGGGTGATATTTAGTATACGACTGAGAGGTTCAAATAAAGGTTTGTCCCTTACACAGCCTTGCTGTTACTCACATATCTGTGGTTTTTGGCTGTCAGTGGGAAGAAGCAAAGCAAGCAGATGATGCTGAATTCTACAGGCAGTAATGCATTATCATATTTTTCATTCATGGCGGAGGTGGATGAAATGTCTGTAGAGATATATTTGAAGTCCTCCTTAAATATTTTTAATAAAATCATGACTTGCTGGTTTCAAAGCAATTGGTTCCTCAATCTGTTTGGTTACTTGTGGAAACCAGGATGTTTTCAACATAAACCACTGCACACAAGTTTTACATCTCTAAGGTTTGTTGTAAATGGCATAAAAAACCCCAGGCATCTTAGTATGGGAATTAAGATGCAATCCTTCTTTCTGCATATTATCCATTACTTTTTAATTTCATTTAGACAAGGAAATCCAATCTGCTGCAGAACACTGAATCCCAGTAGTAATAAGTCTGGTACACATCTGTACATCCAGCATCAGCTGCAGAGCAACCTATAGATTTTTTTGTTCTGTAATAAAAGCAACTTTAAAAAAAAAGAGGAAAAGCCAAATCCTGTAATCCTTTGTTCATCCTGAAGTGAAATTCTTCTGTGCTCTGTGTGTATAAGAGAGACAGCTGCTCCACAACAGCTTAAAGCTTCGTGTGCTTCAAAGGAAGAAGCACAGAGTAAATATATGTGGCTGTCAGTAGAATCCTGTTGTTGGTGTGCAAACATTCGATCCTGGGCCTTCCCTGCTTGTTTTGAAACTTTTGGGCTGTGTGGATCCTGTGTACCTGGCTTAGATATTCCCTGAGAACAATACAAGCTAACCTCTCATTTTTGAGGTCCACGGTATTTGTTATCAACGTAACACATTGTATATGTAACTATTTTAAATGTATTGTCATTTCCAAGATAATTGTTCTTTTTGTGCTATCACTTTTGATAGCTTTATAATGTAAACTTGTCCCCTAATTAGGGGTAACTTAGCTGCCACAAAGAAGTTATACTGATTTTTGAAATATGCTTCAGCCCTCAGTCCCCAAACTAACTTGGTACAACCAGGGCTCCAAAATAACTGCTCTGAATGCTGTGGACTTGAGCCTGTATAAGCTAATCTTTTATAACTGCTAGAGCAATAAAAAAAAAAAGCTAAAACCCCATAATAGAAGTCATCTTCATGACAGAGTGGTAAAACTTGCTAGGACTTCTCCCACTGATGGCTATATTTATCTGGTGTGCCAGTGCTGGGCACTGAAGTGCTGCCTGGCTCTGTGTGCTGCCAGGGCTGGGTATGGAGGAGTTGAGCTCCAAGTATGAAGTTTCATCCACTCTGGTATTTGGTTGTCCATTAAAAATCAGATTATAATTAATCTGCGTTGGAACTGAATTTTAGTTGGAGTTGTGTTTTTAAGAAGGGAAATAATCACATCCAGTACGTATCAGTGCAGTTCATCTGTTGCTGTTTCCATTTAAGCCCTAATCTTTTCAGCACAAAAATGTTTATATGCCTAAGAATGTATCCATGCCTCTGGCACCAAAATCCTTTATTTTCCCATGCCTACAGAAGATAAACATTTAGGGATCCTCCTGCAAGATATTTCTGTGTTGCAGAATGCTATGATAATGTCTGTGAAAATGTGTATTTGGATTCTTTGCGATGACCAGTTTGAAAATGAAATTACACATCTCTTTAGGGAAGAAGCCTTGATAAATTATTTAAGCCTTTTAAAAATTAGCATGTAGTGAATACTGGCATGTTCTTGTATGAAGTTCATTCTCTTATCTAAGATTAAACTATAAAAGGATATAAGCCTTGAACCAGAGCAGAACTGATGCATTCATAATGTCCACTTTAAATGCTAGCTCAAATTTGTTCAAGCTATTGTGCAAAATATGCTCATTTCCCGTGAAAGTTGCTCTGAATTGGTGGCAGCAGAATTACAAAAGCTTGCAGACCCATAGGATTAATACTACCAGGGTCAAATGAACATTTAGCAATCAGCCTATAAGGCTAAGAAAGGTCCACTCTCTCCATTTGTATGGTTTCTTAGAGTGTTGGAAGCTACTGTGTTCTGTCTTCGAGGCAGGAATCCTTGTATTTGAAAATGTCAGCATTAAGAGAATTTGGTGCTTCTCTGGGAGCTGGTTTCAATGACTGGTTATCAGATTTGTGTGGGAGGAATTGCACCAGGCTGGAGGTGCATGTTTAAATCCATGTATTTGTCAATGCTTGAGTGCTGAGCCAGGCTCGGACTGCCCAACAGCAATGGAATAAAATGGGTTTGGGCCAAAAAATGGAAAGGAGGAAATGAACACAGGCACAGGCAAGAATGGGACAGGGTTCTTCCTTCTACAGCATGTGTGGAAAACCAGGTCTGTGTCAAATTTACATTTTCAGTTATGGATAGCCAGCAAATCTGCAAAGCTGCGGGGCACGCTGGGCTTGAGAAAGATGAGCCTGGGAGCACTCAGGGAAGGGAGCACAGCCCTGCCTCGGCCTTGGTCCCACGGTGGCTCCAACCAGCAGATTTCAGACTGAACAACAGACTCCAAACATGGTAAACCCAAGGCTGAGGAGTAAGAGACTGCTTGTTCCAGTTCATTTGTGTAACTCAAAGGCTTCGTTCTCAGCATATCCTGTTAAATGTTTTGCCTCCTTGAATGTCTGTGGAATAACTGTATGCCCCTCTTCGTGTATTCTTCTACCAGGACTTGTTTTGTTCAGACAGTCCTTGCACTTTTGCTCCATAATTAAAATCTGTGTGTGGAAAATTGAAAGAAATAGATTCCAGTGTGCTGGCTGCATAAGAGAAAGTATCTGCAATGGTTATGGGACCTGAATTTTATAGATATCCCCTTTCCATCCTTCTCTTTTCCTTGTTCAGATGCTGTGTAAGTGGCCTGCCAGTCTTTGGGGAATACTTGTTCCCCATGCACAGTAAAAGGAACTGCCAGTGTGGTTTAGAGTATGAGCAGGCAGCTTCAGTTTTCCTGCAGCTACAGGCAGTGTCCTGCCTTCATCACACTGGGGACATCTTTTGCTTTTGTTTTAGTAGCTGCACTGTGCCACACTGCTGACTCTTTCTCCTTCATGTGGGTGTTCTGGCAGTCATGGCTCACCTGTGATCGATCTGACTGAAATAATGAAAATACCTGATCATCTGGGGTTGCAGTGGTTTGAATGGTTTTTGTTCCATGACCGGTGGCAGCCCAACCATCTGAAAGTACAGTACAGAATCTGTAGGTATTTTGCTTTATTATTTTTCAGATCATTACCTTCATATTAAATTCCTTGGTGAGGAGTTTCCTCTTCTTGATATTAACATAAATTAGCACACTAATAAAAGAAAAAAAAAAACCAGCTTGGAATGTCTACTATCTAGTTTAAATTGTATTTTATTCTTCCTTTCTTTCCTGAGGTTCTCCTTCTTTCCCATCACTGTAATACAAGGAAAAACCCAGTGAATATAAGCAACTGCATCCAGCACTGCACTGAATACATCCTGATCACAGGAATGCTATTTTTTAGGTGAAAAATAAAACAGTAAGCCACATACTTCTGTGAGGTATTAAATTCTTGAAATGCTTTATCTTTTCTCTGTTTAAAATGTGTCACTTTCTGTGGTATGCTGACAAATCTCTTTCCATCTCATTCTGCAAAAAGAACTTGGGGAATAAAGTTAACTGTTAATCAAATACTGATTTTTAATTACTTATGTCTTTCTTTCTAGTCTGCTAGAAAAGCGCTTGGCTTTGCTCACAAGAAATCCACATTTTGGGGAAATTCTGTCAAGTTGAGGTGATGCTGAGGTGTATGGCTATGCACAGCAAAAAATGTTTGCTGAGGAGCTGATGATATCTTTGAAGTGGTGCAATAACTCTTTAACTATTAAGTTTGAGGGGTTTTTTTTGATTGCTAATGAGGGATATATTGACATGACCTATAACTCATTAGCATTTTGTTTTGTTGTTGTGCATCTTGTTTACTAGACAAATTATTTCCATTTCAGATTGCTCAGCAATAACTGTTTTATATTTAATTAAACTGATTTTTTTCTTGTCTTTGCTTATTGTGTTCAACTGGAAAATAGAACAGCTGAAATGTACTAATCAGATATTCTTTGAGAGCTGAAAATGTCTTTATTTTGGCTGAAAACAAGTTTTATAAAATCACTTAGGACTTCTTCAGAGAAATACAGAAAGTGTTCACTTTCAATTTGTCCTCTTTACTCCATTTTTGAGGGATAATATTAGCACAGAAAGAGTTTGTATATATTTTTTTTCCTTAAACCTTCTGACCTTTCTGCTTCCATCTAGACCTCAAAGCTCTGAGGTTAGAGCTCATTAGATATCCTCAATATCTGTTGTTTCTATATTTGCTGCTAAGTTTCTTTTTGATGTTTCTGATGTGTTTAGGTAGTGACTGTGCAAAATTAAGCTTCAGACCCTGGGTAAGAGCAGCCTGTCAGGAGCTGCCGGTGGATGTGGGATCTCCACTCTGCAAGGATCACTGTGGGACGCAGTAATTCTGCATAAAAGGCTTTCCTCACTGCAATTTGAGATTATTTGCTGAACTAGATATTATGCATAGATGTAGCAGCATCAGTACCTTCATCTGAACAGGTTGTAGCAACCAAGTCTGCTTGTAGCATCCCCATGTGAAATCAACTTGCTCCTCTTCACAGTCACAGTAGCTCTAGAGCAGCCTTGCAGCTCGGTTGAGAAGGAAACAAGGTAATGTGTCAGTGTCTGGAGTAGTGTGAGTGTTCCTGTAGTTTATTTGGAGCTGGATCATTAGGAATCAGTTTATCTAGTGGAATAAATAGCCCTGGTGCTGCCTGGAGTATACCCCAGGCTCCTCTCCACAGGTTATTAAAAATAAAATGAAAGGTGGGAAAATCTATTAGTGCAGCATCTTGTTTGTGAAGGCAAAGAAATTCTTTAGAGGGACCTAAATCCTGTATTGATGTGGCAGCCTTGCAGAAGACCTGGTTAAATGCAAATAAAAAGGACAATTGCCAAAAGAGTAAACAAGTATTGAGAGGCCAATGTTACGAGTTTGGGCATGTACTGCTTTGTGTTGATATATATAAATATTATGTTGGTATATAGTTGATACATTTCCATAAAACCCATTTTCCTCCTCTCTTACCAGCAAAGATCAGATACCATTATGGTTTTAACATTTAGTATTTAGGGACTGGAGTGATTTGGCTCTGGCTGGGGCCAGGTGCCCACCAAAGCTGCTCTGTCACTCCCCTCCTCAGATGCACAGGGGAGAGAAAATATAACAAAAGGCTCGTGGGTCGAGGTAAGGACAGGGAGATCCCTCGTGTGTTACTGTCATGGGCAAAACACTCAACCTGGGGACATTAGTTTAATTTACTACCAATCAAATCAGAACAGGGTAAGGAGAAATAAAACCAAATGTTACAACACCTGCCCCTACAACCCCTCCCTTCCCCAGGGACTCTGCTTCACTCCCATTTTCCCTCCCTCCTCCTCTCCAGTGTTGCTGAGGGGCTCAGCCTTGGTCTATTGGAGCTGGCTGGTGTTGGCTCTCTTGGACATGGGGGCAGCTTCTGGCAGCTCTTCAGAGAAGCCACATCTCTGGTCTCCTCGCCCTCCCCACCACCTCCTGCTACCAAAACCTGACCCCACAAACCCAATACATTCCACCCCTCCTAAGTTTGGTGTTTCTATGAATAATGCACATTTTCTGACACGGGACCCTTGCTTATTCTTTCAACAACATTGCCTACAGACACCTGGACTAAGTTCTGCAGTAGTTCTTGAATACACTCATGCCTTGAATGCTGGGAGAAGTGTTCCCCTAGCATTGCTTGTGTTCGGCAGAATTGCTCACCTCTGAATTCTCTGTCCACAGGCAATTGCCTTTCCTTGCTTTAGGGAGGTGACTGAGCTGTGCCTGATCCTGAGGTTTGTATTGGAACAAGGGGGCTGCTGCTGGAGTGGTGCAAATGTGTTCGTTTGCACTCTGTGCATGTACAAATGAGAGTGCACAGCCAGCATTCCCAGGGGCAGGCAAATAATCCAGCTCTGATTCATCGTCTGCAACCAGGACAATTCCCAGATTGGTTTATTCTAAGGAAGATACATGAAAATAGCCCAGCTATCCCCCCAGATATGTTGTTACTGCCTCATCACAAGCTCATTGTCTGTTTGTAGAACTTCCGGAGAAAATAGTAGCACAAAATAGAAATTTCCAATATGAGCTTCTATGTACCTGCAAAAATATGTAACTTTAATATATTGCACCCCTCATTTCTGTTTTCTAGGGGAAGTAACATGTTAAGTAGATGAGTTCCTTTGCAGTACAAATTTGCTTTCCTTCTCACTGAGCCTGTTATTTATTTAGCAATTTACCAGTTTTTCATAACAATGAACAAATTCTATACTATGGATAATTTTACTGTCATTGTATTAAGTTTTAACAATACTTTAAAATGAACAATTTTTATGACATATGTAATTTCAGTGTCCCATAAAAACAGGGGAACAGAACAAATTAATGGTGCTTACCAATAATGGATCTTGTCAAAATTAATATTAAAATAAAAATGATCATAGTAATTAATTACAATTCATTTCTTGAGTCAACCACTCTCTATGCATTTTACATTTGATAAGAATGATGATTGTTCATCAGAACCTGTCTTGTGATCCTGACTAAATTTCAGCTTTATTTACCCAGATAAACATGAATGCAAGTCCACAAAACCAGTGGATAAAGCTTATAAAGTGCAATAGCTGCAATGCTTGTGTAACAATTAAACCCACCTATTAACAAGAATATTAAAACAAATCAAGTAAGCATCATCCCAGGAGCAAAAGGCTGAGATTTACACTTTATTGATCTCAGCTGAGATTTTTACATTGATTCTCAGACTCGCTTGCTTTGCCAAAAGCATGAGTTATGAATGCAGTCTGCTGAAACCCAAAGGATACCTGCTCTCACTGTGATTGCTGCAGACACCGTGGTGGGCTCTGCGAGCAGAGTGCAGGGAATGCAGGATGTGGATGTGCAGGGTGATGCTGCCTCTGGCAGCTCCTCGAATGCCGACTCTCAGGGCTCAGGGCAGCTGCTGCAGTGAGCAGCTAACGTGGTGTAAATCTGCAACTTGGTTTATGTTGCACCAGTTTACCATTTGCTTGCTGATTTATGCTCTAGGCACAGAAACAGAAGAAATGCAGTTTGTGTTGACTCAGTCTGCAAGCCAAGCTCTGAATGTTATACCCTCCCCATTGGTGGTCTCCTGTTCATTGTGTGTGTTGTTAGGCAGATTCCTTCCTAGTTTGAAAAGAAGGATTTGTTAATTTTCCTTTTGGATATCTTCTCAGAGTCCTGTAGCATCTTTTTCCTCTTTTAACTAGTTGCCTCTAGTAAGTAAATGCCAGCATCAAACTTGCATTCCCTAAGTCATCCAATCCCCACATGCTTTGTATTAAGGACACTTCACTTTTCAGGGAGGAAGAGTGGCTAATATCCAGCCCACCACAGGGGCAGCTGTGCCCCGTGGCACTGGAGGGCTGATGCTGTCATTTAAGGATCCTGCCTGACTCAAGGGCTTGCTCACATTTCTTCCTCCTGGGTACAGCACTGGAAGCTCAAGGGAAATTCCTCCTTCCCAGGAAATTCCTTTTATGCCAATCAAGCAATGCTTTGTTCTTTGTGCTTCCCGTAGAAGGAAAAGCTGTTTAAATCTCATACTTCATGCAGCAACTGGTTAGTAGCAAATAAACTCTCAGCATTTTGCCTGTGGCATGTATTTTGCTGTAAATAGTAAGGAAACTTCTCTACTGTTGGTCCTGGATGAGAAAAGCCTCTTGAATTAGGAAGTACAGAGTAGTTCTGAGGGGATAGAACTTGTGTGCTGCCCCACAGCATCTGGCATCTCACAGGACTGCTGGACTCGTCTCCAGAGCTTGAACAGGAAACTCAGAGAGCATCGAGCATGAGTGTGTTATTGAATGTTGGACATTTTCCATAACGGAGCTACCTGGATTGTAATTTTGATTTGTAGTTTTTAAGATGTAATTTTGATATGTTGAGCAGGTTGCCACCCAGAGTGTAGTGACTGGGCCCAGAGCTCTGTTCCTCCTGGGCACTGTGGGGAGCTCCCCTCTGGGAGCTGCTGTCTGGGGGAAAGGATGTGATGGGAAGCTGGAGGGAGGCACTGAGTAAGGCTTGCATCTGCTGAGAAATTCATTGTTGCTAATTAGTTGTTGCAATTATTGTTTTTTTTTCCTGCAAATTAAAAATTACAGTTTTGAGTAATAGGAAAATAAATTCTTAGTGTGTTTGAGCCAGTGAGAACAAGCCAACTGTATCACCTTCCAGAAATGCAGATATTTGTCCACATGTCACACCTTAAGACATTTTAAAGTGAATGCATTATGTGTTATAAGTTCTGGAGAACTAATCTAACCGCATAATCTATTTCATAAGGCTGGTGTTTAAACTTTAAATCACTGTTTTCAAGAGTTGTTTGTTTGGCCTTATAAATTCAAATACATCTGAAACTTGTCATGCAAAATTCAAGTCAGAAAGCAATTTTCTGCATTGAAGTATCAAGAAAAAAAAAAGAGGTAAGTCATTTTCTTGTGAGATGTTTACTATGAAGAGAACAGCTTGTTGCTATAGAATAAAATAAAAAGGTTTTCAGATTTGATTTTTGAATGTCTTTAGCTGTTGCACTTAAAACTGTGGAATGAATTATATTTGAGATTGGAATACGCTGCAGGAGCAATGAATCTAAACTACCTTTTTCAGAAATAAACAGGTACTGTATTAATGCACATATTAGGTCAATCTCTTGTTGTCTGTCACAGTAATTGATGCACATTACCTCTCCCCGAATGACACAGTTGTTTCAGTGTACTGTGTGACACCCAGCAGGAAAATGAGTCTTCTTGCCAGGATGAGACCTGGCACATCCTGGCTGCAGGCTTGGAGTGAAAAACGAGGCTTTGAGGGAGACTGGAGGGTGATGGAGCTCCTGGAGGAGCTGGTGCCACAACTGAACCCATGGTTTGGGGGAAGCAGCAAAGGCCCCCTGGCACAGGGGTGTCACACTGGGGGCAGGGCTGTTTCTCCTTCAAGACATCAAAACCTGAGACCCCAGTGCTGGGTAGTTTTCACAGCTTTTGTGGTATTCCCTGGTGGTATTAACCAAGCTATTATTTAAACCCTGAGAGTAATGTGCTAATATGAGTATCCTTGCTAAATTCTAGCCTCCTTAATTATATTCTTCTTAGCTACCTTCCCATTGATGTAGTTTTATTCTGCATTTTTTACCCTATTTTGTTGTATTGCATGAGATCTTGTAGCAGGCTCTGAGTATTCAACCTGTCCTGAGAAATATTGTCTTACTGGCTTGTGAGATGAATAGGGATTCTTCTCTGTAAGGAGATGCTGGACAGAAACATAAGGTTTTGCTGTGAGAAAATTCATGGAAATTTATGACAAAGCAACATTTTACCTCCTGTGATGCTCTGAAAACTCATTGCAGCAGATGGCCTCGTGCTCAGTGATTTCTACTGTTAGCTTTGATTCTGTTTACACACATAATTACACCATGCTCAGCGACTTCTACTCTTAGCTTTGTCACTGTTTACATATATAATCTTTAATACCTAAAGAAAACAAAAGTCCATAGCTTCCTGTACTGAGATAAGATGTAGAAGAATGAATGAAGTATACTGATAAATGAGTTATTGGTGTGCCTGCTGACCCTAAAAGCATCGTCACTTACATCTTCAAAATAAAAATCACAGTAAGAAAAGAGGTGAATACTTGAGGAAATACTGAAAAGGAGCTTAGTGATCAATGAGTGCTTCCAGAGCTCTTCAGAAGATTAATAATTTATCAAAAACATCGTAAAGGAAATTCTTTTCTAAGGCTCTTTTAAATCTACTTCATAATAGATGAACAAGTGGTTCATGAAACAAATCTATCTCCAGTAGACAAGTTTGTCTAGCCCTGTGTTTTTTGAAAAGGTGTGAGTTGTCTGACATAGGGCTTAGATCTATGGAACAGCACCATTTTAGCCCTGTTTTTGGGTATGCAGGTGCATTTCCCACTGGCTTTGCTATGAGACTGTGGAGTTTATAACATTTGTATGGCTCTGCAAGGATAATACTGATTTTTTTCACCAGTTCTCCACATCAGTACTAAGGCCCTCACAGCAGTGAGCCCCTGCTGCAGTTTTCTTTCTATGAGAGGTGGGGCAGGCGCCAAGGGCTCTGCAGGGTGCCTTGGCCAGCACTGATGGCCTCAGGTCGCCACCCAGTCTGGCACTGATGGGAGGAATCCTGTGCCCAGGGATGATGGGAACAGTCTGGGTCACAGTGTGCTGGGAAGGTCTCAGAGAGGAAGGTCCCACGCTGTCCGCAGTGGAGTTTTCTTGCAGAAGTGTTTAATAGAGGAGAAATGAAATAAAATAGCACTCTCTAGGTGGATTTTGGCATTATAGATTCTGTTCCTGTTAGTGTTTCCAACCGTAAGTGTTGCTTTCCTATAAATGTAATTATCTCATACTGGTAAAGCTGCAAACAAGGCAAATAACCCAGTGTAATTAAGGCACTGATGAGACCTGAATTTTTGGCTCTCTTTGCGGGATCATGTTCTTTTTAGATTGAAAATTTTAGACTCATGGTCTAAAATTCAAGACAAGCTTAGCATTCCTGCACAAGATGTCAGGGACACAGTGATCCTTCTAAGGGCAAAAGCTGCCAAGGAGCTTCACAGCTGGGCAGCTGCAGCCTGGCTGGGAGCAGCCTGACACCTCTGAGCAGATGTTCTGTTGGAGTGAGTCCAGAGCAGCCCACGAAGGTGCCCAGAGAGCTGGAGCCCCTCTTCTGAGAGGACAGGCTGAGAGAGTTGGGACTGTTTAGCCTGGAGAAGGGAAGGCTCCAGGGAGACCTTAGAGCACCTTCCAGTGCCTAATGGGGTTCTGAGAGAGCTGGAGAGCAACTTTTGACAAGGGCATGCAGTGCCAGGACAAGGGGAAAGACTTTAAACTGAAAGAGAGCAGGTTTAGATCAGATGTTAGGAGGAAACTCCTCACTGTGGGGGTGGTGAGCCCGGGAACAGGCTGACCAAAGAAAATGTGGATGCCCCACCTCTGGAGGTGTTCAAGGCCAGGTTGGACAGGGCTTAGAGAAACCTGGTCTACCAGAAGACATCACTGCCCACACCGGGGAAGTTGGAATAAGATGATTTTTTAAGGTCCCTGCCAACCCAAACCATGCTGTGACTCTGTGGTTCTGAGGGTTTCTACTTTTAGGTATTCATTTAACAGCAGGCGGGAACTTGAATCATGAAGTAGCAAGCTGGATTTTGATAGGCATAGGAAGACATTTGGTGGGGACTTTGGTGCTCTTCGGGCCTTTGTGGGTCCTGCACCCACTGAATTGTTCATAGAGCACATCCCTCAGCTCATACACTCCACGACGTCTCTGCAGAGAACAGTTTTTTGTTTAAAGGAGTGGGTATGAAGCGCTGTTAAGAAGTTGGGGTGCCCCACACTGTAGTCCCATGCCAGAGATCAGCAGGTGAGGCTCATTTGGAAGTGAAATCTGTCTGCACAGGCAGAGACTGCAGTGATGCCCTGCTGCTGGCTCAGGAATTCACAGACTCCTAGAATCCTTAAGGCTGGCAAAGACCTCTAAGGTCATTGAGTCCCACTGTTGGTGTAGCACACCCATGTCCACCACTAAACCATGTCTTCAAATGCCACATCCACACATTTTGGAACACTGCCAGAGATGGTGATTGCACCACTTAAAAGGAGTGCTGAGGAGATTGCCTTGAAAACTGCAGTCCTGTATTCACAGAGGATGGAGCACTGACAGGTATTTTTTTCCCTTCCTGTTTGGTTCCTGTCTTTTTGCCCTGACTTGTGTGTAGAGGTGAGTTAATTTCTTTCTCTGCCTCTGTCCTCCTTCTCTGACTGGTGTGGAGAGAGTTGGAATGTGCATTTTACCTTGAGTTGTGAGCCTAAAGTGATCTCTGCTCTGTCTGGCCTGGAAGCAGTGGAAGGTAATAGGATGAGCCACCACTTCCACCTCTGGTATGGTGAAACCTGGAGTGAAATGCTGTCTGATCATCACTGCCTCCCAGAAACACGATGAGATCACGAGGTGCTGACACTCTGGGATGGGCTTTTTAAATGGAATGATGACTAGTGAATGTGGGCTATGCAGGTTTCTATTGAATTAATTAAATTTCTTAAGGTATGAATCCTCTAGGCAAGATAATACATTACCACAGAAAATTATCCAAATATATAAGAGTTATTGAGGAGTTAAATGCATCTGAGGTATGAAGTGCCAAACATCCTGGGAACAGACAATTCTGATTATGTCCTTTATTGTGTTAGAGCCATTTAATGGGTAATATGTCTGAATAAATCTGAAAATGTCAAACCTATACATTAGCAAGAGATTTGTCTTGATGGTCCACACCACTGAACAGTTCACTGCACAAAATCTGGATTTGGCAGTGTGAAGGGCTAGGAATGAAAATGAGAGCCTGTTTGAAGGGACAGAACTGCTCTGCACCTCATACTTCTGCCAAAAACTGCTCCAAACCACATCTGCGTGGCTGGGGGTGACTGTTATGGTCCTACTGTTTTCTGGGGGATGTTCTAGAAATGTTCCTGTTAGTCTGAGGGACTGGCAAAGTGAGTAATGTGGTCAGTTGAAATTCACCTCTGCATTGCCTTTAAATTCCAGCTACAGCTCTTATGGGCTCCTGTCTTATTTCCGGTGATTGGAGCATCAGAATGCCACGGAAAACAGAGAAAATGCTTCTGTCTCAATACAAATACCTTGACAAGTGAATGTAACAGGTGGTCGCTATTCTTCTTTTATTTGAATAGAAGTGCTCCCTCCAAATACTGTCACAAACAAAAACAACAACAAAAAATCTAATTAAAAAAAAAGTGATCATATTTTATTTTGGTGGATGTTCAGTATTTTGGCATTCTTTGGTGGTCTTTTTGTTGTTGGAGTTTTGGCTTTTGGCTGTTTTTCCTTGGTTTAGTTTAATTTTGATACAGCTATGCCTGAAGAAAAAATTAACTAGCTGGACTGCCAACAACTACCTGCACTGGCAGTAAGATAGCACTGGGAGGGGGAAGCTGCTCATTGCCTGCGGGTGAGATCTGAGGAGCTTCCTGCTCTGTGGGAGTGCTCCACCAAAAAAATTACCCTTCTGAAAGCAATGTTGTATGTGTATGTCTATGAATCACGGCAGCAGAAACACTGAACAAACACCTATGGTAATAACACTGAACTATTAAGTGTCCCTGCTGCTAGGGAATAGGTAGCCAGGAGAAAAGCTGAATGGCCTTTCCCAGGGAGGCAGGGCAGCTGAGGTGACTGCAGAGTGAAGCTGCAGCCTTGCTGTGGAGGAAAGGTGTGTGAGGTGAGGTCTGTCCCTTGTGCAGGGCAGCCCTGGACACTCCTGGGGTGTTAAGAAACTTTGCAGCACAGAGCTTCTGTGATATGGTAAATTAATCTGACCCTAGTAATTGTGTGACTAGCTCCTTATGAGCCAGAGCCTGCCTCCAAATCACACAACAGCTTCCCTCACAGGTAGGGATGTG
The DNA here is from genome assembly GCA_013397115.1 of Edolisoma coerulescens. Taxonomy (NCBI): domain Eukaryota; kingdom Metazoa; phylum Chordata; class Aves; order Passeriformes; family Campephagidae; genus Edolisoma; species Edolisoma coerulescens. The sequence goes on from VWZW01005963.1 coordinate 113,853, forward strand.
CAGAAATGCTAATGCCAAGAAGGAGGTACAGGAAATACATCTCAGCAGAACTGAGACAAGCTGTGTTGTGGATTTGCTGTCTCCTCTGTTGTGGTGGAGAACTTTTTAGAAGGAGGAGTTATGTCTTGGGCCATTACATAAATGGCACTGCAAACCTTGCCATACCATGCTATGCTGTGGTATCAAAGGCTTTTAATGAAGTTATTTGCCATATGGGGCCCTTATTATTTCATAATTCTAATTAGATAGTGTAAGCTAAGAAAAGAAGTGTAAATACTTTATTGTGTGAAACTAATATGAATATCAGCAGCTACTTTTGCTGTAAGTGAATGGCAATCAAGTCACTAAATTCAGCTGGGCTTGATTTGTTGTCTTCCAACACATACTTGCTTTTACTTCTCATCTGTATAATGCAGCCAAATGCTAAAATGTGCACCATACACAACCTAAATAAGAAACAGGCACTTGAGAAATTATTTAGGGAGTGGTCAGCCCTGAATGGCTTTACAGAATTACTTTTTAGAGTAATTTAGCATCTTCTGATAAAGTAACTTTGGTTTCTGGATACAAGAAAATGCAAGAAGAGGCCAGCAATTCACTTGTGGGTTTCATCTGAGGTTCTGAGGCTTACTGGTTCCAGTAACAGGAAAAAGATACAAATTGCAGAACATTTGGATTTCAAGTCCTGCTTTCAGGGCTGTTAAAATATTTAATTTCCTGCATGTAAAAATTGCCTCCAGATAGCTTTTTTACTTGTTTAAATACTTGTATTAAAAACAGGTACCTTCTTGAAATGTATCTCCCATAGACATAAATGCAGAAATTGTGACAAGTAGTCCTGTGAAGGAAGACTGTGCTAGCAGTGCCCTCAAACACAGTTACAGCTGCAGAGTAATCCTTTTGCAGTGACAATGGAGAGCTACTTGCCCATGGAATTTTCAAGTAACCTCCTACCACAGGTTGCAGAATTCCCTGTTTCCCCAAGGCGAGGTGGAGAGTGAGGATGAGAGTCTGGATAAGCGATGGCAACTTACTCTGGGGTCAGAGGCAGAAATGCCTGGCTTGAGGAGCTGTGTCAGGGGGATAAAACTCGCAAGAGAAGGAGCTTGTGATTAGTGAGCTGGAAACTGGGAACAAGGACAGTCACTGTGGCTTGTGTTTATAAAGTGCTTAGAACTGGAGCCTGAGTACGTGCTGGTGACTCGGAGGTGCTGTGGTAGTGTAGATACGTACTGAGAAACATGATGAATGTGGGAGTTCATGATTATGACTAATTATGGCAATGTAACAGCATTTCCTATGACACTTTAAATGTTCTTGGATGAGTGTTTGGTTGTGTATTTTAGTTTCTCCTTGGTTAAAGGGAGTCCTTGAATAAGAAGCGATATTTAAAGCATAATTCACAAGAAGGAAAAAAACCACCACCACTCCAGGGAATTTTACCCATTTAGCCCATTTACTGATTCAGTTGTGCAGCAAAATAAGTGCCCTCAGCTTAAAGATGCTGAAAAGTGTGAGGAAGCTTTGCCACTGTGGAGTGAGAATACGCAGAGCTGTGATCTCTCACCTGGACCATACACAATTCCATTGGAGTGTAAGGGTAACTTCCCCTCTTCTGAGTGAAGCTGTTGTTGGTGTTGCCATCCTTGGTGTTTCTGTTCTGCAGACTAACACAATACAGGTGTTTTTTGTCTTTTGGGGGACAGAAAAATTACCTTCAATTAGAAGCCTGTTTCTGACTGAGCATCAGTCAGGGCTGTTGGAGAATTGTTTCCCACCAGTCTAGAAAATAGTGGAGTATATTGATTTTTTTCCACACATTCTTGTTCCTTTTCTAAGCCCTTCTTTCCTGCTTGTCTCCTTCCATTTAAACAAGCTGATGCACGGGGAGCAGCAGCCAGTCCTCTCTGAGTGACTGAGGGGCTCTGCTGAGCTCCTCTCATGGAACCTCCCATGGTTCCAGCTGCTGCTGTGTCCAAAGTTTCCAGAGAGATGCTGCATTTTTCTGAATACTGACAAAATTCTTTCATTTGTGTTTTTATCCCCTAATGGAAAAACATGAAATACCTCAGTGGGACTTAATTGCTTTTCATTTTAAAAACTTTTTTCAGAATGTTTCCTATATGGGAATAAACAAGAAAAAAAAGCCATGAAAGTACCTCAGCAATTGCTCATGATGTGCAAATGTATTTGCATGCTCTTTTTTAAACCTTGTTTTTAAGCCTATTCTTAAAACATCTAATTTCCAACAGGAATGAAAGAAAAGTTTAAAAATATTGAAAGAGGAGGTAGAAATGCAGTTGCTTTTCTTTTTTGCCAAGGCAAGATTTCATTTCTCTGAAGACAGGGAGTAGGCGATGGTGAGGACAGCTGTGAATCATTCATCGTGTAGACCTTCAGTTGCTTGAGGAGATGAACATCTCAGCTCATGGCTGATCTTATGCCCCAAATCTCCAAGCTCTGGAGCAGTCTGTACCTTGGGAATATGAACAAGGAGTAGATTCTTGAGGGAGAAAAACAGCAAAAAAAGGCATCTACCTCAGGTTACCTCTGTCTGACCTATGTCACCAAGCTCTCTGAGAGAAAGATAGCACCTAGCAGATTTCTTGTCTTAAAAAATGGGAAAAAATAGGCCAAGACATTTATTTTCTTTTTTAAAATTATTTTTAAAAGAGTAATTATGTGAGTTGGCAGAAACCTGGAGTGTCTGCCAGTTTGCACATAGCACAGAGAGTTCGGCATTTAGCAAGACTTTATTTTTTTGGCAGATTTCTGACACTGGATGATTTGTATCTGAGTCTGATCTCCCTTAGTGTCTGAAATGGCAAAAATGCATCTGACTAATCAATGACAGTGGGATGACCTTCTCGTGGTTATAAGCATACCAAGGGACTTCTTCTCCCCAGCCTGTTCTCCCCGTGCTGGGAGCCTCGTTGTTTCACCATATTGTGGAGTTGTTTCAGTGCCCACAGGAAGCATCAGAACTCTAAATTCTTCAGCTTGAAAGGTATCCTAAAAAATTCTACCAACCAACCAACCAAAGCACAAGTGTAACAATGTGGTTTTTTTAACCAGGAGAGAAGAAATCAAAACTCTTCTCAGACCCTGAATCAGACCCTCTGACCCATTTCTTTTGCTGTTTGTGTTCTCCCGTACCATTGTGATTATCTGAACAGCTGGTTTATCCCATCCTACAATGCTTATTTCATTTTATTAGGCAAGAGAGGTGCATCTTCCCAGACAGAGGGATGGGAGCTGTGAATCGTATGCTGCTCAGAAAAAGTCTGCTGGATATGCCCATGTGCATCCCCCAGCTCGTCCTGTAGCCAGTGCTGAGTGTCCACACACTCCTCTGCCTCTCCCCTGTGCTCTCCAAAGGGCCCCTCCACTTGCAGCTGCAGAGGTTTTTGTGCTTCCTCCTCACTCTCTGGGCTGCTGAAGCTGGGAACATTTTGGATGGCGCTGTGCAGATCAGGTCAGGGCATCCACACGGAGCACCCCAGGCACCACGAGGTGCTGTTTCTGGGAGTGTGAGAGCAGCATCTCTGCCTGGACAGCCCCTGCTCCTGCAGCTGCTCGTGCTGCTGAGGCAGCGAGCGGGGCACTAATTAATGCACTCTCAGCATCTCCAGAGTCCATAATCACACTTTAGGAGCCTGACCACCTTTGTGGGAAACCCCCACCAAGGCCAGCAATCAGTCTGTGGAGTGAGGCTGACAATGGTAGGCGTTAACCCAGCACAGTGCTCCCCATTGCTCGCCCTTCACAGCCTGGCTCTGTAGTGGCAGCAAGCTGTCAGCTCAGCTCAGCTCCTGAGAAACTCCCAGGAAATATTTCCTCTTTGGGGCAAGAGGAGCCATGCAGGCTCACATGACCTGCAGCATATTTTGGGTAAACAGATAAAAATTCCCAAGGGGCGCATTCATCCAATGTTAACATTTTTCCTGAGGTTAGACTAACTTAAGTCATTGTGACCGTAAAGAAGCAAAACACTGTAATGCCCTGGAAATGTGACCCTGAACATGTATAAGATTGCTGTGTGTTTGGTGTTTTTACACTTGAAAAATCCTTTCTGTGCCAAATATGGGTGCTGCAGCATTGAAATGAAGCTAAAGTCTGGCCTGGTGACAGCTGTAGTTAGCTTTAAAGTATAAACCATCTGTATTTTACGTATTTAAAAGAAAATTATCGCAGTTGTGTTTCTGTGTATGTGGTCAAAGGCAGATTTGCTCACGTGGTGGTGTGATTCCACTGACAGGTACGGAGTTACTGTTGCTGTAACTTCAAATGTGATGAGAGCAGGGCTGGGCTCTGAGTGTTCAAGTGAGTGCACAAAAGCAGACAAGTTGTGTGTGCCTGAAGTGGCGGGGAGTGATCTTCTTTAATTAATTGAATGACTGTCTCTTGTAGGCTGTGTCACCTACTGCTGTAATGTGGGATAAAGCACAACTGCAAAGGCGTGAAAAAACATAAATCCAAATTTGTACCTGTGTGGTTACGGGCCATAGCAGATAAATTAAAATATTAGATATTACTGAGTGCAATATCTGCATGTCTGTGAACGGATTGGTCTCCACCAGGCACCAGTGATATTGTATGGAGGAGGATGTGCAGACAGGGAGATGACTAAATATGATGTTAAAAGACACATAGCATGAACCAAACTCACAGCACTACTTACAATTTGAATTTTGGTGCATAGTTACCATATGGATTAAACACTCATTCAAATAAGTGTATGATAGATACTCGATAGAAGAAATCATGAAAAGGAGTGCATGGTATCATCATGGTATCAACAGAACATTTAAATGTTAGAGAGTGAAAGGCTTCTTTGGGTAACAATCTCTGTGGTTTTGCCTTTTTGTTAATGGCAGCCAAGTTTGATATTGCTCTAACAGGGAAAGCTGAAATCTGCAATGAAGGCAGCTGTACATGGTGATTCTGGAATCAGGATTTCACAGAATTTAGATGAGCCGCTTAAAATGAAATACCAGCAGCCACTTTGCTTCCCATCATGTGAAGGCTTTGCACTCTGCTGCACATCACCTTTCCAGAGACCTGGGTGGGAGAGGGAAGTGCCAGCAGTCTGCTGGGGCAGAAAATCTTGGCAATGCTGGCTGGCAGAAGTCAGGGCTGCACCGATGATACCCCACATTTTTGTTGGTGTATGTCATCACAAATTAATCAATTAGTATTTGGTCTCTCCCCCCCCCCCCCTTTAAGGTCTGACCTAATACACAATTTAAGCACTTATGGGTGACTGGAGTGTGCTCTGTAAAGTGTCTGTGTATCCAAAGTACTTCAGCATTCAGGTCTAGTTTCTTTTATCCTGCACAGATCTCCAATACTTCCTCACTGGATGTTGTTGGTAGGTTTTTCTCTTGAGCTGACATTAGGGAGAAAAAGCAGTTCTGGATCTTACTTGTAGCCCAACAGATTCTTGTCTGCTGTAACCACAAATGCAAATCAGATGGTTTGTCAGTAGCTCACTTGCCATTCTTAATGTCATTGTGCAGATGGCTCCAGGAAAAGGGGGTTTGTATACAAGTGATGCCTACATCTTGATTAATTCTAGATGAGCTCAAACAAAAGCTGCTCAGCCTTTAGTAATGCCACATCTTTGAGCTCCCTCAGCAGCACATGCATGGCTGGGGACTGTGTGTGTGCCAGATCCGTGTGCAGCAAGGGGATGAAATGTATCCCTTCATGGTGGGAGCACATCTGTGCCCTGTAGGGCTGTGTTCAAGAACTGGGAGAAAGTGCTGAAAGATGAGATAGATGGAAAGGGTGTGGCACAACTTCTGTGGTGGGGCAGAAGTCCTTGGGATACATCCTGAGTAAAATGCATGGGGCAGGGTCCAGCAAGGAGTGGAAAGGGGCAAGAGAAATCCTGGTCCTGACCTTCACCTTGTATCTCCCAGCCACCTATGGGCTGATGTCTCACCCTGGCCTGAGCTCATCCCTGTTACCTCAGAGGTGATAGGTTTGAAGAAGGAATAGATAAAAACATCCACAGTTGTTTGAAGGAAAAAAATGCCATTAAGAAGTTAGATTATTGCCAAGGCAAATAAAATTATGCACTGAATCTGTTGTAAACCAGAGGAGGGGTTTGAATGCCAAAAGTAACCTGCAGTTATGTCTGAGAAATTTCTGCAAAACCATAAGGAAAATATAAAAAGGTGAACTCAAAACAATGTCAACTGTGTCTGTGAAAACAGGCTTAAAAGAGTGAAAACATTCAAAAGAAAACAAAAACAAGTCAAAGCCCTAACCAGTCTGGTATGTAGTGATTGACAAGAGCAGGACAGAAAACCCTATAAACAGTTTTTATTTGGGATTATGCTTCATGTGTCCTAGCTGTTGCAAACAAGAATTATTACTGTTGTTTGACAGACTTGCCATCTAGCAAAATATTTCCCAGCATATGAATAATAGCTTAGCAATATGTTTGTGAATGAACAAATCAAGGTTGATGCGGTGGTAGTTTCCCAGTGAAAGTAAAAGGAATGTTTCTGGAAAACCTATTGAGTTCAAAAAGGCATGTTTCTATGTTTTAATTTCTAAAGAAAGCTACCTTAGCAACATGGTTCCCTCTTACTAAACAGGAAAAATGAAAATAAAAACTCTATGGCTTAAAATGAGGAGGCAGGTTTGCAATCAAGCAGAGGATGTACAAGGGAGGGCCACAGCTTTGTGTGCAGGGACACCTGGCCAGTTCCAGTTGATTCTCTCAGAGGATTTCAATTTATCTGTTGGGATTGTGCTCATGCTTCTTATAGCACAAATGTTCAGGTGCTAAATGATTCATATAATTTCTATTTGTCATTAAAACTGGAGATGAGAAAGGACCTTTTGGTCTTTTTCCTGCTGCTTAAAAGGCATATCTGTATGTCAGTGGGTCTTTTCCTGTTCTGATTAGGGAGATGATTTAACAATTTCCATTGAGTGGCTTTTCCAGGAATGGAACGAGATAAACCCCTGTAGCTCGCCTGACATTCATCCCTCTATTCTTCTTTGATTAATTTTCTCCATTTTTATTTTCATCTCTTGTGTATTCTAATTCCTTTCTGCAATCCCCTTAAAACATTTAGCATCCAGTGCATGATTGCTGTGTCCACACGTGTGTGTTCTGCTCTCTTTGCACAGTAATCTCTACAGCCCTGTAATCTCTACGGATGCCTAAACTAAACAACTAATTGTGTTTGTCTGCAAACTGCTCTGATGACTTGGTCCACTGAAAAAGAGCATTAAGAGCAGGTGGTGAGCTGTGATTGCTGTTTCTGATTGGAGAAGAATTATGCATGTCTTTATTTTTATTATCTCTCCCCTCTGTCTTCCCACCTGCTGTTGGCTCTGGTTTTAACCCTGCAGCAGGGCCTGCCTTTTTAACTCTCCCTGCACTCAGACATGGAGTTAATGCTACAGAGGGGCCCTGGTTCCCAGCTGCTGTGCTAATAGCACAATTGACATTGAGGTACCAGGGCAAAACGTTTATTGAGAACCAGGGGAAGACATAATTGAATGCATTAATGATGGAGGGAAGGATTAAGATTATGCTCCTAGCTTCCAGACAGGCCAAATATTTTCAAAGCAGTATTTTAACAAGGAGAATGAGAAAAATGCTAAACAACTGAAATGCTTGAAGGGCTTGGTGGTTGTCTGAAGACTGGGTATGCTCCTTCCCTTACATGGAAACTCAGCTTTTTTTTGACTGGATTTCTGATATCGTGTGCTCCAGGACATGAGCAGACAGGGCTCGCTGGTTCAGAGATTTCTTGCTGGGATACTCTAAATCCACAGCAGAGTGAAAGGCCAGTGTTCTCCGTGCTGCTGAGGTCTGGCTCAGAAGAATCTGCTGCACAGAGCTTTGACCTGGCTGTGCCTGCAGCTCCAGGAAATCACAACTATCTGTGCACCCCCTACAAAGTGCAAGTGGGAATCCTCCAGAAATTGAGCTGTCAAAAGACAGAAGTTCCTGATGAGAACATAACAGCTAATTGTTATTGCATTTCCTTTGTTATGGAAGTACTGCCTGGTGATCTGGCTCAGCTGGTGGCAGGAAGACGTCAGGGTTGAATTCCTGTTGGGTTCCTTACGTGGAGAAGGCCCAAAATGTAAAACCTGTGAAGGGCTTTGTAACATCTCATTGCCTTTAGACCTTGGTAATGCTCATGCCACTTTCCTAAAGGGTCTCACCGTGCCAGAGCAACTCTGAGTATGTCACACTGTGTAAGTGTTTGCTGTGGCTTGATAAGTCCCTGGTAAGCTATGAGCCACAAAATAAAGACACTTAAGGGTTGAAATCTTTCTGACTTTCCTTAGGGTTGAATGCACGACCTCATGCTCCAATTTTAGCTAGACTTAGGTCACCAAAATTCAGGAACATTTGCACGCCCAAACAAGCTGCCCTGATCTGCACTGTGCATCCAAGTAAGCTCATGACGGCTGTCTGGCATTGTTATCCTCAAGGTTTTTCTTTGCAAACAATCCAGCTCTGCCTCTGTTCACAGTCTGAATGCCAAGAACCTAATTTTGGGTTGGTTTCAAATTTTCTCTCTTGTCTGATTTGGATGTAAGTGGAGCAGTTTGGTTTCGGGCAATGAAGCCAAAAATACAGGTGGCTTGACTTCATTTTCTCTGCATTCTTTTTCTGAAGTACACTTTTATCTCCAGAAAGAGGGACACGTTGCTTTAACAGCAATGCAGAGCATGGAATCATAGAATAGCTTAGGTTGAAAAGGACATTTAAAGATCATCCTGTCCAACTGCCCTGCAATGAGGAGGGCCATCAGTCCTGTCTAGTTACAGAACAGATAGCAAGCACTTCAGAGCTGTTTCATGACATTTTTTTCCACAAATATGAAAAAAGGGGTAGTGAAGAGGATAAAAATTTTTTGAAGTATAGAAAAGCATTCCTCGACTGTTTTAAGCAGAGTATTTAAACTATTCAGTGAGCCCTGGGGAGAGGAAGAGCTTTCCTTCCATAACCTCCTGTGGCCATCTTTGAGCTTTTTTCATGAACTCAGGCAGCTGACAAAAATGCTTCAGTCCTTTCAAAGGGTGAGCCAGAATCCACTACATTTTGTTGCAGTCTCAGCTTATTTTAGGCTTTCTTTTTTTTTTTAATAAACGCAAATGTGTTCTAAACTAACATGCACTGTAGTAACTATGTTCTTTTGATGAGGGAACAATCAGAAAATTGCAGATTAAGATAATAAAAGAAAATATAGTGTCTCTTACATACATTGCAAATCTAATGAAATCAATTTTACTGGTTTCAGTTTTAAAAGGCAGTGAAAGAATAGCTGCAGCAAGGCTATGCTGTACATCAGAGGGAGAGTTGGTGGCAAATCTGAGCTTCAGAAGGGAGCTGCATGTGGCAAAGCATTGGCTTGAACGGACCAGATATGTTTTAAGTAGCTGTTTGTGCCTTGTACAGCCACGATGGGTAGTGATGCCTGGGGGTTGTGCCACTACAGTGGGCCATGAAATGTCAGGTGAGAGCCTTTTGGGAACAACCCAGGTAAAGGTGAGCAGTGGGAGAAGGAGGGACTCACTGTGGCCAAGGGACTGGCAGGCAGACTGGGCACAGACTGGGAGATGAGGTGCAGGATAGCTTCTCCAGGAACTGAGAGAAGTCAAAATTCCCTGGGGTCCCGCTGGAGAAAATGACCGAGTCAAAAAGTCCTGAAGGCGTGCAGCTTTTGCTGCTGCTGCTGTGGTTTGGTTTGGTTTGGTTTGGGAAGCCAGGTCTTGCCACTGCATGCACAATTACTTCACAGAGATAGGAATCAGAGAAATGGAGGGGCTCTTGTCTGAGATGATTGTTTCAGTCTTTTTTTCCCACTTGCTGCCTGTGTTTCCCTCCTGTTTCCAGCTGGAGTGCACAGAGGGTGATGGGTGGATGCAGAGCAGTGAATCCATGACCAGGGGCACTGCAGGTACCCTGGGAACACCGGCAGCCCCTGCATCCTGGGAACATCCCACAGCCCCCCGAAGGGAAGCCAAGGGAAGTCTGCAAGAATTCAGCACGATGCACTTGCAGCATCCAGTAATACCAGCAGTGAAGGGGTTTTCTGAGCCAGAGGATCATGTGTAATCCTAGTTTGGGACAAAGGGTTGATGTGAGTGCTCTGGGACAGAGGGGCATGGGAGCTTTTGGGGCATGGGAGCTGCCGAGCTAGTTCAGACCTCTGCTCAGGCTGAGCCTGGTCCTGCTTGCTCTCAGGGACCTTTGCTTCAAGGGGAGCAGAAAAAGCTTCCTGCAGGGAAGGATGAAACAGGCCTGAGGCTGAGCTGATGGTCCCTGCGAGGAAATCAGTGGCTCGCAGTCACTGGAGAGTCTTGTTCATTCCACTGAAACCGAAATGTTCTTGTCGGGTGATATCAGTGCTCCATCCTCTTTTAACCCCTGCTTCAGTCTTAACCTCTTGTGTTTGGCACAAAGTTCCAGTGGATTAGCTGACATTTTATGTCCAGTTTTAAATTGCTGGCCCTTCATCCCCGTGTCTGTTCTCTCATTTCACAGCACAAGAAGAAGGACAAGCCTAGACATTTATAGCTTAGTGTCTGTAGGTTTCTCACTGCTTTTGTTTTTTTATTGCTGTAATTTCTGACATAAAAGTGTCAAAAATGAGATGGACAGCTCGTGCAGATGGGAACAAGCTGAGAATGAAACTGGGCTGAGCAGCAGAAAGGAAACCTGGCACCAGAGCTGCCCAAGGAAACATTCCCAGACCACTGCATTGGTGTGAGCCTGGTCCAGCCTCTGGTGTTCGGAATTTTTTCTGTCTAGAATTGACGTGGGCAGGGAAGATGAGGATTCAAATGCTTATGGTACCATCTCTGTTTCCAGAAGGATTTTTAAGAAAAGGCCAGTGATGCTGGCTGTCCCATAAGCTTTTCATTAGTGACTCACTTAGCATGGGGAATAAACAGGGAACTGAATCAAACTGGGCCTGTCTTGGACTTTCCCCCTGAATCCTATTTTTATCTACAGAAATGCAAATCAGAAGTACTTTGCTGAAACTAGGGAGATACTTTATAATTTATTTGTCAAATTAGTGGGAAATTTCTGAAACACATGGTTCCAAAAGTATCTGTTGCTGCTAAATATCCCCTCCCTCTGGACACAGAAGGCTATTCAGATGTGTCTGAGGATGTGACGAGCTGCTGGGAAGGGAATGTCAATCAGTGAGGCAGGCAGGAATGGTCTGGGCCTTCCATGAAATGTGAAGGCAGAAAATATTTAGTATCATTAAAAGAACAAAGTTGGCATATTAAATAATCAGCTTAATAAAATCCATTTTGCAAAGGATTTGTTTCTGGAAATTAGGTGTTAGCGTTTGGTAAAGAAAGGCTAAATAATAAAACACTGCTGTGAATATCATGAAAGAAAAATCAAGCAGTGTCTGTAAAGTCAGCTGCAGGCTTTAAGTCTGCTCTGATGCTGAAATAAAACCTCGATATTCTTAAGTTTTCACTTGCATCTATGTTCTACTCCATCCTGTGTGCTCACACAAGAATCAAGCTGAATTGACAAGCTGTTCAAGATCAGAAGTAATTTTTTTCCCGTGGGGGGCTTGGCTGGTTTTAGGTTACTCCTAAGGCTCAGAATGAACCTCCTACACTTGGTGCATAATGCTGTGTGTTTTGACAATGCTGTTGGCTTTACACTTCCCTGTACAGGTGTACATAATTTTTCTTAGGTGTTTGGCAGATGCCAGCAGTGTTTGTACCCAGTGCCCTGTGCTGTGCCTGCCTCCCCAGCTGTGATTCAGAAGCTTTCTCTGAATCTCCGATAGCTTCTCCTCTGGCAGTGAAACGCAGCTTGCTTGGGAAAGCAAATTATGCCATGAAATAATACTTCATAGCAGTCCTCAGTGCTAAGCCTTTTACGAGCTGTCAATATTTAGGATTTGTCTCTGTGTAGCAGCTTAGTTTTCTCTGCGAGTGAGGCCAGATAAGAAGAGAATTTGTGAGCACCAGAGAGTGAGTGGGCTGGCTCTTGTGCTCAGAAAGCTCCGCCGTGTCTGTCCCTGCTCCTGCTTGCAGCACGTCACCAGGTAAGGGATGAGGTTTTCCCTCTGTCCACGGTGGTTGGAAAGATGTTTTGAGGCGGGAGTTGACTGAAAGAGGAGGCAAAGCACAGGTTAGTGTAGTGCAGAGTATAGCAATCACCTGCTCAGGATCTAAATCAGTCAGGGTGTTTGCTCTCTGCCTATGCCTGCGTAGTTTTAACATGGGGAATAATTGCTTTTGGGCTGACTGATTCATCTGTGATGTTTGTGGTACAAGGTTTGGATTAGGAATGAAGCAAAGAGGACCAGACTGACACACCTCTGTTAGTAATTTCTTCTCTGCAGCTGCTTTTATGCCTGTCGCTCTGGTCTTTGAGGTCTTCCACTCTGGTGTGTAACCCAGCACAAGGATCACCCAGGCTGAAGAGACGCGTGTAGGAATTACACCACCCTGAATTCTGCTCTGTGCAGAAACTCAGTTTCCCTGTCTTCATCCCCTGCTCCTGCAGGCTGTGCTTTAACAGCACTGTGAGGACCCTGAGTGTCACTGGGCTCATGGGGTGGGACACTGCAGCCAGAGTGTGCAGCAGCAGCATCAGTTCTGTCTCCTTCTAAATTAGAATAAGCCAGTGAAACAAATTCTCAGTGAAAGACTGTGCTCTTAATGTAACTGTTAGAGGGCTAACATCTCTCCTTCAAAAGATCTATTTCCTTACTGTTGGTTGAGCTTTTTGATTTCTTTAAGGTCAGTCATTATTTACTGAAGTGTATATTCACTCCATAATCTTCTATCAGTTGTGCTGTATCATTTCATTCAGGTGCATTTCTGATGGTTATTGTGCTCAGATTATGCCCTTGAAGTTATTAATTTGGCTCTGTATCTTTCAGAATTTCACTGTTTTCTGAAATGCTGATAATTCCCACAGCCTGTCCTGTCCTCAACATTATTCTTTCTACCTTTTATAATATGTATGCCAGTGGCCTTTTGCCAGACACTGGTACTGTTGCCTGGTGAAACAGGAAAACAGAATTACAGTTCTTTGAAATAATAATGCCTCTTTTATAGTTCTGAATGTAAAATACACTTATATGCAAACATATTAGCACTTTGCCCACTTATTATTGATAGCTATACCAATTTTGGCTGGTTTTCATGTGATAGGGAGAGATTAATTTCCTGTTTAGTTCTGGAGACAGTGGGAGTTACTGGGCTTTAGGGCAAAGCCCGAGCAGGATTAGGTCGTGCAGGGTGAAAAGCTTCCTGAGGATCTATCAAGGGGAGTGAATGTGGAGGTGGGAAGGGTGGGTAAGAGTGGAAAGACGCATAAAAACTTTCTCATGGATCAGTCCCTTGCATGGGTGGCACCTGCACTTATCCTGCCTCCCTTTTTGGTTTGTCACTGAGGTGGGGGCTTAAGAAAGGAGGTGCTGTAGCAAAGAGCTGTGGGGCTGCATCTGTAAAACTCAGGGTGGAGAGAAATTCCACTTAGAAGTGTAAAGGCATGGCTGTGTGCACTGCACCTTGGGGAAAGGCTGTCAGTTTTGAGGTAAAGTATCTGTCAGAAGAAAAGCTGAAGCAAAACTAGAAAACTGTCCAACCTGTCTGGATGCAGCCCTACAGAAAAAACAAAATAAGTGTGTACTGTTGTTAACAAGCACTTTTGTGACAGGAAGGGAGGGTTGATTAACAGCAGAACATCTGGGCAAAGACCACAGACAGCAGTGCTGCTTCCCGTGGTTTGGAGAGGACAGTTGAGGCCTGTAAATGCTTACAGAGGTCTGGAGATATGCAACAGGCTTGGCATAGTGGAGATATAAAATTAGATTAATTAATTTTCATAGCAATAAGTCGTAATTTATTAAAAATGTCTGAAATTTAGTTAATTGTAGAGTTATGTGTTATGAGATGTGCCAATGCTACATCAGGGGTGCAACCTCTGCACTGACAGCTTTGACAGGTGACAAGGGCTGCCTGCACTGATCTCCTGTCTGAAGAGTTTGTGTTGGAATGGGTAAAGAAGCACTGAGTGAGCTCAGTTAATAAAAAGGAAATGATCAGAGCTGAGCAGTCTCATTTTTGCTGGGACAGTTTAAGGGCTGTTCATATAAACACCTCAAATGCAGGGAGAGGAATATAATCTCTGGTGGGACACATGGTGACAAGCTGTTGAGGCAGTGCTGGGCCACAGCTTCAGGTGGAAGAGGACAGCCTGTACCATCAGAGAAACTGGATTATTGGTTGCCCTTTCTCTGTCCACCCTGCTAACAGCAATCCTGCTGCTGTTGAGATTCTGTTCATCACAATGGTGATAGTCAGTCCTGGATGCAATCCTGGAGCTGCAACAGGGGTTGGAGTCTTTTTGTTGCATTGCACTTTTAAGCAGAAGTCCCTTGTAAGCCGTACACCCTCATGACATTCATTTCTTTGCTTTTGTTAATGCTCTCTGAGAGTAGTCACTTTAATTTTGCATGATATGTTGTAGTTGGAGTATAAATATCTGCATCAGCCTATGTGGTTGCAGGAAAAATCGAGCTGTAGAACCTCTGGGGGAATACAACTCCATGGGGACTCAGACTAAATATTTCTTGAAGCCCATTGAAGTTATTTCACTGCTTTTTTGCTGGCTTGTGGAAGGAGGTAAAAGTCTGCTGATGCTGATACTGCTGGGTGATGTGTCCTTCTGTGCAAGGAAACCTGCTTTTATTTCTGTGTTGGATGAGAAGACACTGCTGAATGTGCACAGCTGAGGAGGGACAGAATAAAACAATTTTAGCAAAACCTGCAGGTGTGAACCCAGGGCAGGCAATGGGTATGGCCACTGTTTTCCGAGCTGCCACCGAAATCGGTTTCCTTCTGGGATTTCAGCTGGGTTTGCAGGGCTGTCTGCAAGTGTGCCCTGTTCAAACTGGGTGGGCTATGACCACACAACTTCATAATGCAGCTCTGTGTGGTTGGCTGAACTTTACAGGGTTAGGATTGGCTTAACTTTACGTAGGAAGTGTTTCATCAGGATCCTAGAGGGTACTACAGGGCACAGTCTGCTGTGGAAGCCATCTCCAGGATGCAGTGCAGTGTTTGTCTGAGGTTTCTGTGATGTTGTTTTGGAATAGAAAGACTCATGCTTTGGCTTATAGTACTGCATAAGCCACGAGGGGAAAGAAATAGAACAGCAGGTAGGGAGCTGCAGCAGAAAGTGAGAGAATCACATACTTGAGTAATTCATTAGGTGATTCATCCTGTGATAGTTCTTTGGATCTGTTATAAGAATTAGTACTTCTCCATATGCAGTGGAGGAAAAAATTAATTCAGACTTTCTAGAACAGCATAAGCAGTGACTTTGAAGCCCTGTCAAATGTTCTATGATTTAGGAATCCAGTACATGGGGGCAGTTTATCAGTCTGGGCCAGCTGAGGGACTGCTTTGAATGAAATCATCTTGATCAGCACTGAAATCTGCTGATGAAAAGTTGTGAGCAAAGCCAAATATGTGCCTGCCTCTTTGATACTGGCTTCAGTAAGATGCTCAAAAAATATAAAATACAGTTGTCTTGTTTGAGTTGAAGCAGTCTGTGGATGCAGGTCAACTTCAGATGGTGACCTCTTTATCTGCTGGCAAAAGATGTTGCATTTCTTCAGTAGAACAGGCAGCAAGGTAGATCAATTGGATCAGGGCTCTCTGCTTCTCCTAAAAAAGCCAAAACTGCTTTGTGCATGGAAAAAATCTTTCCAGTTCATGAGCAAAGAAAGGATGGACCTCTTGGTCAGGCTGTTGGATCACTCCAGCTAATATTGAGTCTCTCAGTGGCACAGATTTGGGTGTCGTGTGTTTTCCTCCCTCTAACATCAGAGCTGTACCTTCCTCCTCCATCTGAAGCCATTGTTCTAACCTCTCTCAGGAGGTCCCAGAAGAACCTCGCCATCATTGCAGATACTTTTCTGACTCTACTTAAACTGTCCCTCTTCTCTGTATACATGGGGCCTTACTTCTGAATCAGTGTTCATTGTATTAATTTCACAGCTTGGGACTGAAAGGTTTGTAGTTTTTGGAAAACTGCAAAGTGAAATCATTGAAGTAATTGTGTGCTCAAACAATCATTTGAAAATATAAGTTGTCCTCAGTCAGTAACTTTGTGCAACTTTTTGTAATGTATTTGCAAACCAACTTTAAATAATGTAGCTTCAACAGTCTCAGAAGTTTGAGTACAATGATCCCCAGTGAGTTTTGGCAGTGGCTCTGTAATTTTATAGACTAATTTTCAGCCTTTTCATTTGGTTGGGTTTTATTGTTTGGTTTTTTGTTTCATTTTGTTCCTTTGTCTTATTTTTTCCCTTGTTTGTTTGTTTGTTTTTTGAGAGGCTGTCCATTTTGGTGGTTCACCTTCCACTTTTGTTGCTAGAGAGCTTTATTCACATCTGCAGCTTCTGTAGGTGTTTCTGTTCTGTGTCTCCTCTCCAAGTGCCCTCTGAGCCCACCAGCCAGCCCCATCCTTGTGGCCAAGGGAGCCCTCCTGCTTCCTGCCCACCTCTGCCTGGCTGCCTCCAGCAGGTCCTGAACCAGCCCTCAGAAAAGAGGCATTCCTGGAATCCTTCTGCTTCTTCAGGCAAACCAAGACTTCTGCTTGTCCTGTGGCAGGATTTGTGCTCCCTATAATCTGACTTACTGACAAT
Organism: Edolisoma coerulescens; assembly: GCA_013397115.1. NCBI lineage: Eukaryota > Metazoa > Chordata > Aves > Passeriformes > Campephagidae > Edolisoma > Edolisoma coerulescens. The sequence continues at coordinate 130,544 of VWZW01005963.1, forward strand.
TGCCCTGCTCTTCACCCCTTCTGTCTCTGTCATTGCTCCTTGAAGCCCTTTCTGCCTCTGTGTTCACCTCTTAGGCTGAGTTCCTTCACCTCTTATGAGTCTTGCTCAAGGACAGCAGTGTGCTGGGCTCCTCAAATGTGAATGCTGTGATTTTTATTTATTTTTGGCCAAATGTTCACTCCTCATCCTGTTTTACTTTTCACCTTCAGCATTTCTGCTCATCTACCCACACCAGGCCCAGGCTCAGAGCGTGTGTCAGAGGTATCCAAGCCCTCTCTCAGCCTCCTTGCCTGGATCCCAGCATATCTATTGCACTTACTGCCTCCTCCAACGCTGGGGTTGCTCAGACAGAGAGCTGTGGTGCTGTCCTGTGATGTATCTCCTTGTGTCTTTGCACTCACATCTTCTCTGGAGAGATGCTGTCTCTCTGTTGGATGATGGTTTACAGTGCTTTATGGTTTTATAATGAAGATTTTGAGATATTAAACACATTAACACTTGAAATGTGTTGTACCTGTTTAGTTTTCGACCTCAGGGAAACTTTCTGAAGATGTTAGCTGTTTACATAATAAACTTATGATGATAACAATATTTTACCAAGGAAGGAACAGATTTAATATTTACTGTCCAGGGTTGTAACTCTGAGTGTGACTTGCATTAGAGTTTGGTGCAATTTGACAAGTTTTATGCTGATTCACTTTGCATATGGGAGAGCTGAAAGCAATTCATGTCAACCTGAGTGTGCAGGATGTGAGTCACTGCCTGATGGTCAATGCCTGGTCTGGCTAAGAAGGATATTTTCTACGAAGTGAATCTGTGAATCTTTGAAAATTACCTTTTTACATATTCATGAAAATCTACCTAAATTCACAGCAGCTTTACACGGAAAGTGAATTGTGTTCTAGGAAGTGCCATATGGCCTGTGCTTTTATATTTGAACAATTACTGCCTCAGAAATGTAAAGCCCCAAAACAAGTTCTCAGACCATTGGAAGAAAAATCATTTAACTGCCATGGTGGCCATGTCAGAGCTGTGTGTGATCCCCTGGAGGCTTCTTGACATCTCTGTTCAGGAGCATATCCACATGTGGGGCTGGGCTGCTGTCTTTTTATGGGTTTTTAACCCGTCTCTGGTGACCCTCCTTGAACACTGGTCTGGGTGTAAGCAACGGAGTGGGTCAGCTTGATTTCTGTGGAGAGCCAAAAGTGGGGCGTGTGTGATATTTAATGATGGGCCAATTCTTGGGATGACCCACTCTGTGATACTGGAGCTGGTTATTGCCCTGGAAACAGCATCTAAATCTGTCCCTTCTGCTTGCTCCACACAGCTCTGCTCTACTGTCAGGCAAAGATCAATTTTAGCATGCCCAGGCTGTGGGCAAGAGCCTCTCAAACATCTCCTGGCTGTTTGGAGGAGTCTGTGTGCAGAGCTTTTTGTATTAGCCCTCAGAGCATATTCTGCCTCGAGGATGGAGCTGGTCTCCTCCTGATAGGCAAGCAGCAACCCTTTATGGCAGTGTGACTATAAACCATATCAATGCTTGGCTGAAAAGTCACCCAGATAGATGCTGCTGTATATTCAAATGTGCTTGAATTTAATTGACGCCTTGTGGGGAAATAAGCATCACCATCCCTAATGAGACACTAGGCTAGGAAACCTGTTTCCCTGAGTGGTTTTAAGGGAGCAAATTTCTTGTTGAATGTCTGTCCCTTTGGGTGGCTGGCAGTGGTTAGCCATGGTGCCCTGGTTTTCAGGGAATGCCGTCTTCATAGGAAGTGTGGAGCTGGAGCAGACCCACAGCATCAAGTTCTAAGGTAGCATTCCTGTTCTCTGGTAAAGAAGTGAACATTTTGTAATTGCAGATCAGCATGAGATGGTGCACTTTTTGGGGGTTTTTTAACATTAAGGAAAAAAAAAATCACATGCCTCTGTGTAAAGAGGATTAATTAGTCACTGGATGCACTCCATTTGTGTAAAATGCTAAATATTGTTCTTCTGGAGAGTGTATCAGCTAGAACTGGCCAAGTATTGAAGTGTATGTTTGCCTTTTCTCCCATGGACTAATTCATTAGTGTAATTACGATTAGAAATCTCCTACAGAGATGTACATGGAAGAGGAAAAGAGGGCCTTGGCTAAAAATTAGCTTTATGGAAATCTTTTTTCCAGCTGGCTCTGTTTTCAGTTCTTCCTTCCACTCAGACTTGCTTCTTCCCTTTCACTACTGATACTGGTAAATTGTTCAGTAAAAGCACTAATGTTCTGTCACAGCACAGACAGAAGATGAGGAAAAGGTTTCTACCTCTCCCTGCTTATTTCTGCAGTTGTGAGCTAAATAGTTACTTCCTTGCAGGCATGCAGGGAGCTGAGAAGCAGGAAGGGGAACCCCCACCCATCATTCCCACTGTGCCCACTCAGCACAGGGTAGGTGACTTACACCTCCGAGCAGGGCGTCTTGATAATTTCTGTTTTCTCCTGTTCTGGCTGGGATGACTCTCAGTCACCTCTTGCACGGCTCTCCCAGGCCTCTGGGAAGCTCTTTCCTCACCCAGGTGGCTGTTTCTCCCCTTGAATTTTGGTAGCTAGCTCCTTTTCTCTCCCATCCCTGCTCAGCTGTTGGAGATGTCCCCCCAGCAGCCCGCTCGGTTGGGATGGAGCCCCTCCATCCGCTTTGAGCGGCAGCTTAAAAGGTGGAATGACCTTACCACATCCTTTAAAAAGGACAGAAGAAAACTTTGAGTCATTTTTAGATTCTAAAAACTTGCAACAAAATGAGCCTGGATGTGACAGCTGCAGCACTCCAGAGGACGGATGGGATGAGGTGTTGTTGTGGCATGAGCATTGTGACACTGTGATCTCTGCCAGGGGAGAGCTGCTGCTGCTTTCTCTCCCCGTGTGCCACTCAAAGTGGGGCAGAGGCCATACCTGTGGCACTGGCTGTGCTTATATATATTTAATAGGATCTCAGGCACCAGTTTTTGATCTGCACTGCCTCTTAGGCTCAGCTTTTTCACCATTCCTTTTCACACTACTCCTCCCGCCACCCTCCCCTTGCCTCCAGGCCAAGGCAGAGCAGGATCTCTGGTCCCCTCTTCCATGTCCTGATTTCAAATCATGGTAAGGGCTGGCTTCTGTACTGCAGGTTTTGCTGTGGATAGGTGTCTGAACAGCTTTCTGCCTCTCACTTGTCTGCCTCCCTCATCATGCAGGCACATAGGAGGCTCTCTGTAGGAAGAATGCTAAAAGATTGTTGTTTCAGCTTTAAAAAAACCCCAACAATTATTTCCTTCCTGCTTTCATCATACTGCATCTTCTGTGGGATGCTTAAGCTGCTGCTTAGAATGCATCTCGTGTCAGGATGTTCTCCCATGCCAGCAACAGCCTGTCCTGTTAGCAGGTCAGTTTGCAGCTTGTTACTGAGGGTGCTCAGGTGTAAATGCCTTGGGAGGTGATTGGGCAGGTAACTTGTATTGGCTGCGAGTTTTGGTCCTCTCAAACCTGCAGGATATTTTTTTTGGTCCACTCAAGTGGCTGCAGCCGTGCTGGAAATGCCTCCAGCGTGTGAGAGAGGGGTGGGAGCCTAACACTGAAAATCTAACAAGGACACCTTCTGGTTCAGAGGGCTTTGGGCATAAGGAACTGTTAACAACAGGCAATTTAGGAAGAGAATTGCAGTAACGTACCCAGCAGCTACCATAATGGAGCACTAAAAAGGTATTTTGAGTTGTGCATTTTGTTTCATTGAGTGTGTGCATCCTGGAATATCTCTTTGAGTTTAAGGTTGAGGGCTGGAGGAGGGAGATGTTTTGGGTGTCTAACGTGGGGTAGTAATGATAACTGCAGTTTCTGTTGCTGCTCCAGCAGCGGGCAGACACCCTGTGAGCAGTTCTGAAATAGCTCTATTCTGGGTGAGTCCAGCTCTGCACTTGGCTCCTCTGTAAATGGTTTTCTGCTGCAAAACCATCTTTTTGTTTTTTCGGTTTTGTTTTTTTTGTCTGTGTGACCATTACTTTTTGAGACCATGCACCCTAAACAAGCTAAATCTATGTCCCACAGTGAATTCAGAAAGTTTCGTGCTTAATGACTTGGAATAGTGCTAAGATTAGAAAAGCCTTTTATTGGAGAGGCTTGACAGGAATAGTAGTTAAAAGTTGCAGCCCCTCCTCAGGTGAGGAATTTACGTGAGTATTAATGTGGCAGCACAGCAGGGGAGCAGCAAAACACACAGAAGTAAATTGGCACCTTTGCAGCAAGCCCTAGGCAAGAATTTTTGGTGGTGTGAAGTGCTGGTCCTGCAGGCACGACAGGCAGCAGAATCTGCTGCAGAAATGGGGCATCCCCTGACCTGCTGTGAGGGTTTAGTGATGGACCTTCCTTGCCCCAGACTTCCGTGCTTGTAAATCCCACAGCGTTAAAAAACTTTAATCATGCAGCTATTTTGTACCCTAATCAACTTTTCCTTGCTGCTTGGAGAACAGCAGCTGTGGGGGTTACTCACTGGATGAATCATAGGAAAAATTAGTAGTTGTCTTTATGAATTATCCCCTCACCCGCTTTCCAGATTTCTGGTTGGGGTTGTTCTTTGGTGCTTTTCTTTTTTTTTTTTTTTCCCCCCCTTTCTTTTAAAATTATGTTTAACATTAGGTTTTAGCTTAATGTAAATGTCTGGGGAAGTCCTGGTGATTTAGGTGCTTGTGTAAATTTGCCCTCCTCCCTGGCTCTTCAGCATTTTGTTGAGCTGTTGCACAGTGTTTAAATGAAATGTCTTTGGGGGTTTTATACACAAAATAGTCTGTTCTGTTAAAAGAAACAAGAGACTGCAAACCATTTTTCTCTGTAACACCTCTAATTTTTGCCAAACTGTGGCTGCATTTTTCCTTCAGCCTCACTTTTTCCTGCCTGGCAGAGTTGAATTTAGACCTGGAGCAAGGAACAGACGCCTTGCTCACCCTCGGAGAGGCATCTCCAGGTGCTTCTCCTTCGGGTTGCAGACAAGAAGGTGTCAGGAATGATGTGCCTGACACTTGGTGTGACCATTCAAAGGCAGCCCTGCTCTCAGCAGAGGGTTTGTGTGCTTCAAGGGCTTCTCAAACCCATCTCCCAGGGCTATGTTGCTGCTACAACGTGCCAGCTGAAAAATTTCAATGGCTTGCTATTGGCCAGCTGGATTTTAAAAGAGTCACCAGCCTGTAGCTGATGGTTTCCAGACCTGAGGTCCTGAAATAACTGGATATAACAAGAAAATCAAACCCCAGTCATGAGCTTATATAGGCTGCATATATGTTAAAAGCAAAAAACATCCACCCCAAAAACCTTAAACCCCTTTTATTTAATTACAAAGAACTTTGAATTGCTACTGGGCTGTTTTTTTTTTGTTGTTTTACTTTTTTTTTTTTTTTTATATAAAATGATTCTTTTTCATTTATTTAATTTTTAAAGTACATTTCAAAGTCTTGCCCTTGCTTTTTTGCTTCCTGAGTGTTGCTGCCCTCCCTCCCCGGATCCATTAGAGCAGTGGCGTTTCTGGGTTGAGTTGAGCTGCTGCCACCCCTGTCCTTGCTCCCTCTCCATCCCCTGGGATGGCTCAGGCAGAGCTGGGAGCCTGGATGCTGCTCCGTGCTCACTGCAAGAAGCTGACCTGAGGAGACAGCACACACCGGTGGGATTTCCTGGTCACTACCTGCACACTCTCTTTCCCCGGGTCCTGCTGGTAGTGGTTTTATCTGCTGCTGAAATGTTTTAATTTTCCAATTGATCTGAGATTCAGTAGGAGGAAAGATGCCTCCCGGAGTGTGCCGTGCCAAGTACTGCCCTGGCTGTTTTCAAGGATCAGTTTTGGTTGACCACAATCTCTCTCAGAGCAAAAGGGATTAACAAAAATGAATTCTTTTTCCCAGGATTTGAGTCACATAAATAAACAGTTAATGTAGCTTTTCTGGGAAGTGTGAAGGGATGTATTTACCTTCCCTTGCAATTTTTAAATGTCTGGGATGTGGGGCAGCTCCTTTCACTGAACCCTGAAGCAACACGAGTGCTCCAGGAAGTGTTCTAACACAGCAGCTGTGGTGAGCTGTGTTGCCATTGTCCACTCTGGGGGTTTAAAAAAGTGCCTGTCAGAAGTGCTTGTCTTCATTGCCAGCTGGAAAGAGAAATGTAACCTCTTCAATGTTTCTTGGTTTCTTTTGGGTTGATGGATTTTTTTTTTTTCCATTTTCTTGTTCCATCATTATTTATTTGTTTTTAGCAAGAGAAAAATGATGATGCTAAACTAACTGGTGGTAAATAGATTAGCTTTTCAGGAAGAAACTCCACTGCTTTCAAACTCAATCTTGCAGCAGACATGGGAGTTTTGTAGGTTCTGTTGTATGTTGTGCAGTATGAGACAACTGGAAGAAAAAAAATGTATATCCAACTGGGACCCAATACAACACAGTAACGAAGAGGGCTCCCACAAACCTCAGTGACAGCAATTCAGATTCCCTTTTCATTCTTATCCGTGGGCCTGCAAACTAGAGGGGCAGAACTGTAGTCTGGGAAACTTTCCAGAATAATTTGCAAGCAAATGGGGGATGCAGCCCTGCCTCCTCTGGAGAGGTTCTTTGCCTGCCTTTATCCTGCTCCCAGTTCCTCCTGTGACTCCCGGGGATGGGCCAAGGGAGTGTCTCTGTGGGGTTTCTCAGCTGTCAGTAAAGCACCAGGCCCCTTGACAGACCTGCTGTCCTTTGTTAGGAAGATACTTTCCTCATTTGTCCAGGTGTTGAATACATTCTTATAGAAAATGCTTCTATATTGGGACTTTTTTTGTTTTTTAAACTCAGCCAAAACAGTGAAAGGTGATTTGTTGCCTCCCAGTGCCCCAGCAGATGAGTGGAGGACAGCACTGCCACAATATGTTTCCCTGGTCTCAGAAATTGTCCTGCCACTGCTGTAGATGCCCATGTGATGCACAAACCACAGACACTCGTGATAATATTTATCTTTTAACCTCTTGTCCTGGGCTTTTGTTGAACTAAGTACATGTGAGAAAGCATTGGAAAGGGATAGACATCGAATCTAAATTTTTCAGGTTAAATTTCCAGGTTTTGAAGGCAAACAGCTTGGGTTTTCTGGTTACACCATTTTCTTTTTTTTTATTTTTTTTTTTTTTTGAGTGCCTGCAGGGAGAAAGGAAGTGTTCACTGCCCTACAAAATCCTTCTTAAGTGTGAATCACAGTTATGATTTATTTTTAAATACACTGATATACAGGCTACAGAACGGGTCTGCTGCTTTTGCTTTTAATACAATTACTTCTATACTTTCTACAATTCACAATGAATTCTAGAGTAACTTCAAATCTTTGAATATGGAACGAAATCCCAATGAAGCTTTAACAGAAAAAAATTGTTTGACTGCTTGAGTTTCAATAAAATTCAGATATTTTAGAAGTTTACACTGTTGAAGAAAAGCAGAATTGCAGAGTTTTTAACACTGCCTTTTTCCCATTTGGTCCCACTAAACCTGCCGAATTCCCAAAAAGTACAGGATGCATCTGGAAAGCCTCCAGTCCCAGTGTGTCAGAGGATGTCCAGTCATCTGGGAATTAGCCCTTCCCTTGGAGGGACCAGACACAGAGAGGTTTGGATGCCTGAGCAGCCTTCCTTTTTTTTGTGAAAACCCATGTGCCTGACCTTGAACAAGAAGCTGAGTCACCTGGTAGCTCATTTCCCATCTGGAAAAAGGGGATGATAAAAGCTCTGGCCACTAAACCGGGACAGATTGTGGAAGGATGAAAGCTGTTGCAGGAGGCAGGAGATCAGTGTGTTCCATCAGTTTGTGTCTTCGGGAAAATGTTACTAAACATATTTTAGAACCCATCTGAAGAGAGCTGTTGCTTGGGGAGAAACAAGCAGAAAGGCAGAGAACAGCAAGGGGGGAGTGGGGGGCGTGAGTTACCCAGGGCTTGGTGTGCTCCTTGCCGAAGGAGCAAGCAGGAGATATCTTGGCTTCCTTCCCAAGGCTCTGGTGATCCCAAATCCAGGTTTGGGATTGCAGCTCGTGGGTAGGTCAGGGCTGTGCCCTAAGAGCCCTTGTCCATGCTGTGTTAGGGACATGGGGCTGTTGCTGCACATCCTGAGCCAATTTTGTTTTCCTTTGACTTCTGTTGTACTTTTTACTCATCCTGTTTTTGTAATGTGGCACAAGTGTAACCACTCACAATCCACACAGACAGATTTTGCAGCAATATTGGTCTTTTCTAGTGAAAAGACTGGAAATCATTATTCTTTTTGACAGCCAAACTTCTCCAGAGAGTGAATAGGAAGCATTATTCTTAAGTAATGAGGGGATTAAGTGAAATCTCTCAAAGCAGTAATATATTCAGCTTCGGATTTGAAATGTTCAAAACATTACTCTGTGACTGCAAAAAATTACTTTGGCCAATGTAAAATGCCAGGGAAGTTCTACCTTGGATGGTTTGTGATTTGGGGAAAGAGCATCTCGTCTTATATTGATGGTGCTCTTTCTTATATCTATATCTATCTTTTTTAAATTTTTTTTTTTTAAAGAAGTCAAATGCAACTACTTTCAGTAAGTAAACCACTTTCTCTCTCTTTCTGGGAGAGAATTGCCTTGTGATCACTCTTTTTTTTCCTGCAAGTAGCAGAAAAAGCAAGCGTTAGAGGTTGGTGTTAAAATAGCACCTTGCACCTCTCTTTAAGGATATCAGTCTTTTCTGCTATTCAAAAGGGAAGCAGAACAAAAACATTGTGGGCAATATTTTATAATAGAACAATGAGCCTGAACAGCTAGATTTAAAACCCCGTTTCATAAATATTTCAAAGAATCTTCACAGATTTAAACTTCGTTTTTTTATCATTGCTTTCCTTATTATGCATCAGCTTTTAAGTTCCACTGTGAAAGAAAACTTCAGAGTGGAGGATGTTATTATCAGTATGCAGTGGCACTTTTATATACTGATTATAATGAAGCCTCTCCACATCACTTTCCTTCATGATTTCCATTTCTACACCTAAAATGAAAAGCAATAAACACACCTTTTGCTCAGCAAATATTTTTATAAGGTCAGCAATTGATTGCTGAGTGTCAGAGTGCTTTAGGGTTTTTCCAGACATGCCCAGTGATGCGTGGTGACCAGTGGAGAGCCACATCCCTCTGGTTTTAAGCATATCTGTTCTCATCAGCACCTGTAAGGGGCTTTTTGTGATCAGAGGCACTTGCTGTGATGCACAGTTTTCTGTGTCACAATATTCCTCATCCTTTCCCATTTGTCCTGTTGCAGCAGCATTTGTTTCAATGCAGCTACAAACTCTGCTGATGGTCTGAGACCACAGTGATCCTGGGAGTTCTTGAGTGGCAACCTCTAGCATTTGTTTTGACAATGTTGTGCAATGTTAAAAACCAAACGGTAGGAGAAGAATATGCTGCTGTATATTATATATATAAAATTATAAGTACTGTTGAATATCTTCAAAACAGCACACACTGATCTACTACTGAATCTTTTATGCAAGTCTTTGCAGAGGCAATACAGAAATCTGAGTGGTAGGGGAAGACTGCTGTGGAAAGCTTTCCCAGGTACCCCAGGGTGTGAATAATCCCTTTTGGCGACGTGCTGTTAATGAATGGTCTAACTCGGTCTGCCTGCACTTGCAATCTGGTTATTTCCTGTTATTTACGATGTTTTGTTAATTGAATTTTCTCATTAGTAATAAGTAATAGCAGTATGCTGGCTTTCACAGCTCTGTTGTACAATAAGTGTTAACGCAGTGTAGGTGGTCAGTGCTTTCACATCCCATGACACAGAGTGTGGAGCTGGAAGAGTTAAAACAGGGATAGTTCTGCTCCTTGTGCAGTCTTATGTGTTACAGAAAGATCTCTTTAAAACTGAAGTGGGGTATTTCTGCAGCTCTAAAACACACCAGGTATTTTCGGGCATCCGCTTTTGGTCTATTGCTAAGAAACAAACTTAATAAATATAAATGAAGTTGAGCATCATGCTTTTAGCAGATCCAAAGTGCTCCCTCTATGACTATAAAGCTGGTGTTGCCATCCCATATACCCTCATTAGATGGACCAGAAAGGCTGCAGAGTCATCTAGCTTTCAGATTATGACATATCGTGCTTCCCTTTGGCAGGCTAGAAATGATAATAAGATTTGTTATTTACGGTTTTTTTTCTTGGGGCAGAGCTGTCCACTTGCCATCAGAACAACCATGAGCAGTAGGTGTACACTGATTTATCTTACTTTTTTTCCCCTGTATAATATTTTAATACTAGGATCGTTGGGCTGGTGTGTGATATTTATTTATCTATCTATTTTTAATTCTCCTGGCCTGTTTTCTGAGTGGAAAGGGCAGTCTATCAGGCTGGCATGGTGCTCACAGCACCAGGCCCTGTCCTAAAACATCCTGTCCCTGGGAAAGAGCAGGAGCAGGGTTATCACCTCAATCCACCTTAGGCGTGCTGCTTTCTCGCAGCCACTATAAATACTGCTTTGATTGGCATGGTAAAGGATTGTATTTTTGGTACTGCAGGTACACACAGGGCTGCAGTTTAACATAATCACGTGCTGCTGATTTCCAAGTGAGCCATCCTCACCTTGACGCTTCAGCGCCTGCAGCGCGGCCGCCTGGGGCTGCGGGACGGTGGGTGCTGGGCAGGTGACGCTGGCACCCTGTCCCCACCTGCCTCATCACGGGGATGGGCAGCACTGGAGGCAGGTAGGCTCCAGAGGAGGTCTGGACATGAGGGAGGATGGAAACGGGGCTGTGTGTTGGAGAGGGTGCTGCTCATGCGGACGGCCGCTTTCAGAAGTGCTGTTTGCTCAGCTTCGTCTCTGTCTCACTCCATGCCTCCATCTCCTCTTCTGTTTGATTTGCTGATCTGATTTATCAGCAGTCTCCCTGTAAAGTATGGGATTAACTTCTGTGTGGTATTTCGAGCACTATACTCAATTTCAGGATACTTTGTGAGGTAAATAAGGCATACTCCAGTATCAGGGATGCGTTATTAGCCCCTGGTGCTTTCACCTGACATCTTTTTTTTTGTAAAAAATGTTTGCCACTGCAATTTCAAAAAGACTCTTTATTTTGTGCAGCTTTTTTGTGTGGTGACTTTCAAGATCATCTCCGTGTAGTTCTGAGTTTTATTTGTGGTCAGTAAGCAAGTAAGTCTTTGAGAAGTTTCTTTTGCTTACAATGGGAATGTATTTCTCCGCAGACTGAGTTGACTGAAACTGTTTCATGTTTCCAGTAGTGTAGATGTGTAACAGTCTGCAGATTGCTTGATAATTCCCTGGTGGGTAAAATTAGAAAGGAAAAAAAATTGTGAAATTAAAAGATCATTTAAATTATAGCCCTTTGTTCTACCTTGTTAGTTAACATTCCAAACAACGATGTACAAACTGCATAATTTGTTGTGTGAAAAACGTACCCAGTGTGGAGCCATCTGTGTACCAGTTGACACTATTTATATCAAAAGGGACATTGCAGTAGCTGGAAGAGCCCCTATTCCCAGCTAACCATTTCCAGTGTGACTCTAAATTATTGATTTACATTCACTCGCTATTAACCTGTTACGAGTTGATCTGCTGCTTTCAGCTCTCATATCATGTTGATGTACTTCTAATTTTCTAAACTGAATGGTGATTTACTTCAAAGATGTTGGGATTAATTGTTCTCCAGTGGATATCTGAAAGCCTCTTACGCCCCAGATAACCTCTTCGATTTGAAATCTGCATTGAGAGATCAAGCTCAGCAGCAATTCCTTGGTAATCCTGGAAATGTCCCTTTCCTTTCTGTCCTTCCTGATCTGCTGAGTAAATGCTTGTATTTCCAAAAGGAGCATTTATGAGATAGTGTGCTCGGTGTCTTTGGATGGAATGACCACTCTGGTCTTTCTGGGCTCTGCCCAAGGTGCTCGTGGGCAGTGGGAGTTGGTTTTCATGTCTATTTAGTAGGGATATCCCATCTGCAAAGTACTTTGAATTTATTGGGTACTGTACGTGGTGTAATTGCACTTGGTGGCCCTTTTAGACTGACTCTGCTTGAGTGGGTTTTGTTTTGTCCTAAAATACACATTTGCATATTGTGCAACCTCTGGGGAAATCACAGAACCATACAGGAATGAAGTTATTGCTAAAGGTGCATTTTTCAGTTAACTTACGTGGTAGAATAAATTCAGAGAATGTTTGAATTGGAAGCTGTGACTTAGAAATAATTTTCGAGAAAATTATAATGCAGTAGTAGAGTGAAAGGCAAAAAGTTATATGAATACTATAATGGAGAGAAATTCTATGTTCTTAGATTTGACTTCTTTTGAAGACATCTAGTTTGGTCAGTACTGAGTGTGAGACAGTATTCCACCTTTTCTCTGGAATTATGAAAGTATCACTCTGATACTTTGTGTTGTTGACTCAGTAAAGATGGTTTTACTAGCGCCCATGAAGAATGCAATTAGTAGCTCACAGTATCTTGTTTTGGACGTCTCCGTGTTTCTTTTTCCTGGGGCTGTATAAGCCAGTGTGCCAAGTAACTCCTTCCCAATGTGGATGATACCCCCCAGGGCTCCTGGGGAGATCCAGCGGGTGATGTGGGAGGGTTCTGGTGACATTCATGGTGACAGCTGCCTGTCAGTGCACCCACAGAGGTGTCAGCTGTAATGGTGACAGGGGACAGTTGTGCAGCGAGCTGTGCTGTCACTTCAGGGTGGGGAGAGCCCACACTGGTAACTCCGGTGAGAGTCTGGGATTGACTGATCCTGGTGAGTGCCTCCAAGTGTGACAAAAGGGTACCAAAGCTGCAGGCTCTGTGGGACACTGGGCTTTTGGGCTGGAGCCTTCCTCTGCTGGGAGAGCTCAGCAGGAGCAGGGACACCCTGCAGTCACCAAGACAATCTCTCCTGCTGGCGTGTGGAGGCTCTCCGTGTTCAGCCAGGAGCTGCTGGGCTCACTGGGGCATCTGCTCATGGGGGAGGAGTCCTGATGAACCTCGCCGTGTAATCCCATGTCCCTCTTCACCTCTAGCCTCGGGGAGCACATCTTCCCTCTGGCATGCAGTCACCAAAAGTCGCTCAGTGCTGCTACTGCCACTCTGCACGAATCCCTCCTGGGTGCTGCCACTGCTGAGCGGGACTCGAGGCTGGTTTAACTTGCTGGTGTGAGGAGACTGATCCAGGTTCTACTGTGCAACTGCAGCAGAGCAGAAAGCGTTCAAAATAAAATGTGCTCATCCTTTCCTTCCCTACTCCCCAGTCTTCACCCTGATCTCCAGGAGCACCACGTGGTGTCCAGATGGTTTTGTGAGTAGTTAAATTGTGAGGAAAGGATCTCTTCCAAGTGCTGTAACACCATGTAACCTAACTCAAATATATATTGTAGCTCACAGGCAATATCTCAGTTTATTCTATTAAAGTATAATTAATTACCATTTCAATAGGGCTACTAGGTGCACGTATTCACCCAGTGCATTTAAAAATAATAACAAAGCTTCTTATTATCTAATGGATGATGTTATACATTGTGGATGCAACCTATTAATATGAAAATACTGGCACATTCATCCAGGATAATTTGTATGGTGTGTTTCCTGACCTAATAATGAAAAAAGTAGGTTAGCTTCCAAGTTTTCTGAGATGGGAATTAAAGCTTTATAGCAAGAAAGTCTTTGATAGTTTTACAGAAATGGCTGAAACTTGCAAACCTTGCATATTTGAAATGGTTTATTCCACAGTGATGACTTGGAGATATTTCTAATTAATTGGAGTAGTACATCACTGCTGAATTTCCTTGGCTTTCCCGTTATCTCACTGTTGTTTGCAATTTAATGGAATTAAAAAGCATTGAAAGATACGGCTTACCAAACATGGTGTAATCTGAGAAAATATGGGCTTATAAGGAGATTTTATAAAATGTAGTTTACAGAAGCTTATGCAAAGCAGTTTTCTTCTTCAGGAAGCATTAAATCAAGCATCGAGCATTCAGGTGCTTTATTGTTGCTAGAGAGTGCATAGTGTGGGGTACCTATAAATACTGAACTGTTAGGTCTGAGCCTGGCCAGCATTTTGCCGAAGGTGTATTTGTGAAGTAGCTGTTGTATTTATGACCATCTCTGAGATGGTTTCAGTGTTTAATCAATATCTGCTCTAGCCATCAAAATGACGACCTTCCTTTCGGAGCTTTGCTTCCTTGCCAGCATAAATGTGAGGTGCTGAGCTGGGTTTCAGGAATACAAAGATTGCCATGTTGCATTAGAGCTGACGTCCATCAAATGTCAGGCTCTTAAGGTGCACCTGTGCTGCAGGCAAAGGTGTGACTGCATCATGTGCAACTCGATTCACTTCAGCCAAAGGCCCTGACAGTCCCCTGCCCGTCCCTTCTTCCTTGGTGTGCCCCAGCTCTTCCTCCTCCAGCTGATGTGTCCCAGTTCCACGTTGCTCTGGCTGTGGTGTGGAGGCAGATACACACTGGCAGTGAGGAGGCAGAATGAGAAGACCAAACTTGGGCAGTGTTGCAGGGGGTTTTTTGACTCTTGCCCCCAGCCCTTGTGATGTTTGGGGAAAGGCACCGAGTATTTGAGCCCTTCATCTCTGGGTGGTGCTTTATGCTCTGAAGAAGTTCATTTTTGATGGATTATCTGTGCTTTGCTTACTGTCATTTTGTATTGTTCAGTGAAAACACATCCTTGAGCTCTCCTGCTGTGCAGGAATAAATTCTTTTAAAGATTGTGCACTTCTCCAATGCTTTCAGTATCCCTTCAGCTAAATCTCGCAGCTGTGGTCTCTCACCCTCAGATGCTCAGATAGTGACTTCTTAAATACAGCACACCTTGGTAGTAGCTGGTTGTCAGAACAGTCATATTCTGCAGAGTGTTTTCTGAATGAATGGTTGTTATGCATATGAAGCTTTCTTTTCTGTTTTTTGCTGTTTTGCTTTGTCCATTTAATATTTGACTGTCCTCCACCTGGTGGCACAGAGGTGTTCTGCTTGAAGAGCTGAGACTTTGCTTTTTCTGCTTCTGGCCTGTTAAAACTTTGTCTCCTGAGCTGAAAATGGAGAGTGTTGTATATGCTGAGCCTTTTTGTTTGCCTCAGAAACACCTGTGGCCCACAAGCTGTGCTGAAACTGTCAGATTTATATGTTTTGAGAGTGGTAACTACTGACAGAGTCACAGGATGAATTCAGAGAGGGGCTGAGCATGTTCAGGTTCTGCCCTTGTGCATGGTTGTGAAGATGGGAGAAACTTTTTATTGTGGGCCTGTGTGTAGCCACTTTTTGCAAGAAGTTCTTGGTTTTATTTTAGAATCAGAAATGTGGTTGAAGAAAATGAAATCAGGGTGTGAAGAACATGCTGTTATTGGAAGGAGTGGCAGCTTGTATTTGCTTGGTGATTTTGCGAGGCTTTATCATGGTAATAGAAATGTTGGGGGCTGGATAGGCCGGGTATTTGAGTGTTTTAAATACTTATTTATTTTTAAAAGTGGACTCAGGGACATGTAGTATGATAAAATTATTTATCCAAAAGTTGCTTTGGTTTTGGTCTGATAAAATCCCAGTAAGAAGACAAAAACTATTAAGGATTGACTTCTGTGGAATTTCTAACAAGGCTTGATAGCACAGGAGTTTAGGGGGAAAAAAAGTTATCTGAATCCTGTTTACTCATAGTAGTCTGTTCAAATTCCACTGCAGGAATGAGAATTGTTTTAGCATTCCCAGTCCCTGGTTTTTTAATGTTTGTTTGCAGAAATAAAATTAGATCGATCCCAGAATAAACGGTTTTCTTTCCCTTTAATATGACATTATTTTCTATGTGAAATGATGTGCTTTCATAAAAGTAAATGTTGGACTGCTCTGAGCCATCCCATCTCCTGGAGAACAGGGAAACCTGGTAGGTGTATGGGCAGGTAGGAGAACTGCAGAAGGTGGAAAGAGAAGAGAGTGAAGGTGTCGCCTCATCCCCACTCCCAGGTGAGGGATGGCTCCGTGGGGTGGAAGGCAATGGTGCAGCTTCAGGACATGCTAAACCCCTCTTTTAGGAGGACAGCTGGCTTGCACTCTGTCCCAAAGCAGATGCCATGGCACAGCCCTCCAAGTAAGTCTTGCACTGTTTCGAAGAGGAAAATAATTCCCCGAATTTTTGGAGAGGAAGCGTGTCCATTGGCGTGAGTGACAGGCTGGGCATGACCTCCTCCTCAAAGCTTTGGATTTGGGGATTTCTGTTGCCAGAATGCTTTAAAGGGTAAGGAGCGTTGCTGCTCATTAATTAGTAAAATTTGAGCTGACTTCAAGTGGTGCTTGGAAACATTAACTATCAGAGCTTGGATTCATGCCCTTGAAGAAAAATGAGTTTTATGTTAGTTTTCCAGTTTTCATTAATAATTCTCCTTCTGCTAAAATAATGCTTCAGCTCAGGCAGTACGAACAGCTTTGGGCAGATGGAGCACTCTGAAGGTCAGTGCTACAAACCAGGAGTCTTTTGGGGACACATGACCAGTCTGGCATGGCCAGCAGTAAGGGAGGGTTTGGAGAGCCCTGGGGAGCCCGTGTCACTGTCATCGCTGCACTAGGCAGGAGATCAAAGTGACCAGCTCTTGATGGTTTTCTAAACAGTGTACTCCAGCATCCACCTCACAGTGGCCATCACCAGCTGTGGTGGCAGCACCCTCTATCATCTTTCACCACAGTGGAGACAGCCCAGCCTTTTCCCGGCTTTCTGAGCCCTCGCCTGCCAGCTCTTTAGGGCTGCTGGAGCTTTGACTTTCAGCTCAATGTTGAGATGTGGATCTGAGATAGCACTTTGGGCCTGTCTGTAGCCCGAGGACCTCACTCCATCTGCCCTGGGTACAGTCACTCCCTGCCATTTGGAGTTTGAGCACAGGACCCTGACAATGTGCCCCACCTCCAGTTTTGGGCTGAGAAGCCTCTGGACAAATATCAGGTATGTATGGGCACATGTTGATGTGCAGAGGGCTGGAAGCCTTCCAGGATTTTCCTTATTCTATTGAAAGAATTATCAGTGCCCCTGTAATGTTGCTGAAGCTGTCCAGAGAAAGAAATTGTGTCAGTGCCAAATGCTGTTTTCAGTCTGATCATGTGTGATTGATGAACAGGTCTGAGAGTAACCAAATGGTTAATCTGCCCTGTAGATAGATATGCTTTTTAGATATAATAAGACCTGCCTCTTTTATAAAATTAGAACATGAATGTGCACAGGCATTATATAACTGAGAAGTGAATGCTGTACATGGCAACATGATGGATTAATATATATTGAAGGCTTTGATTGTTCTCCTTTCTGTCCTTCTGGTAGTTTATGGAAACATATGAAAAGTTTTCAAATGACCTTTGAAATTAGCTTGGAACCGATGTAGTTGATCATCATTTTCTGTTCCCTGAGCCTGCAGTGTTGAAGCATTCATAACTCAGTATTTCAAAAATTGTCAGTGGCTTCACTATATGAAATTTCAAATATTCTGAATGTACTTCTGGTATTCAGTGGTTGTATTTGTTCATTCAAATGTAATGGATATTCAATAGCACCTATTATCAGCTTGATACAGAAAATATACTTGGGTAATTACATATGCCTACACTTGATATAAATTTAAATCATTTTCTGCCAAGAGGTCTGGTAAAAAATAACACCATTTTTTCACATTTTGTGAAGATTCAGTTCAGAATTTTTGAATTCATGAAAGAGAGGTTTGTGGGCGAAAGAAGGATCCACCTCCCTGGTGCTGGTGCACAAAGCAGGGTGTCAGTTCTCTGCTTCTAGCAAACCTTTCTGTGCTCTTTGAATCATCTTCTGTGTTCTACTGACTTGCAGAGATTGCAACCTCAGTTCACCATAAGCATATGAGTGTTTTTCTGAAGGGGACACAGAAATGGGTGGTGTTGATAGTAACGTGTTCTTTATGCTTTTTTAAATTTTAAGAGTATATATTTCACCTGCTTGACTGATCCAATATAAAAATTGGCTACCTTGTCCTATAGGCTGCAATGCCTGTGTGGGACTTTGGTGCTCTGAAGGACAGAGGCTCCCTGGTGTAACAGCTGTGCAGTGCTGAGTCTCCTCTCTGCAATGACCTGGGTCTCTCACTGAGCTGACCAGGCAGGCGACTCTGAGGATCAGGAGCTGCTGAAAGGAGGCTCTTTTTGGGTTTTCTATTTTCTGCAGCCCCAGCCTCTGAGCCAGGAACGAGCACGGTTCACTGACCTGGTGAAGGATATCAGTGCAGGGAGCAGTTTTGCTGAGCTCACAGTATGTTTGAGATGGGTTGAAACTCCGGTGGACTTTGCTGTTACAAGGGCCAAGCAGTTCCTTTAGGCCAGGAATAGGAAACTGTGTTTGGTGTGAATGGAAGAATTTTCATCTGACTTTATTTATCATTCTATGGATTAATACCTGGAAAGAAGAATTGCATTTTGGAAACTGACTGCATTCACAGGAGCTGCTATCATATATCTTATGCTGCCATAGCAACATAGGAGTGAAAGGAATTAGAAATCTCCTAGTTATTAGAAAACCTGAATTAAGCCAAATATTGAACAAATGGTGTTTGCATAACACCCAAGGTTCTGCCTTCTCTCATGAGGTTTTGACCTTGTTTCAGGTAAAGGGGTATCTTTGATTCTCGACAATCAGGCTTGACTGAGGGAAACAGTTTATTTTTTGATGAAGAGTATGAGAATAGCTGTGCTGTGGTACTGTATGGCAAGTCAGATTTGTGAACATATATTTAGGCTGCTGACTGTGCTCAAAGCTGTCTTGAAGACTATTTTAAAAGGTTGTGAAGAATGGTAAGAAAAACTAAATTATCTACCTTACGTTCCCTTTTTGTGAAACAAAGATGCTTATATTTATTTTTTTCTATATAATGACAGATGAAAAAAAATTCTATGAGAAAGGAGTTTTCTGAAAGGTGAGAAAATAGCAAGAACATAATATTAGCAAAGACTCTGATGAATTATTTGATTTCCACCTAATATTTGAGGAGAGTACTGAGGCTGGTTTTGAAAATATTGTGATACCAAGAATTCTATATTGCTTTCTGTATGAAATACCTCTCCATTAGGATAAAAAAGGGAGACACTTCCTACAGAATGTTAATGGGAAGGAGTTTCTGGAAGATGTTTCTTGAGATAATTTCTTTTGGAAAACACCCTGCCATTACCCTAATGCCAGGAAGAATCATTCTTTGAGCTCTCAGGGCATGTGGAAAATCCTCATCTTTGTTGTGTTGTCAGTGACAAAGTGAGAGATGGAAGAAGGAAATGTGTTGGGGTATTGCTTTATTTTTAATCTTTTTTTTGCTGGCCTTTCTTATTTTAAACTTTATTAATATATCTATTGTAGTTTGATCTTTTGTCAGAAATGGCTAATATGTCTCCAGGCCATCTTTTCTGCTGTGCTTCTATAAATACCTAGTTGCAATATCCATAAAAAAACATCTGTGGGCTTTAATAAAGTTTTATTTTTATGAACTTATTTGCCTGAATCACAAAGTTCTGAAAGTGTACTTTTAGTGCTGCTTTTCAAAAGCTTTCAAAATACTTATGGTTGAGGGGATCAGGAACTTTTTTTCCAGATTTGCAGTGCTCCTAGCAGTTGTCAATAATGTGTTTTTTAAAGATCCAGGTAATAGTACAAGTGCTTAAAAAAAAAAAGGTGCAAATGTCGCCGTTTCTAAAACTTCTGCTAAAGCACTGATAAATCTGTTGGCTTCCAGTAACACCGCAGTGCCATTAGACTGAAATATTGATAATTGCAATTAAACTTAGATTATTTCCCGTACGCTTTCTTCTTTCAGTGCCTTTTGATGTACTCCCTTTCCTCTAACTCACCTAGCTCTGAAGCAGTTCTTTTCTTTCTACAATTGACTCTTGGGCATTCCAGTTGTCTACAGCACCTCTTTTTCCAGTGGAGAACTTTTCCCAGCACTGCTGCAGGGCTCGGGCCACCACCAGACGCTGATTTTCCTTTCTGAAGCAACCTGTGACCTCTCCACTCTGGCTCTATCGTGTCCTCATTGTACATGCTGTGTGTATCTGTCACATACACAGCGCATGCAATGTGGACATAATGGAGCTCAATGGCCGCCTGATAATAGAAAAAATACCTGCAAGAAGTCTTGTGGTGGGCTTGGTTATGTTTTGGATTTTATTTTTGTTGTTGTAGGATTTTAAAACTTCCTTGGTGTGCATGGTATGCTGTTCTTGTGTATGAGGTGGGGTCCGAAAATGATGTTGTAGATACAGGAAAACAAGGCAGAGGCAAGAACTCACAGGGTCATTGTAGTTTTCCAGATCTCCACAAAAGAAATTTATTAGCAGGACTTAAATAATAGTGGGAATCTAATTTTGGCTCCTGATAGCAAGGTGATTCACTTCAGGTACATGTATTCTATTAGTGCTATTTTGTGGTGTTTAATTTTTTTGCACATTCTGTGCTTTGTACTGTCACTGAGTTTGGGGAAAAAACTGCCTTTTTCATGTAACAAGAAAATGTGCAAATCTTGTATCAACATTTAAGTTTGGGGTTTTTTATTGTTGTCATTTTTTTGTTTTGTGTTTATTTTTGTTTGGTTGGTTCATTTTAAAAACCAAAAGAGCAAAGCAAACCCAAATCTTCTGGTTTGTTTTAAATAAAAAAACTCCAAACCCTATCGTTTGTATCCCAGTACTTTAAAAATGTTATTCCATGAGAAGTGTTTTAATTGTCCTTCTTTTTTTCAGGCAGTTCTACACACTCATCTACATTAGCACAGAGCCACATTCCATGTTTTCTCTGCCATGAATTAACACTTTTAAATGATGGGGTTTTTCACTAGGTGATTTTGACAAACTGAACATATGTGTGAATAGCAGTTACCCTGGTAAGTGCTAAGATACAAAGAATTAGATATTTAAAAGTGAAAATTATTGCAGGGGCGAAATAATGCACCTAAAGTGACTTGTGGGGGCTGCAAAAATCCAAGTCCATTCTCAACTGGATATAGCCTGAATCTGTAATGGGCCAAAATCTGCTTTCAGGAGCTGAAGCCCTGCTCAAGAACAGGAACTGCTGTGCTCCTTTCACTGTGCTGAGATTAAATTTAAAAAGGAGGGGTGTGTGGTGGCAAAGGGACAGGTTTTCAGGGACAGTGAGGACATGACAACAAACTCTCTTGAGGTAACTGCACTGGGGGTGTATCATCTCAGGATCCTCATCTCACTGACTGTCCTGAGCCTACATGAATACGAATAAAAACCTGACATGAGATGATGAAAATTAATTTCTGATGTTTGAAAGAAAAAAAAAAAAGTGGGCCCAGTGCAGAGAGTACCATGAAAGCAGTGCTTTCCTTCCAGGTATTTTTCCAAGAGGACCTGGGATGTAACCCCTCAAAGCTCAGTCCTGCAGTTGTTGGTAGTGGCTGGTGGGAGCTGATGGAGCTCCTCTGACCTTGCTGTGTCCCTCTGGAGCAAAGGACTCCTTGAGAGCTGGGACTCTCCTCTGCCAGGGTAGTTTTGCTCTCAGTGGATTATTTTTTATTCCTCCCTATAAATCACTGTTTTCATTAATCCAATTGCTGGAAAAGGATTATAGCCTCAAAATAAAATCCGGTCGTAATTAAAAATGTAAAAGCCGCTTATGTTTTTAGGCCAAAGTTATTAGAGGAAGGTATCAACCTACCAATATTAATACCCCAATCTCAGCTGGAAGGCTGTTATCATGATGAAAGTGCCCGATAATGGCCTGGTTACTGAATATTTTATTGTGGATAACTTCTGCTTGTTTGCCTCTCATCTACGTGCACCACGAGCTGCCATGTCTGGCCTCTCACATGCTTTGTGGGCATCCTGGTTTATTTCACATTTCAGGACAACTCTTTATTTTTTAGGAGCTAATCTAGCAATATTGTAAAAACAGGAAGAGTTTGTGACAGGCTATTCAGGGCACAGGGGCTGTGGGAATCACCTCTGTAAGAGGATTGAAGCATATTCCAGTCTTCAACATCTGCATCTTAAGCCATCTTTTCATAATGAACACTCCCTTATCAGATATCCTCTCTGTGTTTGTAGTTTCCATCAAACCCCTATCTGGATAAAGAAAAATGGCAAACTGGAACAGCTCTCAGCTGTCCCATTATTCATGCCATGTGCCCAGCTTTCAGGCATGCAATTGTCTGGGTATTCAGTTTGCAAGCCCGCTTTGTCACTCCTCTTGAGTAGAGCCCTTTTTAATTACCTCTTTATAATTAAATCAATTGAAGGGCTAGAGTTACCTATTATTATTATTTTTAATCCAAAGATTGAAACTTTCTTTGACCTTTGGTTTCCTCGAATGGGAGGTGTTTCATTTTGTCTCTGCTGTTTTGAATTAAATTAGTTTTCTGGGAAGGAAAGGATGCTGAAAGACTTATTCCCTGATGGAGGATTTAGATGAAAAATTATGGACCCGAGTGACTCTCAAACTGCATTATTCAGAATCTCCTCCACCTAGACTGTGCTCAACTTTGCAGACTCAAACATCCTTCACCTGACAGTCCGTGGTGTTTGGTCCTCTGATGGTAAATGAGGTTTGCATCTGAAGCAGTGAATGGAATCGTTTAGAGCATCAGTGCTAATCTGCAAAAGGGATGGAAACAAATTACCTCCCAAATGTCCATTTATCAGCCTCTGAGCTACAGGAGTTTTCAATGAAGAAAGCTCTTTCTGATGTTCCTTTCTGGTTTAGGTATGTTTTTTGATGGTTTTTCTTTTTTCTCCTTCCTTGATTTGCTTTCCCGGTTCCTTTTCATGAAGATATTTTGATCTTTCCTTTCAGTAATGGCATATTTGTGATCTTGGTTCTCCTCCAAGTGGCCCCATGTGGCTTGTGCTTCACTTTTTTGGGGTGTCAGAAGCAATGCTGACTTTCTCTGTCTGATTTAGGGAAGCTTTCTGTTCTCTATCCCAGGCAGGTGCTGAGGTGCCGACTCCTGTTTCCCTTGGCTCCTCTTTCTCTCGCTCCGTGCTGGGGTTCGGCTGCTCGTGTTCAGCCTGGCAGTGGTGGTTATATTCTGGGGTGCCTGATGGCAGCACCAGCTGCTAGTCCAAGTTATTTCAAAATGTTTATTTACATGAAATAAATTTAGTCTCTAGGTTGCGCCGAGGAATTCTCTGTATCTCTAGTCTGTTCTAGCAAGAAAGATGCTGTGCCAGAAAAAGAGATTTCATAAGAGGCAGCATTAAAGGACTACATGTTTTTACTGCTGTGCACAGCTGAGGAATTCCAAATTTAGTATTGTCTGCATGTGGTGGAAAAATACAAACTCAGGGAAAAAAAGGCTAAAAAAAGAGAAATGCAAAGATTCAGCAGAGTGTTCCTTCATGTGTTTCCACTGTAGAAGTCTTGAACCTCAGTGAAGTGCTGATTTTTCCGCTGCTAACACGCTTGCAGCTCTACTGGGTACAGCATGAAATTTGTTTCTCGCTGTCAACAGCCTTACTCGACTCTTGTTTTTGGGAGCAGGAGCCTTTCACGTGTGCAGGGCTGGTGGAGGGGAATGAGTGCTGGGGACTGAAGCCTGTAATACAGAGAGAACTTGAAACTTTGCCTGTTGCCCTAAATAACCAGTAAAGAGCAGCACTGCAAATCTCTACCTTCCACATGTTCTGGTCCTGTTCCCTAAAACTGGATGTGGAGCAGGAATCTGAACTACCAAGCACCTTGTGTTTCCATTATCTGCACAAATCACTTGTGCCAGGGGGTGAGAGGTGCTGCCCTGTGCCCTGGCTCACAGGCAGCTGCTGGGGCAGGCACAGCTCAGCTGCAGCAGCAGGGTCTCACTTTCTGCCTGTGCCCTGGCTGCTCTGCTGCTGCCAGCCAACCCTCTGCAGGGTGGGGGCTGCTTAAACCTGCCCAGGTTTGCTGTGCCAGATTCCTGAGTGTGCACTGGTGTTAGGGGTCCTTCATTCTGCACCCGTCTAATTGTTCTCTCCTGCTGAAGATCAGCTGGATCGGGAGCGCTGAGCAGAGGAAGGTGGGTGTGTGTAAGGAGAGTTTGGTGCTTGTGTGGTGCTGGTTCCTGCCCTGTTGGTGTTTGAGAAAACAACAGTGGAGTGGTGTGGTGGTGTGCTGGGAGGAGGGGATGAGTTTCAACTTTGTAATGCTGTACCTCATTTTTGATAAAGCCAGGCTCTGGAGTAGATATAGAGTCATGGAAGCATTTAGGGTGGAAAACTCCCTTAAGATCACCGAGTCCACCTGTGTGCTGTAAACCTTCATTCTGCACCACTTCCTGAGCAATGACTCCTACCTCAGGTGCTGCAAAGCCACGCTGTGCTGCTGAGTCCTGTCTGCAGCAAATGAAACATCTCAGGTTCAGGCTGTGGCACAGGGTGTGCCCAGGGGAATGGCCCTGGCTCTGGTTCTGCCTCCTTGGACTGCAGGCTGGAAGGGTTGAAGCTGCCTTTCAGTATGAAGGGTGGAAAGCATTGAGCTGTCTCTGCTGAGGCTGACCTTGTCTAGTAATTCTCATCTCCCCAGGAGTGGTCTCTCCTCAAAGCAATCCTCGCTGGCCCCTTTCCTGCCCTTGTAGATTAGGAAAGACTGGGGCTGCTCGTGAAGGCTGAGGGACAGGCTCCAGGGAGAAGGTGGCTTCCAGGGCACATTCCCGTAGCTCTGTGGAGGGCAGAGCTCAGCATGTCATTCTTGTTGATTAATCGTTATCAGATAGTTTTGCATTATTTTCTATATTTTTTGTACAGTCCATTTTCATTCCTCTGTTTTCCCCTTTCTCCATCATTTCCTTCTCACTCTACAGGATTATGCTTTGCATGAGAAATGTTGTGGTAGAACTACATATTTTTGTTTTGAGCTTTTTCCTATGCAACAATTAGAAAAGCTGTAGGGCTTTTTAATTACTCTGACAATGAGGAACAAAGTTTCTTTTGGTACTTTTTTGTCATGGTTCCTTGAACAACTTTAAAATTGTAATATTCTAACTTTCACTGTGGGCTTTTTTTCATTATGCTGATAATGTGGATTTGAAGTTGCATAGGTATATCCCCAAAGGCTGTGCACAAATGAATTCACTGCCACTGATGAGCATTCAAACTGACAAAAACACTGACACTGAGAGCTACATGTTGAAAAAGGACAGAACACAAATAATTTAAATATTTTTCTCATGTTTGAGTATATTTGTGGTGTCTGATTGAGCTGGTTAGCAAAATAAAGACAGATGGCAATGAATTCATTCCAACACGTTTTCATTACGGTACAGCTATTCCGACTTCTCACAGCCCCTGTGGAAATTATTTTCTCGTTTAAATTTCCCTTGCTGCTGCTGTCCACACCCTGTCCAGGAAGTTCAGAGGTAGTATGATTAGAATATGCACGGAGAATGGATTTTTATCTGTGAAATTAAAATGAAAATAACTGAATGAGGAGCTGCCTTTTACCCATATATTCAGTGGTGCAGTGAGTAAGAATTTAACTCTTTCTCCCTTAAAGTTCATATCAAAACTTTACCAGGATTAGGACAGAGTTTATCATAAATGACTTTTAGTCAGGTACCCTTCAAATTTTGAAGATGACACAGTAATTTGCAGTCCCGTCTTCATTAGGAGGAGTGAGAAAATTGCTGTTAGCACAAGAAATGAGCAGCAAGAGCAGGCTCCTGCCCTGGCCCACCTGAGCATCCCCCAGCAGCTCACCTGTTTGTCTGGACACTGCCAGCGTGATGGGACCATCATTTCTGTGTGTGGGAATGGTCAGCAAATATGTTCTGATGGAAAGTTTTAACAGTTTATTGGTCCCAGCAGAAAAAGGGGAGGAGAGGGAATTCCCTGCAAGGATTGTAACCACTTGGAATTGTTGCTTTGTCCACCTCTGGTGTTCTTGCAGCTTCTGCCCTAAACAAATATAATCTTTAATGTTTTTATCTTAAAGCAATAATTGTATTATCTAGTAATTTCATCCATGGCTTTAAAGGAATATTTGAATTTTCAAGGATTGCACTAACCAGTTATCATCTTGCCTCATTCCTTTGATGTATTTCAAAAGTGCCCGTATCTGGTACTTTCCATATGCAGAAGATACTAAAATCCACGTATATTGATGGAAACACAGCACTCAAGCTCTATGTGAAAAACTGTGCAGAGAACACAGCAGTAAAGTAGTATTCAGTGTAGTATAAATTATGGGGTTGGTTTTGAAACCTCTGCATAGTGCTTGCAGAACTGCTTACTTGGTGTGGTTCTTCTATGTAAGATTTGCTACAGAATTTATAGATATGAGGAAACAAATGTCTTGAATATAAATTGAACTTGTTTCCCTTTGCTGTTGAGCCTCCCTACAGTGACTGGAGTGTGGATGTGCTCTGCCATTATCCCTCCCAGGCCACTTCTCTGTTTGCCCCCCTGGCTGTCATGGGTGTGTGAATGGGCAGAGTGAGGAGGGGACAGGTCGAGCCCATCGCTCCTCTTTTCACCTTTCCCTCCCTCCTGTGCTCCTGGGGAATGCTGTGCTGTCTCCTGCTGGCAGAAACTGCCAGCCCCTGCAAGGGCAGAATGCCCACAGGGTATAAGCTGCAGGAGTACTGTCTCAGTAGGGCTGCTCACAACCAGGGGTAGTGCCCTGTGCCCATCATAAAGCTTTGGAGCTGGGAGTGAGGAGGTGTTAAACGGGAAGGATATTTATCTGTCTGTGCTAACAGCCTCCCGCAGCTTGGGGAGGCTGAAATCCTGGCAGCCACGGTCGGTTTTGCCTCTGTTCTGTTATCCCTTGTTCCTCCCCTGGCAGGAGCTCTGGGAGTGCCTGGGATTTCTGCAGCAGCTGCCCTGTGGCCAGGTCTGGCCTGGCCTGCCACAGTCACAGCCTGTCCTGAGCCAAAGCAGTGCTCAGACCACTCTTGGGCGAAGCTGCCTGTGGGATTGTGGTCAGAAGGCTCCAACTGAGGCAGCTGCAAAATCTGTCATTTTCTGACTCTGAATTGACACCGTGTCCATTAATGGAAATGTTTTCTCCCTCGATGTAATAGACCAAACAAAAAAGAAAAGCATAAATAGTGAGGTTAAATACTGCATGCTAAAAATGTAGTGCTGTTCTGTGCTGGAGGTGGTGAGAGGACCAGAAGTACTTTGATGGAAGCAAAGAGGTGGAAATTTGAGGGAGGAAAAAAAAGTAAGGGCTTGTGCATATGCATCATTCTGTGGAGAAGAGGATAGGAGGGAATATATTGATATCTGTAGATGCAAGCTAGGATTACAAAGAGCCAAGAGAAGCATGCTTGGGCTCTGGTAGGTATTTTGGGAGAGAGGAACAAGGTAATAGCAGTTCAGGGTGAAGCCAGTCCATCCAGAAGCCCTGTCCATGTGAATTTCCCAGGGATAGTGTAGGAAAAGCCTCTTGAGACCTCCTTGGGGATGGGGACTGCCAGAAGTACCAGCCCCACTTCTGTCTCCTTTTGCTAATCTGGAAATCAGCCTGGTTCTCCAAATGAAACCGTCAGGGTGGCCAGGAGTGAGAAACCACCAATAAACCCGGGAATCCAAGGGGATTGTCAGCCCTTGGAGAGGGGGTGAGTTTGTCATCTCTAAACATATTTTAGAGGGAAGAGCTGTTTTTGTGGGGGTATGAGGATCTTCTCAGGGGCTGTTGCTGCCCTGAAGGCTCTGTTGTAGGGCTGGTTTCTTGGCTGTGCACAGGTCTGTCCTGAGGGCAGTTTGTCCATCTGTGTGGCTGCAAGCAGCTCCTGACCAGGTCACCCCTCCTCACCATTCACAACAAGCACTGCCAGTTCATCCTGTGCCTCTCCCCAGTGCTGTGTGCTGGAAAAGGCAGTCATGGAAGGACCAGCATGATGATGGCAGGCTGGTAATGTGCTCTCTGTTTCTCTGGAGAGCACTGCCATGGCTCAGGAGTGCTAACACCTTTAACTCTGACAAACCCAAGGACCTGGCTTTTATTACAAGTGTGGTTTATGGAAGAAGTGAGTGTTTCATTTTTGTTCTTTTTTTGATTGCCTCCAAAATACCATGCAGTTGAGGGGAACATGCTGTATCCTTTGTGTCTGTCACATATTTTGGTATTTTCTGTTGAGCTGTAGCACGTTCAGCATGTGGTGTAGGCTCATTCAGTCCCATCTCTTTTGCATTTCCTACAGTGAAATGTTATCCTTCTGTCTTTCTCTTTCTTTCCTCTCCCTTACTGTGTTCCTGTTTTGCTTTTCATTCCAGATACCCATTCCTAGGAACTTTTGAGAAAAGGCTTTCACAGAGGCATGTGTCCTGTGTTTTGGTTGGAATTTATTCAGCTCTTCACAGCCTGACTTGTTCATAGGAAGAAATTGTGTTGCCAGGTCCTAGCACTGACAGCATGAGAGCACATTTTCACAGGATGGAGATAGGAGCATGTGTATGGCAAATAAAACCTACATTAGACTTGTTCATGTCTTGAACAGGGTAGCAGAGTCGCATTTTACCCTGTGAAGAGAACCAAACCACTGTGCTCAGGCAATAACACCAACCCAGGGGATCAAGCAGCTCCCGTTGCACTCTGTGGCTACAATGCTGCTGTTATGTGCTGTGCTAAAGGTCACCTGGGGTTGCCAAAATGTGCCACACTCATGGTTCTTTTACTGCAGGTGGTTCTGATTCCTGTGTCTCTTTGCTAATTGTCATTTTTGTAAATGGAGTGAAGATTCTCAAGTCGTTTAAGCGTGACCTCTGAAATGTCATTGCTAATTTATTCTCCCTCCATCACTGGTCATGGAAAGACTTGGCCATGTGTTTTTTTAACTCACTTATTTGTAAGTTCACAGATCATGACATTTCTGACTTCTTCTGAATGCCATCTGCTTTTAGGGCAGTTTAGTGTTAATGTAAAGCTCCTGAGCTGGTATTGCCCGGGTTCGTGTGACTCTGTTGTGATATTGAGTTAGTCCGAGGAATGCTCTTCTTGCTGTTTCATCTGGGGAGAAACATCAGGTATTTCAAAATATCTTAGCTGTACTGCATTATTTCCCTCACAAAGATTATGTGTTTTAGCTAAGTAGAGTGTCTGAGTGTTTACTTGGAACGTGTGAAAGATTTCAGAGAAGCACGACCTTGCTGTGCAGCAGACTTCTCAGTGGAAGTGCTTTCACGTTGAACAGCAAAGAAAGACAAGAACTTTGTCTGAGGGCCAAATGTGTGATTCATACCATTAAGGTGAAGCTGGGCACTTCATATCATCATCTCATGTCTGAGGATGAGCTTATCCCTCTGCTTTAGACACATGATTTACTTTTTTTTTTCTGGCCTCTTCTTTGACCTGCTGGCCAAAGATCCCTGGTGG
Organism: Edolisoma coerulescens; assembly: GCA_013397115.1. NCBI lineage: Eukaryota > Metazoa > Chordata > Aves > Passeriformes > Campephagidae > Edolisoma > Edolisoma coerulescens. The sequence goes on from VWZW01005963.1 coordinate 159,844, forward strand.
TGCTGAGGGTTGATGCGTGTGCACACAGAAGAAGCCCCAGAGCTGTCATGTCACCCCTGGGTGCCTGTGGCCTTTGAGGATGGTAAGAACTAGAGCCAAAATTTGTGCCTGAGGAAGTTTGCTTTTGGCTTCATTTCTTCCTCTCCCAATCTTTCTATTTTTGATGGTTTGAGGGGGTGGGCTGGAGCACGAGGGGAATTGGATGTCTGATTAGAAGTGTGATTTCAGAATATTATATATGGTAAAAGTAAAGGCTGGGGGATACAAATGTAAAGGGTGCAAAAGTATGTCCTACTTAGCTGCTTGTATAGGAGAGAGCCTGTAAAGGGTTGTGCTCAAGATCTTGGGTCTTCAATCACTTTTGAAGAGATGAAATCTTCTTAAGGAAGCAAAGTGAATATTCTTTTTAGTACCTAGTGATTTGAGCTGAGTGAAGCTGTAGAAAATTTGCCATAACAGGCATGTTTTCAATGAAATTTCACATTTTCATAGGTGGATGTTTCTGAGAAATCTTGTTTTTCTTCATATTAGTGCAATTCTGAACTGGAACAGACAAAAGAGTATTTTTGTAGAAATGCTTACAAAAATACTGCTCTGTGTCTGGACCAGATCTATGTAACAGTTGCTAGGAGCCAAAAATGAGTGTGACACTTCAGAATCTGACTTGATGTGTGGGAACTAATTTTTATTTAGCAAAAATAAGATCACATGGATGCATAGATATTTTCTTTGCTTTTTTTCCCCGGTTCACCTTGCCAACTTGGGCTGAAATTAGAACCATGTAAGTCACTAAATAGCTTCAAGAAAACCTGTTTTTTAATAGCTCTGACTTAGCAACCTAGAATTAAAGTTCATGTGTATCAGATGGCATCTAAACTATTGAGGATACTTTTTTTTTTTCCTTCAGCAAAACTAAACTTCTAATTTTCAGGTCAGCCTGTTGCTCCCACTTGTGTGTGTTATTTTTGCTGGCTGGTACTTGCCTGGGGTAGCAGACTTTTTTCAGCAGTTTGCTTTCCTGCTTTCCCTGTGAAGGTAACCAGTTACCGAGCCCTTTGCCCCAAAGTGTGTTCATCGCCTGCTCTGAATTCCAAGATTAAAATTACAGAACGCACAAACTGTTTATTCTTTACCACCAGATATGGTATTGAGCACTCACACTTTCCTTGTGCATGCCAGAACATGTAAATTTTTTATTATGGATTGTTTAATTAACCATGGTAATTGTTTCTCTGAGTTGTAAGAGACATTATGTTTCAAATTCTTCTGGAGAAGAGATGTTGCTTGCTTGGAGAATCCTATTTTTAATGAGGATTTGTAATGAGTGTCACTGCACAGGGGAGGCCCTGCTTTCCCCTTGATTCAGTGGGGTTTTTTTCCTTCCTGCCATAATGCTCCAGGCTTGCCAGAGGGTGTATGGGGATGGTGGTGGGCACAGCAACACGGAGGGATAATGTGCTAGCAAGGTCATTGGGTCTGCTCTCTCTGGAGGTAGGGGGTGCAGATCTGTGTGGCAGCAAAGGTGCAAAGGTTATTGATGTGCTAAAACCCACAGATCCACCTGAGAATGGCCACAAAGGAATTATGTCTTCTTCCCCCAAAAAGGTGGCAGGATCAGCAGCCCAGCTGAAGTGCACCAAACCACACAGCATGGGCAATGAACAGGAGGGTATGAAAGCCATTGTGGATGAGGAAAACTATGGAACTTGGGGGAAAAAAGACAGTTTATGGCTTTTGGAGGAAGAGGTGGGCAACTCAGGGAGCTACATGGATGTCATGAGTTCATGCAGGGAGAAAATTAGAAGGGCCAAAACCCAACTAGAACCTAATCTGGCTATTGCTGTAAAAAAACAACAAAAATGTTTCTATGATTACATCAGTGACAAAAGGAGGGCTACGGAGAATCTCCACCTTTACTGGATGCAAGGGGAAAAGTGACAAAGGATGAGAAGATGGCTGAGGTATTTAATGCCCGCTTTGCCTCAGTCTTTAACTGTTCTCTGGGTGCCCAGCCCCCTGAGTGGGAGGACAGAGATGGGGAGCAGAATGAATCCCCCATAATCTGAAGGGTTAGTGATCTACTGCACCACTTAGACATGCACAAGTATCTGAGGCCAGATGGGATCCACCCAAGGGTGCTGAGGGAGATGCTGGAAGAGCTCTCAGAGCCACTGCCCATCCCTTACCAGCAGAGCTGGCCAGCTGGGAAGGTGCCCCTTGACTGGAAGAAAACACCTTTGATACCCATCTCCAGGGATGGGCTGGAAGGAGAGCCACAAGCCCTTTGTAAGAAGGATTTTCCATGAGATGGTGAAGATTTTCTGTGTGATCCCAGTTTTGCTGTTCCTTCAACAGTAATTTCTAGCTGCTGACCTTTGTTGTTTAGCTCCACTACTCTCTGCCTCAAGGGCTTGTATTAGTGGGCTTCTCACATCTGTGCACTGAAATTCAGAGCACCAGAGGCCATTTCCAGAGCTACAGCACTGCAGTGGGAGCCCAGAGAGGAAATGATGGCCCATTAGGATTACACTGGGACTGCTTATCCCAGTCCACTACAGGAGTGAGTGCTGAGGGCTGCATGTGTTGAACTACACCCAAATTACAACTTTTTGGCAGTGGATCCCCTCTAGCTGGCAGTGTTGCAGGTGCAGTAAGTTCTCATCCCATCAGGATTCATTCGTCCTTCTGGACCAAGCAAACCAAAGGCCCACAGCCTCTTGTTGCACTAAGAGTAGCACCCTGAGCTGGTTCAGACTCTCCAGGAGCTCCACAATCTCTCATTAAAAAGGTGTTTTGCAAGCTAAAGCTTTTTAGAAATAGAAGTCTTCCTTCAAACATATATACATGATTGAAGGATTAGATTTTACTTTTTTAGTTTTTAAAATCAAAGATGAAAATTCAGTTTTCAGAATTTTGAGGTGGATACAGTGGGCCCTTGTGCAGAAGTAAAGTGCTTGGATTCTCATGAGTAAGATGAGAAGCCTGGCTAAGGCACCAGTGGTAATTGATAAAGTGATTCAGCACTGCTTTAGCATTTATTTCCATAATGCTTTTTGTGTACAAGAGCTGAGTAGGTTCTGTTTGGCCCAAGTGGGATATGGAAAAATCCTGCTTTGTGCATTTTATTTCCCTGTATCGCTGAACCCACTAAGAGCAAGAGTAAGTGCACAAAATGAGGTTGCAGGAGCGTGCTGCAGATGCAATGACAGCCTTTAAAGTCCTTGTTCCCACAAGTCTTTGTTTTTCCTCCTGGTGGACCGTCTGGTGGTGTCTCCTGGTATGATGCCTCAACAAAATAAAATAACTTTCTTCTGTGTATTTCAGGCATGCTCAAATATTGTGGGTTTTTATTGAAATCCTTCATAAAGCTTTCAGTTCCACGGGGACTTACACTGGTGAGATCTGTATAAGCTCACAGCTTTTGTAGCTCTAATCTTGTTAGTTAAAAGGTGGCATGCTGATAGTTTCATTTCACAGTTGAATTTTTTTAATTATCTCTGAAGATGGATTTTGGCTTCTCAATTTTGGCCATGAGGTAGCATAACCTACAACACAGGATGGAGAAAGAAACCTCAAACTGAATGTGCTTCAGGTCGTTTTTTAGCTCTGAATCTATATTTATCTGCACAAGAAAGTTTTAACTTGACCTAAGGAAGAAAGAACAAATCAATAAATCCAATGAGGGTTTGCAATGTAGTACTGATATAAAATATGATTTATTAAGTCTGTAATCACAGAAATCTGTTATATACTGCTGCCACTGGGGGAATATAAGAGCTGAATTGTTAAACACCACTTGGTTTAAATGTTTTGTGTTTTGGCTCCACTATAGATAAAGGATGATATTGAAATTGATATTGAACTGAAATATCCAAGCAAAAACTTTTGTGGATTTTTAAAATATCCATCCACCCATCAATATATGTGTATATATTTTTATTTAAATAGGTGAGATATATTTTACCACCCATATATGAGTATGTATATACATATATATATGCAAGTATGTATCCAGTGTTCCCCTCATACATATCCCTGGAGAATTCCTCAAGGACAGACATGATCTCCTGGATATTCAAAACTCCACTCACTTTATTTGAGATACTCTTACCTTCAGCCAAATGCTTCCATTCACAGGTTAGCCCTTAGCAGGACTAAATGAATTTTAATTGGACTAATTAGTGTTGACCTCTAAGAACTAAATCATTGTGCAACATTGGAAAATTTCTGTTCTCATTTGTGTCTCCCTTATATATAGAGAAAATTTTTTTCTTTTTCAATCCCGTCTCCTTAGCCAGGTTGGTCATTCTCCAGAAATTCCTTCTTGACCCTGAAATGGCCCTGGAATGACCCTGGAATTAAATGCTCCCCATGACTGAGAATTACTTCTTGTGTTCCTGGGCACAATAAATATGGTGTGTCAGTTTTCTGCCTGGGAATGATCTGTTGCCAGGCACATTAGGTTATCAGAAATCACAGAAGGGAGAACGCTTTTGGATGGCAAGCTGTGTAGGAATTTTCCACCACGTCTGTACGCTTTCAACCAAGTTTTCAAATGGTTCAGTAGATGGCTTTCCATGTCATATGTTAGTTTAGAAGACCACAGATTTTCCAGGGTGTGCTATGTGTTCTCTTTAGCGTTTAAAGCCTGTGCACTGTATACAATGTTGAGGGTTGAGTGCAGAGTTCGTGGTTTTGAGTAAATGAGGCATTGAGAGCTCATAAAAAGATTCTGTATGCTTTTCTGGCTGACCTGAAATGCAGAATTTGCAATCCTATGGCTTTTATTTACACTTTGATTTTCAGCTCCAGGACTGAAACCCTTGCAGCTCTCCAAGCTGCTTCCACCAATTTACCAGCATTGGGCAGGTATTTGATACCTTATCAGCCAAAGGCTATGCCTGGGTGTTCCTGTGCAGCTTTACCCCTGCCTCTCTGCACTTCAGTTTCAGGAAGGGCACATTTAAAGTCCCAGCCTAGGGTTTCAAACTCTTGGCTAAAACTGAATGAAGAAACAGTGTCATTGTTTTTCCTCCAGGATGTAAGGAAGTCTTATTCTAGGTGATATGCATATATATATATATATATATACACACACATATATACAGACATAAAAAAGAGCTGTTCAAGGAGGTGGTATATGTAATTCCAGAAAAGCTGGAACAGGGTGTGATCTCTGGAAATGGCTGGCCCACAATTTATTGTAGAATCATCTAATTCTGAATTTTATGAAATTTTTGAAGACAGAGATCATATGGGCTAAGCTGGATGTGTGGGTTAGAGAACATTGTTGAGCACACAGTGAGAGCAGGGCCATATTTCCAAACTGTTGGTTCAGATTTTTTTTTTTGTTTTTCTGTTTTTGCGTTGTTTTTGCCAAATTCTGGGACACTGCTGGGTTTTAGGAATATCTTCCCAGAACAGCAATGTGACTTTACAGAGATAAATGTTACTTTTAGACTTCCTTGGAAGAAGAGATGAATAAAAAAAAAAATCTGTAGTGAAATAACAACTTGTTCTCTTTGCTGTTCTTCTGCCTGCTCTTTGTCATGTCTCTTCTTTTTTTCCCTGACTTAATGTCCCACTTACCCAGTGTGCTGCAGGGGAAGTACTTGAGCAGCAAATGAACTGGGTAGGCAGAAGCTTGATTTTTCTAGATGTTTATTGCCTTACACCCTACTGGCACTTGACAGCTTGGACTCTCCAAACTCATGAAAGCCATGGCAGTCGCATTTTCATATCTATTTTTGCTGAAATGCTATTTTGCTCCTTATTGTCGGTGTCACGCACGCTTAGGCAAAGTGGGCTGAGAACTGTGTCTGCTCTGGTTTACAGACTGCCAAGCTTGGTACAAGGAGTCAGTAAATAACATTTTCACCTCTCAGATAAACAAGCTTTTGCAGAATTGTGACTCTGCTCTGATTGGTGGGAAAATACTGGGATGCGTAAATAATACTGAGGAAGGGGTAATGATTCTAAGATGGTCTGTAATGAGGAGAAATGAAGTAAACATCAGCACTGTGTAGTGCCTGTCACTTGGGATTATGATTAAAAGAATAGCTAACTATTCAATAGAACTGAAATCCAAAATGTTTTGTAGAAAATCTGGGGAAATGGCTTTTTGGTGGTTATTCTTTTAAAAGATGGAAGGTGAACCATGCATTCTGCTATTCCTGGTACCTTGTCTGCTGACAGAGGTGTTCAGCTCTTGCCTGGCTTGTCAGCAGTTGTGAGATTTTGTTTTTAGTCTCCTCTCCACTTGTGAGGAGAGAACATAAAAATTCTTTCACATTTAGTTTGCACAAGTCTAGTGGTTTCTGGAGTAGTTTGGGGCAATCTGAACTTACAGCTTGGCAACATTTGGACGCACTTTCATAATCTCTTAATCACTATTCTGACCAGGTGAACAATGAACATTTTTGAAGTATTTTTGAGCCACTGTCAATTATCCTAGATTATTTTAAGATTTTTGCGTGTGTTTGCTCCTGCCTGGGTCTGTCACTGAAAATAATTAATTAGCTTGTCACTCAAGTATTCAGAAAAATGTGTTCTGTTCTGTCAGTTATCTTGGATGGTTTCTTGGCTTTGGTTTTAATTTCTATATTGTTTACAGTTCCAAGATATATGCATCTTGGAAATCTTTCAGTTATCTCTGAAAATATGTGGTTTTTCCTGTGTCCTGGAGTGTTATTTTGAAATGCACAGCATGTAATAACTATTGCACCTTGAACACCATCTTGTAGGGTGTGTTTCCCACCTGTAGTAACTGATAACTGGTTAAATGGCAAGCCCTGGAGAATTCCTCATCTATTCCTAAGGAGTTCTAAACATCATTGATATGTACAGAGTTAATGACTTATTTCTGCTCCTGAATATTTAAGAAAACACCCTCTTGTGACTTACAGGACCTTGCTTTGATAACTGAAATTGAAACATATTCAATACAGAGTTGTTGTTTTCAATCCTGAGCTGACACTTTTTTTACTCAGTTTTTCTGTTATTCATCTTCTGGATCAGGGCAATTAAATGCAAAATCATATGTCTGAATTCTCTGGGAGGATTTCTGGACAACTGCCATGGAGTCTGTGAGCATACCTGTAGCTAGCACTAGCTGTGGCCTCCCCTGGATTAATATCCATAGAATGCTTCAGCAACTTCAGCCGTGTGGAAAAGAGGATGTTCTGTTCACTCATAAGGTGATTTGAAGGGAGTTCCAATAACATCATCTCTCTTTTTTTCCCCTGATGCTGATATGTCCCTTGACGATCTAAAAGAGTGAACAAACAGTGCTGTATCAAAAGTGACAGATTCTAGTAAATTAGATGACTCTCTAAATGCCAAGGAAAAAAAAAAATCAAAGTTATCTAGAGACATTCCAAGAGCAGCCAAAAAAACTCCTCTGAGGTTCAATCCATGAAAGGACAAGCTAATGAATTGAGGGCTTGTAATCCAAGATAAATAAATCAGAGCTGAGAGGGGGAAGGCCAGTAAAGCTCTGGGAGATGTGAGGGTAATAAAGGACTGACAAATAGGCATGACTGTGTGACATGATGAAGCAGCAGAAATGACAACTATAATAATGTGTCAGCGCCGAGTCCTGGAAGAAAGAAGCAGAAACCACTGCTGTCTGTGATAGCAAGGATCTGGAACGGCAATTTCATTCAGCAGCAGCAAAGTACTAGGGGAGATGTGGGGGTTAAGAGGAGTTGTGATTACTCTGGGACAGAGGCACTTCTGGTGTTGGTAGGTGTGGGTGTATGCACAGATAAAGGCAGAGCCAAGGGAAGTGCCTTCAACAGAGAGGAAAAGTCAGGTTAGGGGAGGTAAAAACTATTTGTCGAAAAAAAGTCAATAAAAAACGAGTTACTTACCAGAAGGCATTCTGCCATTTCGAAATCCTTTCAGAAGGTGTAAGGGCAGGTGTTTCCTGCCTCGATGCTGAGCTCTGGAGAGCATGCAGCATGATAGGATGCTCCATTTTGATTGTCATTTGGGAGAGGCATTGACTGGATGCTCTCGTGGGACTCTTCAGTCCCAGCCAGTGTATCACATAAAAGGCAAGGAAGGAACAAGTGTGAATGCTGTGGCAATGTGATAGAATTTGCTGTTACCATAGATACCTGTGGCTGTACATAAGCACTAAACTGCTGTGGCTTTGCTCTGTGAGAAAAGCTGCTGTGGCTTGATTTTCTCTTTTTCTCCTCAACAGCTTGGAATATTTGGAAATTATTATGATAACTTCTTGTCCACGTATACCTCTACAATCATCTCAGGAAATTAAGGATTGCAGTTGAAAGCAAAATCCCAGAAGAGAGAGAGGGCATTTCTGCATTAAAACTAAAAATCAGATTTGCCAGGCGCACATAAGCCAAAAATTACTCAAGTAGGCAGCCCTGTACTCTTGAAATTCCCCATATTTTACCTCCTCGTGACAGACAAGTCCCTTCTTTCTCTGAGCCATCATTATCTTGTTGATGTGGCCCTTTTTTTGTAAATTGCTTTGAAATTAGCTAATGCAGAATGGTAGACAAGAGACGATGAGTTCTGTCCAAAAATGCGTGTTGTAGCTCTCCTGTTGCTTCTCTTCAGAGCAGCCCGAAATTGCTGATTTTACTGGAGGAGGGTGAGCTGGAGAAAGGTGTCTGATTTAGACACTGAAAACCGTTTTTAAAATCGAAACCTTTGTATTTCTGTATTGCTTTGTAATCATGGTAGCTTGTCCTCTTGCTCGAGTACGCTTTTGAGGAAAGCGAGCTCTTTCCTTTTCATAGCCATAGCAACGAGTCATTTTTATGGGTGCTCAGACTCAGCTGTAATCTCTTTTGGTCCAGGAGATGGACCTGAGCTTGCACTGCAAGTCACCTTCCCGTCAGTCAGACCATTTGGTGGCACCTCTGATAATATCTCTCTCTCCTCTCCTTAGGTCACTGCTTTTTATTTCTTTTATGTCCTCAGAGATGGCTGCTAATGAGTGGTAGCCACCTATTATTATCCTCCTTTTCAAGGTACATACTTTCAAAACTCTGCTGTTAGAATAGTGTAGAACAGAATATCATATCCTGAGTTGGAAGGAATCCATAGGGATCATCAAAGTCCAACTGCTGGCCCTCCACAGGACAGCCCCAGGAGTTCCACCATGTGCCTCAGAGTATTGTCCAGATGCTTGAGCTCTGTCCACTGCCCTATCTTTTAGCAGCAGGATGTGGGTGCTTATGAGCATAACCTGGAGCTTCAGTCTGAACTGGCTAAGCACCAGGCAGGTACCAAATTTCTCCTGCCCTTTATTTCACTTACCCGATTTCTGGAGAAGTTATAATCTGATATAGTGCACTAACTCTGTTCCAATGAAAAGAATTTAAAAAAAAATATTGGATTTACTACAGGACAAGGCTTTGTTTCTCAGAGCATGACTTTTTTATACTCCTACTCTTCACAGGTTACACAAGCAGTGTGTATTCCCTGACTTTTTCATTATTCTTCTATTTTCTTCTCAGTCCCCTGGGGCTCCCCTTCAGAAGTTCAGACGGGTGCTGGGCTTCTGTCTTTGGTGATCTGGTGTGAGATGGAGCTCAGATCCCCAGTTTTTCCTTTGGAAAGGCAAGCCTGGTTTGCTTTTTTCTAAGCAGCTCTGTGAGGTTTTGTTCAGCAGGTAATGAACACTGATGTCTCTAGCTCAGAGCACGTTGAGGAGAAAGGAGTCTGTGACCTTGTGGTTCCAAACCCAGGCATCTATTGGAGTAATAAATCTGATTTATGTTTGTATATCATAAATGTTGAAATATTCACTCATACTCTTTATTTAGAAGTTTTGCTACGCCCACTAATTTTAGACTTTTCAAAAGTTTTTGTTAATATTTCTAATATCTTTGAAAAATAAGTCTTAAGACGAGAAGGATGGTTATGTTACCTACTTTAATACCTACACTTAAATAAAGAGCACCAAAGAAGAAAACAAAACCCAGTAGTAATCAAACTGCAAAGAACAATCTACTTAAAGTTATTACTATTTTGACAAGCTGAAGGGAAACTCATTTAAAAGAAGTACCATGTTCATGGCTGTGTTTTGATTAGCTTCCACCTCATGTGAAATGTTGAAAGTTGCCTTCTCCTCTTTCTCTTGATTCAGTATTCGCCCTTCTTTAGCAAAAGAGTGTGTGACTCTATTCTCCATGACATTTTTGATGACACTTTTGTAATTAATTTCTCCAGGTTTCTGTCAGTTCTTCAACCATTTCATTTTTGCATCTCAACACCACTTGCTTTCCTCTTCCCAGCTTCTCAGTCCCATTGGGAAATAGCTGACACATCAAGGAATTTGCAGAAATTAAGGTGAGAAAGGTAAATCCAAACACAAGTCAGTGAAACAAGAAATCGGTATTTTCATTGCCAGGAGATACATGAAGACTGTGGTTCCTCAGCCACCACAAACCCATGAGCCCCACTGGGCTGTTTTCTCTTGCATGCTGCTGAGGCCCAGGTACAGCAATTATCCTTTGCTTATTTGCTCAATTTGGAAGGTAAAGCTCCTTTTAGGCTCCCCGAGACAGTTTTCTTGTCAGCTCTGAATGCAAGGAGGCTTATGCCTGCCCACTGCCCGTGGATAAGGCTGAGGGTGATGAGGGCCCTTGTTCAGGGTTTGAGTTTGCTGTGTGTCTGGGTGCTGGCTCAGTGCTCCATCCAGTCATCTCCCAAAATTATTAATCACATGCTTCAGTTGAAGGAAAAATAGGTCCAAAAGAGAGGCAGGACTTGTGTCAGAACACTCTTCTTGCTGGGCTCGCTGTACCTTGTGTGTTATGATTTTCAAGAAGACTTTCTAGTCCCTTTTGTAGCTTTAAGAAGTGTAGAAAAGAATGAGGTGAGATTTAAGAACTATCTAGCCAGCAGAGCAGCTACTTTTCATTTACTTCCTGCTCTACAGGCCTCAGAACTGTCAGCTAGGTTTAAGAGCTTATAATTTATCTCAGCTGGGAGGTAGGTAATTATATTTTTTGACGTGCCACCTTTTACTTTGCCTTGTTCCAAGAGACAGAGTTGGCAGATTAAGGGCCTTTTCTTTAATTTATGTTCATCAACAAGTCTCTCATCAGTTTCTCTATAATTTTCCTCTCTTGCATTGATAACTCTGAGCATGCATTGCACACTTTGGTGAGCAATGAGGGCACCTAAATCTCTGCATCATGAGCAGTGCTGGGTCCCTGAGAATCTCCAGAGCTGTTCTGCAGAAATCTGGCCTTTTCTGAACCCAGGAGGTGTGCTTGGAGGGGAGCTGGCTGGAAACTGAGCTGACTTGGAGGACAGTGCCATTTCCACTGAAATTTCAGTGTTTTTTCTGAAGGTGTCAAAACATGCACCACGTTTTAAGTACAGGTTTAAGAGGGAGAAGACGATTAGAGAGAGAAGTTAAGTTAATGTTGACTAAGGACAGGTAGCCCTGAACACCAGTGTGTTCAGCTTGCTTCTTTTTCTAGCCCTTGTTGGCTGCCTTCTTCCTTTGCCTTGTCCTTTGCTGCTTCTTTGCCCTTGGCATGTTTTCAGGTGTGATTTTTCTGTACATGTATGAGTGGTGAGATTTGTGTGTATTTTTAAACTGCCAAATATAATCTTAGAAATGCTCAAGTGCATTCTTCAATTCCAGATTGGAATTCCTGGTGTGAAAGCCAGGTGACCCTGCCTAATTTTCTTGTTTAAAAAAAATTATCTTTCCGTAAATAAGAGCTTCACAAAACTCACTTGCTGAAACCTCAGATAGAAAAAGTTCTGCCCAAGTGTACAAATTGCTACCATTAAGTTTTTTAGCATGTCAATTTTAAAATTTTTTCCTCCAAAGTTACATGGTTTTGTAGCTGAATAATAACTTCAACTGGTTTTAAAGCGGCATAGATTCATCTTTCTCCATCCTAGAAATGTCTTCTTTTTACTAGTGCTTCCCATTCCTTTGGATACTATGGCAACTGTGTGTGTAAATTTTGTGTGTAAACCAGCAAATGGAGCTTTATATTATCACATGACAAGGGAACAGTTTTTTCACCTGGATCTCTGTGTGTTTGGTGCTAGGATTTTATACTACAAAAACACCTTTTCCTGGGAAGGACATAAAGCTGTTTGTGTTGCTCATCTACTGAAGTTGTGTTTAAGAAATGTACAATTTGGAACACCTTTTGATTTTTGCCTGAAATTCCTTGACTTCATTCATTTGAGGAATGTATGTCTGTCTTTGGGAACAGCAATGGCAAATAGGCACTTGGGGCTAGTGTGTGCAGGTTGAAGAGGAAGAGAACTTTTAACAGAGCTCTGGAATATATATATATATATATATATATATATAAAAATTTCTTTTGTGGTACTGTAGATGGTCTTGCAAATCTGTATCTTAAAATTTATTGAGGAAGAAGGTGCAGTGATGTAATTGGATTCACTGCACCTTAGGGGGACATCTATAAAGATCTCTATTGTAGCACGCAAGGCTTGGAGTGTCATGAAAATTTCGTGTGCATTAAAAGGAGCTGTAAACGCAGCAGGAACTCACAGTGGGGAATCTGCCAATGGCAACCACATCGACTGCCCAGCGTGGGGCTCCCCTAAGCAGAGACTTTACTGATTACTGTGAAAAACCCTTTGTTTTTAGGTCCATTGACGTTGTAAATGGTATGCAGATATAAATAACAGCCTCGTGTTGCCACTAAAAAGCTTGGAGTGGTGATGGCAGAGGTTTGGGTATTATACTAAAGGGGTACATTTCATGCTTCATCTTTTGGGAATCTGCAGGCAAATGGAAGTGTTCAAAGGGTGGAAAGAATGAGAGAGAGGGAATATGTGACTGGTGAGAGGACAGGCTGAGTGAACTGTGGGTTTTTTGGACTAAAAAGGGCTCCTGTGACTTTGCAATAAAGTAAAGGTTTGTTGTGAAGAAAATTTTCATGAATTATTATCTGGCTGTTGCAGAAAATAAGAGAAGTGAATAATGAATTTTGATTTAGGAAATACTCTCAAACTACAGAGACTGTGAAGCATTAGAGCTGGTTGCTTGTGGAAGTCACAAAATGTGCTTCACTGATTAATTCACTGTGGGTTAAAGCCCAGTTGGATGATTTATAGTAAAGATAATATATGCTTTTTATCCTGCCTCAGAACAGGGGAAGGGGAAACAGCCACTCAAAGTCACTGTCAGCTCTTTCAACTCATCTCCATCTGCATGTTAAGATGAGGAATAGATATTTACAGAGCTGCTGTAGGTTTAATTAACACTACAGAGGGTATCATTTTCTTGCCCATCTGTGTGAGAGCACCCAAAGATGACACCACTGCTGCTCCAGAAAAGCAAGTCAGTGTTAAACTCGGTAGTGAATGCAGGACAAAATACCATTGTGCAAACAAGACAGCTGTAGTCTTATCAGTGATATCCTACAAAAATAAATCTACTTTTCATCAATGAATGTTCAGAATAGGAGAAATTCAGGGGGTTTCAAGTATGAAGACCCTGACAAGTATGTATCAAGCTTCTTATCTGAATCAAGGAAGAGGTAAATTGGGCAGAAACGTGCTAGCTGATGCTATCCAATGTTTGGAGACCAATGCACAGGGTCTCATTGGTGATTTAAATGGGCTGGTCAAGTTAGGCGTAGAAGAAAGATTCCAGCTGTAGCCTAGAAGTAGCCTCCAGGTATCTTAAGACTTGATGTGTTTCCATGCTTCCTGAAGGAGGTAGATCCTCAAAAGAGATGAACATTTCACTGTGTTGAATTGCATGGAAATTTTGGAATTCCAGAAGAGATTGCTCATTTTATCCAATCCAGACACTGTCTGTGCTAAGCCAGGAAAGGAAGTGTGGTGTTGGTCCACCTTTGTCAGAAACTGAGCTGTGCCCCAATGGGGAAATGTTTTCTGAACTGATTGAAAGTCCAAAACCATAAAAGTTGTGTATTGAACTTGTTTACTGTTTTAAAGCTTTCAAATAAAAAAACCAATTTAAATCACTGAGCACTTTAAAGATAATTATATCAACATGAAGAGAGGCTTTACTTTAGGAATTCTTGTTAGAAAAACAAACCAAAACCAACACCAAAAAGATTTTTGTTCTATAAATGTAAAATTAGTTTTCTATTGCAGCACTATATAAAATTTATCAGCTGCAATTAACGATAACCAATTATTTGTGTGTTATGTAAGATTAATACAACGCTAGTGACAGATATCCAACTATACCACCAGTAAAACACTACTGGAAGAGTAAAGTACTTCTGGCAAACTGCGTAGGGAAAGGAATTTATGGAAATGTGTCTGTCCAGCTTAACCTCAATCACTTAAATATCTGATGTTGACGCTTCCGTTTTCATAAAATAGTTACTCGTTGCATTAACATTTTCTTTGTACTTTTACTTTTCCTAGTGGCCAGTTTGGAGTGAAAAGCTGATATCAGAGATGGTGGCAGTATGTTTCTTCCCCATCTCTATTATAACGCACAAGTTAATTCTTCTTCAGTGTTTAGTCATATAGCATGTACTGCCCCAAACTGGGGGTAATTTCAGCAGAGCTGTGACAGGCATAAACCTCACCTTCCAAATGTTGTCCCTGGGACACCTTTTCAAAACCTTGAAAAATGAATTAAATAATAGGCAAGGTCTCTTTTTAAAAAAGGACATTATTTCATCTGGAATACCCCTTTCAATCTCACTTTCTCCTGCTAGGTTTGTTTTATATTTGATTAGTTCTAGGAGATGGATTTTGACATTTAAAGTATGTGTAATAGAAAGAGAATAATGACATAGCTGGGATTACAGAAAAATATTTGCCCTTGAAAATGGTAATGCATTGTTAAATACCGGTTGCATCATATCTGAGTATAATAAAATCAAAGTGGAAATTGAATGATTGTGTGGGGAATGAATAGTCTCAGTGTGTGACAGAGGAAGGCAGAAGAAGGGACCTTGGCAATTTTAGCAGGGCAGCACAGCTAAGAAAATGGATTTTGTAGCATGGGCTCATTGGGTTTCCAAACTGATGTTTTGTTTTAAGTCCAACATTAAAAAAACAAATACAATACCTGTATTAAAATTGAAAAAAAATTAAAAGTACTTGAATTAAAAATTACCAATGATCTTCCAGCCTCTCATAGATCCTTGGATAAGCTCCCCCCCAAGAGCCATGGTGTGGTGATTTCTCCGATGGGGGGTGCATTTGTCCTGTTGGTGCTGCTGAGGGTTTAAAGGTCAAATTTTGCTGGGGTTAGGAAATCAGAGGTTATTTGCAGGGTGGACATACCTGATTTGCAGTGTGGCTCCGGTGAGAGCTGTGTTGGCACAGCTGGGTTGAGCCGAGGGCTGGAACAGGAGTCCAGTGCACGGGAGAAAGAGGGGAGAGTATTTAACCTCTGTTCTCCACAACAGCCATCTGCAGTTCAGGGTGCATTGGAGCATACAGATTTTCCCTCAGCTCCTCTCTTTCCTGCACAGTGGTGTGCAGATATGTTTATTCCCAGTTTTCTGGTCAAGGACAGACTGTGCTGAAACGAGAGAAATGGGTGAGGAGTCCTCTGGGGCTGGTAGGATTGGTCACAGTTGTTTGGGTGGTTGTTTCCATAGGTGGTTGGGCTATTTTGTTGTTTTAATTCAAGCCATTGAAGTCAGCTCTCTGGAGAATTTCTGGCAGGGTGCTAGTTTTCAAATCAAACTGAAGTGATGGCAACCACCTGCTGCAGCTGCTGCCTGTGCTGGGGCAGCAGTTTAGTGGCTGATAATATGAGACTGGAAAGGTTGGTTTTGCCCCTGTTTTTACTCCTATTAATGGTTCTCACCCTTCCACATAAGCCGTGCACTGGAGCCCCGGCTGTTGTTCTGAGTGTTTATGAATGGGCTGGGTCCTCTTTTGGGCTGAGCTCTGTTCCAAATTATCACATACCTACCTGGGAAGAAAAAGTTACAATGTGAGTGCACAAGGAAACATTCAGAGATAGGGAGCAGCATGTTTGCTGATGATCTGTGTGTTTTTGCTCAGTTTATTGTCGTAGATATCAGGATTATATTTTTCCTTGCAAATGTACCTTTTTTTTTTCTGTCCCTATCCTTTATGTTTTTCAGCTGCCCTTAATACCTATTGACAGTAGGAGAATTGAGTTTTGCCCTAGTTGTGTTTACCAAGGAGAAAACCAAGCCCTGGGAGCAGGGAACAAGTGATGAAGCCTCCTCCAGGTCTCCATTCCCCACAGCTCTGTTCTCTGTGTTAAGGGTGGCTCTCAGAATACTGTTATTAATAAAGTGTATTGGCTGGAAGGGAAATTCAGGAGTCCTTTTTTAATAATCTTTCATCAAACTGGAGGAAATTTTGGGCTTGATTCTTGGATCTAAGCACTTGATTAACTTCTCTACCTTATTTATCTACTCTTGCCTTTTCTCTGTCCTCTGCCACTCTGGTACCTGTGTGCTGTTGGAATTTGCCCAGCACCTCTACGCTGCTGGATTTCTGCTCCTGGCAGAGACATCCCTGGGGCTCATCTGACTCCAGCTGGGGAGAACTTTGTTGTGCCTCTGGCACATTTAGGCTGTAACTCGCCCAATGCATTTAAAGAAATGATTCCCTGTTTGCTGTGCTGGAGGCTTCCACTCCTGTTTTTAAAGATGTTCTTCCTTGTAGCTGTGGGCTTCATCCTCGCAAGTCAGAGAAAGAGCTGGTTATCAGGGTATGGAACACAGCTACCAGCAGGCTGTGTGTGATGTGCTCCCTGTCTCTAACTGGCAAAATACCTTAAAAAGCTCCATCTTCCTTTTCCTTTGTGGCAGGATTAGGGGATTGCTCATGACAGAAGGTGTAGCCCAGTTGGGCCCCTTCCCTGTGTGGCCAGAGCAAGCAGCTGTGTCTGGATCTATTCTCCCATCCTGTTGCACTTCCCAAACATGGGAACTGTTTTTCCTCAAATCCAAACAAAGGTGAGACTTCATGCAGACCTTTTGTAACCCCTTCAGAAAGGGACTTTGGGAGCTCAGCTGCTGTAGGTTGCAAGGCTCAGAGGACTCCTTGTGCTATGGTATCTGCCTTTCCCTTGGGCTCTGACTGTGCTGGGACATCTCATCTCAGGGAGACATGTATTTTCCTGGCCCCCCTAGAACAGGTATCCCTCACTATGGAGATCCCAAATGCACACAGGCAGCTGTTTACCTTTCCCCTGACCCACAGGTATGTCTGCTCTGCAGCGCTCTTTGTGATTTCCAGGGGTGGCTTTTCAGATTTCCAAACACCCTGATCTTGTGGCAGGCTGTGTGCCAGCTGGCTTCACTTTAAAATACAGAAGTGCCCCTTCTTATTCATCTTTCTCTCCTGTAGCACTTGTGGCTGGTGTCATTCAGCTGTTGAGAATTCTTCAACAGCTTTCAGTGTTCTTTAAGTTCCTGTTTGCACATGTCTGATATTGAAAAGTTTGTGTTATTTAAACATGCACGTCTTTGCAGGGAAACTGGCGCTCCTGATTGATGTGACTACTCATTGTTCTGCTCAAGCAGTGGCTTTTTTTCTTGAAGAAGAGGCAAAGTCCGTAATTTCAGACAAAATGAATCATTTACTCCCTAAGTGATCCATCAAGTAGTGTGCTGTCACATGTTTCTGAGCCTGATGTCTCAGAGACCTGTTCTAAGAACAGATTTTGCCTCAGAATTTCTGGGGGTGGTTGTTGGAGGACTGTAGGCACATTTGTGGAAATAGGCAGGTTAATATAGACATGTATGTGTTTTATGTGTATATTAATAAATATGTACATATAATATATTTTATATATAAATATGTGGATTATATACATATGTATGTCATGATTACTCAAGGTTAGCAGATGGAATGTGTGGTGGGATGTGCTCCTAGAACAGTCAAATAATCTTTAGAGAATAGGGAAACTGGTTGGAAGGTGCTTGAGATTATTAGGAAATAAAGACAGTGGGGTGGACTGAGTGAGAGAAGAAATTAAATCACACAGCAACTGAGTGGATGGTGATGCCAGAGGAAAGCCTGAACACTGGAATTAAGTGACTGTGGTCTGTGAGATGGTTCTCTCAACAGACACATTGGAAAATGAGTTGAAGGACATGTTTAGCATCAGAGATGGCAAGAATGCAAAGTGACAGTAACAGCTAAATTGGCTGAAGATGGGTAAAAAATACTGTGCAGCAGTAAAAGATGGATTGCTAGACTAATAAATGAATACATGGTGTAAGGGGACACCTAGAATGGGTTGAATGTGTTAAATATGAATAAGCAACACAGCGTTGGCTCCGGCTTTGTAAATGTTCCAGCTCCTCTGGACTGCTTATTTTTGTGTAAGGCCTCACACTGGGGTGTTAATCAGAATATCCAGCCATTAATCTGTTTTATAGGTACAACATCACTGTTGTTGATGTCAAAAAGTCCATCTCCAGAAGTGGTAATGAGTCATAGCTGGGGCTATACAGTTACCAGTGGATACTTTTCCATGAATTCAAAAGACCTCCTGCAAAAAATCAGATGTACTGCAAAAGCTGCTGATGATGCTGATGCTGGTTTAGAATATGGTGTGGTCAAAGTGATAAAATTGACAAACTGCAAGGAAAGTGTAGACAGCTTATTCCCTTGTTTTTCTCCAGCATACATTCTGTGCTGTTCCAAAAAATTGTGCAAGTGTCAGTAATACAGAAAATAATCTGTCCAAAGTAGTTCTAGAGTTTTTTTGGGAGGTTGGTTACTTTTTGCCCCTCGTGGATTCATTTATGCTTGAAAATTCAGGGAAATGAACGACATGCAAGATGACTATAATGTATTTTCTAGATTTTTGCTTTCTCAATGGGTCACAAAGGAGCTGTTCTGCAGAAATCTTGATCCTGAGAAGTGACTGTTTATATAAGGCTCTGCAAAAAGAAGTTGTGCTTCACAGAAAATATTTCCATTTTCTTAATTCTCCCACTCTTGTCCCTTTTCATCAGTTAATTAAACTTTTATTAAATGTTTATAAAACCAAAACCATTTGACTATTTGGAAACTATTTGTTCAAACTATAAAGAGGAACTTGGGGAGGAGAGCTTGGCACAAGCATTGAAGCTGTAGTTCCTGAAACTAGTCCCACTTCTCTTTAGCCAGCTTATGTGTTAAAGTGGGTCTGTGTAAGATGAAAAGAGAGAGAGAGAAAACAGAATGCAAAATGACAGGAAGGAATAAACTGGCAGTGAACCAGGCTGGGTGCTCCAAGAGGGAATAGCTCATTGGGTATCATTAGGACTGTTCATATACTGGTGTTCACACACCTGAAAAAACATTGGCTGCCCTTTACAGCAGTCCTGGCTGGTTCTGCCTCATGTCCTGGGGAAGTGATTCCTTCTGTCTGAAGCCCAGGTTTGCTTTCAGACCCATTTCCCACCCAACAGGGCGCCCTTGCTCAGTACTTTGTCATCAGGCACAGAGAGAGAGCTCTTGCCCTGGGCAGTTTAGGTTTGTAAGCAGGCTCTCTGGTTCACTTGGATGATGATTTAGTCCAGTTCCTTGTAGTAAAAAAAAAAATGTCTCTAATATAGAAAATTAATGAAATAATCTTCCACCATACCAGAGGAACTGTGGGAGAGAGACTGGAACTAAGAGGAAGGCCTTTGAAGCCAACACTTAATTATATTTGTGGCTTTTGAATGCAATGCTGTAAAGTGGGAAAGGGAAAACAGTTTCCCTGTTAGTTTTTCAATAATAAAGGAATAAAATGTCTCCTGTGTGCAGCGAGTGTGCTCATATGGGAATCCTAGAGGCATTGCTGGAGTCTTGCCTGAGTAAGAGCAGCAGGATGAGAGCCCCATGGAGCAGCACTGATGTGCACTGAAAGAGATAATGGAAGAGTGGAAAGTACCATCATTTAAAGGACATGTCATGGAGCAGTGTCAGGAGGTGTTTCTACAGATGAAGATAAATCACCATATGCAGTCATCCCATCAGCCAAGAGGAAAAATAAATTTTACTTATGAAAAATAATAGACCTGCCTTTGCAGGAATGGTGCAATGCAGAGTGCAAAGTGGTCCTGATGGACTTCCCCCAAACCAGAATGTCACAGTGAGTTTTGAGTTTAGAAAGGCAGCCAGGAAGGTGCTTTGTAATCTCAGCTTCTGTTTTGCAGTTGTTTCTCTTTACTGTACAATGCAGTCTTCACTGCCCTTCTTTTTCAACAACTAATTAATGGGCATTTTGGACTTGCATCACTAAGGTTGTTTTAACTGTTGAATATGGCATGATTTCAGCCCTGCCCTTAGCTGAACATCTTTGGGCTCCTGGGCCAGTGCACCTCCGTGGGGCTGGAAAATGAAGATTTTGGTGGTATTGCATTGCAGGTCTCACATCTTCGTTTTCCTTTGGTTTTGCTCTGTCATTTCTCCCCCTTGGCAGGCACTGCACTTTCTGCTACACCCCCCTTCTTTTACTGGCACTGCAGCCTTGTTCTTTAGTCAGTCCTATGGAGGGGGATTTTCAGAGATGTGAAAAAAGCTCAACTTGAATTTTTACTGGGTCTTAACTCAAGTGTTTTTATTATATCAATGAATGGAAATCTGGGAGCCATTAGAAGAGCAGTGGCACTGAAATGGCCTCAAATTCACCCTTGATCCTGTAATTATGCTTTCCAAGATACCATCTCATTATCTAAAACTCAACTGTGTCATTAGTTATATCTCATTTTAGTAATTACAAGCTATATATTTGTCATATCTGTGGAAGCAGAAAACATTGCCATTATAAATCTATGGTTTATGCAGCTTCAGCAGGAATTGCTAATGAGCAGATCTTCCTTTCTGTCTCTTTCTAATTTTTTTTTTCCGAAAAGCTTTTCCAAAGCAAACTCCTGCACATGGAGACTGAGCCTGAAAATTCAAGTGGTGAAATGCCTCCCTTAGGCCTTCTTCTTGCTTTGCTCTTGAGATATCTGTCTATGTTAATAGACCATGATAATAAATTCCCTGAATTTGTTTTGTTTTTCTATTCTTAAAGATGTCATTCTTCTTTCTTCCATATATAATAATGTGAATGCAAATCTCGGAGAAGATTAGTGCAACTACAGAAACAATAATCTTATCAAGCATCTGTTGTAATAGGAAAACTTTGCATTCTGGAGGAAAGCAAAGCTCAAATTCAGAGTCTCTCTTCTTGTCTTACAAAACATTTGCAGTCACCAAACTGAACTGTCCTGGCTGAGTGGTGAGAGCAGAGCATTTAGGATATGCTTTTTCCAGATCAACACCTTGAGTTTGGTGATTTGGGATTTTTTTTCAACTGTGTTCTTCTTTCCTATCTGAGTTATACATCATAAAATCACTGTAGGTGTCTCCATGAAACCATAACCAAACTTCAGTGCCAGGGGAGTCTTATGCATGGCAGATGGCCTTTGTTACCCTAAGAAGGGTTTCTCTGTGCTTCTGGTGCCCTCCTAAATTATGTTTCCCCAGTATTTCCTCTTATCCTGTGTGCTCTCTGTGGATTGTTTTCTTGTTTGATATTTTTTCCCCCATCTACCTATTGATCTTGATTTCTCTGCTGCTATTTTCAGTTCAATTTAATTCTCGCTGCTTGCCTGGGTCTCCATGCCCATGATATGCTCCCAGCTCCCCGCTGGACATCCATGTATGAGTAATCTTTGCTTTCAAATAGGTCACAATTGTTGTTTCAGATCACTTTTGCCTTCTTCCCTCTGAAATGCACAGTAGGATATTTCTTGTTTATTTGCACTTTTTTCCTTGCTCCTGTTGTTGCTAAAAAGCCAGCCAAAGAAATAAATATTTGGAGTGGGGTGACTGTCTGAAAGGCGCAGTTTGAGCTCAGGATGCAGCAATGAACTGTAACACAACACTTCTTTTGCAATGGTGTAAAAACATTCAGCAAACGTGCAGAATACTTTTAAACTAATGCTGAGTATCAGTAGCATAAAAATTGAAATTCATAATCCTTTTTCTCAAGTTCATGCCGTCTGTGAAGATTAATACTTAGATCACTTTTTACATAAATACAGCAGTGACTTTCAAGACTTAGTAGATTTGTTTTTTATGGAAGTGATGATGTGTTTCATTTTTGCTTGGCAAAACAGTGACGGCAATTTACTGGATTTGTTGCTTTTATGACCTGTAGATGCAGAGAGAGTGTGTGTGTGTGTGTGTGTGTGTGTGTGTGTGTGTGTGTGCCAGCATGCATAATCCCAGTTTTATTCCTTTATGCAGTTAGAGTAAGAAAAAAGATTTAATACTGTGATGTCATTCACACTATGAAGCCTTGCAATGAAGGGTAGGAAAACAGCTGTAGTCACCTTATGGAAACAAGAAACTTCAATGCAACAGCAACTGCACGTGACTGTGGCTTTGTGCTGCTGCAGAGGAGCCATTTGGGAATGTGCCAGTGGATATCACAGGTCCTGAAGCACAACTTGAGCAGGTATCTGTTGATTTCCTAAGGTGCCATGAAAATACGCTACATTTTTTGGTGTTTCCTTTTCGAGTATTGCCACAGTTAGTTGGTTGTTTCCCTTCCAATCGTTCTGGCTGACTGAATTATGTCTTTCCATGTCATCATAATCATCACTGCTGAAGTCACTGATTTCATTTTGAGGTAATATTTTGTCGTTTTCACAGCTTACCTTCCAATCTTATTCTGCAGTGTGCTTTGTGTATGGAGGGAAAACCAATATTATTCCAAGGGAGTTCTAATGAAATGACAAAACATTTCAGCATTTTTGTTTGCCTGGGGCAGACAGATTTTCTATATCCACAGCACTGGACTTAAGTTTATATCTGTAGAATTGAACTTAAGTTTGTATATAAAACGAAAATCCTGTTCAAATAATATATTAAATTGTTCCAGATGCACAGTGTTGCTTTGTTGATAACAGATGTCTGTTCTGGAAACAACAATATTGGTGTCTAATTAGAGCTTACATTGTGAAAATTGTGTCTAGACGTTATAGAAGATATTGTGATTTCTGCAGAAATTGAAAAGAGACCTAGAGGATATTGGCACCACTCCACAGGGCTGAAAAAACCCAGACATTGTTTCAATTTATAGTTATTGAGATTAAGTAAAAAACTACAAAAATCATATATTTTCTAGCCTACAGGCCCCCATTGGGCTGTGGGTTGTTTCTAGAGTCCTGCCATGCCATGCCAGCTCTCCTGGGGGTCCTTTGATGATGCTCTCACCAGTGGCCAGGGCCGTGTGCTGGTGGTCAGCTCTTCCCTGTCGTCGTGCTCCTCCAGACTTTGCTCTCCACGAGGCAAAGAAAGAGCAGAGCCCACTTCCAGCGTGTTTGACCACGGATGTGCCCTCCCCGATGCTCTGTGCCAATGCTGGCACCATCCAGAGCACTCAAACCCAATCTGCTCGTGCTGGTGCACGTCCGGAGTGGTTTTTAATCAGAGCTGTGCTCTGCTGCTTGAGGGCTCTGTGGAGGGATGAGGATGGGAGTGCTGTGCACATCTTCACACATGGGGCCTCACCACAGCAAGACCTGGCAGAGTCTGTCCATGGCCCTGGGAAAAGCAGAGCATGACGTGGAAGGTTCACTTTGCCAGGCTCATTCGCTTTCCTATCGCCCACCTTGTGTCTTTTTAGAAAGAAATCTGCTAACATAACTGTGTGGATCGATAGGGAACAAGGTCGTTTTATGAATATCCTTTTGTATATTTTAATTCAAAATAAATTCATATTTAAACTGTTCTGTTTAGTTAAAATGTAAATTCAGATGCTAAACTGAACCAATCTGTCTGCTGCATATGCTTTATCTTCGAACTGTCTTGACAACCCTTGTTAACATTTGCATAAACTGTACAGGCTAATAATAATGATGATGATGGAATTAGCCTGTTACTATCTTATTTTTGTTGTATAATTTTAATCTCTGTAGGAAGGAAAACCACTATATCTTTTGAATTAGTCAATGACTCTGCTTTGCTATTATTAGCTATTTGTATGTATTTGTCTCCCTAGAGATAGCACAGCAAAGCCTGCTGGTTTCCTTGTGGGGAATCTTGAAAGCTGTCTGTTGTGCTTGTCATCTCAATTATTATATCATTTAATAGTAATATTTTAGCATGTTTAACTGGCCTTTCTCTGAAATGTATTCAGTGCTGAATCTGGTTGGCAGTAATTTGCAAAGTAATTGTGGACAACATGATCATGCATCTCATCTGCTCTGTATAAATCTTTTAGAAGTCAAATCATGGACTTGTAGGGAAAAGTTGGTGAGTTGGTGTTGAGCTGCTGAGCAGTCAGCAGGGCAAGGGAACAGGGACAGCAGTCATCCTACAGCCTTTGAGGTCCTGAGTTTTCTCAGCTCCACTGGTCTCTGTTCTTTTATACGATATCCAAGTTTGGTGGTTGATATATTTCTTTATTTTTCTATACTGGTATACAGTATTTTTTCCCCCTGTTTCTTATATCAGTAATGCATCGGGTCAAATACAGGTAATTTTAATATTTTGTATTTTGAGTATGAACTGTTTAAGATCTCTAGAATGCAATTGATGAAAATTTCTAAAAGGAGATGTAACTGTGTTTGTTTACCAATATACAAGAAAGGAAAAATCAATTTTAAGTGGTTATATGAAATATATACATATACTCAAGAACATAGTTTCGTCATGTAAAATGGTTTTTTAAGCTAGTTTTAACTTTCTATTAGGATTTTCCCATGAGCAATAGCAGCATATAGTTTTGCCAAAACCCCCTCATTTGACTGGTTTGACTTCAATTTTCATTTCTCTTCTAAACTGATCCTTTTTTAGATAATGTGAGGGAGCAAGACATGTGACTGACTGAAGTTTGAAATATCTGCTTTATAATTATAGCTTTTAAATTTTAGGAAAAATGAGAGATTCCCTTTAATTTTAAACTTTATTTTTATGTGTAGGGAGAAAAAGTCAGTGGTTCCAAAGCACAGAATTATAGCAATATATTACTAATACCATGATATGATGTTGTCACAGAGGGATTTTAAAAAAAGGAAAAAAAAATTGAAAAACTCCACTGGCCATTTTGAATGATGTGAGAGATTTTCATGCTGTAAATCTTTGCCTGCTACACTGGCTGGTTTTGATCTGTGCTCTCAAGGTTGTGTTGGCCACGCTCATTCTGTTCATCTTTGCCTTTGTTGAGGACCTTCAAAGCCATGAGCTCCCTCCAGCTGGGAGCTGCCCAACCCACTCCTCCTGCCCCATGTCCCAGCCTCCAGCTGGTTCCTTTCTGCCAGCCTGCTCCCCTTTTCACATGCTCTGGCACCAGCCTGTGCACCCAATCCAAAACCATTACATAAGGAGTGTGACTTGTACAGTGCACAAGTGGTGTGTGGGTGAAGGCACATCTTGGGGAGAGCAGAGCGATGGGCTGAGTAAAAATAGGCACTGCAGTACGTGCCAAAATGAGTAAGTTACATTGTCGACTGAACAACGAAACCTAATCCCCCTTCTCCTGCCCACTTTCCTCCCCCAGCTCCTAATAACTGTAATCCAATAAAATACATGACACGAGCTGAAAGGAAGTAGAAGCTGGCTTCTTTTCTGTCACTTGTCAAGTATTCAATCATTTCACCTGATGTGAAGTTTTCAAGTTTGTAAAACATTTTAATGGGCAGAGGGAAAGCATTGGTCAGTTCTGTGTGTGTGTATATATATATATACACAAACAAATAAAAATCTACGTGAAGGACCATGATTCACTGGCTTATTTAAGGCTCATAGAACTGCTTTAAAAATATGTTAAATAGCCAGCAGGGTGGAAGTTGCGTATAGATTGGTTATCTGTGATGAACTAGTGTCAGAATGTGAATTTGATGAGTCATTTTGTATTAGTTGTAATTATGGAACATTAGTGCAAATAAATCATGTACACTGGGATGTACCAAAAAGGTAATTTTATTGATTGCACCTGACATTTTGATAATAAGCTCCTGTTGAAATCATACAAAAGGTAATTTTAAATCTTATATCTTTGTCAGACTTATGGCTTTATGGTCAAAACATTAATTAGTTTTTTCCTACAGCCGTGGTGCAGTTTAATTTTGCAGTGTTGGAAAGACAACTCTAGTATGAGAGGCTAAGTTAAAAATATTTCTCATGGGGCACTGATGTGGACAGTTGCCAAGCCGGACCTTCAGATCCTTCCAGGGCTTTCAGGTGCTGATATCTACCTCTTAATATTGCACTGAGTGGCAAAATGCCTTTGAAAATCCGGTCTGTAGGGACTTCCATCTTGCACCAGCCTGTAAACCACTGGTCTGTGCTTCAGCTTTGGGATTTGTGACATTTTCTGTATCCATTTGACTTGGAGCCAAAGGAGAGCTGGAACTCTGCAAACCAGCTCTCATGTTACCAGTTAGCTTTGGCTCAGCCTTGGTGTCTGTACACAGAAAGAGGCTCCTGTGTGTCAGAAGTTACCAGAATGAGTGTGGGTTGACTGGGAGAAGTTCACAGTGTTAAGAAGTGGGCAAGGAACTTGGTTTTCTCCTTAAAAAGGGTTATTTGCTATGATGGGTAGCACAATCCCATTAAGGTGCCTGATGGTCCTCGAGTCCTGGGCAGCCCAGAGGAAATCTCTCACTGGATCTGCAGAGGGAACAATTTTATTCTGTCTGAGCAGCCACCAGTGGGCTCTTGGTGCAGTTGGGCAACACCCCTTGTTTGTAGCTCTGCTTTGCTCTCCTTGTGTGCTGCAGGGACAGGCCAGGAAGCTTGGAGAAAACAGGGGAGCTGACAGGTCTGAGCTTTCAGCAGCTTGTGAGATGTCCCCACCTAAGGAACAACTCTGAGGCAGGTGATAAAGGGATGTGTGATGTGTCCACTTTGTGCAAACAGCTCTTTCAGGTCTGTGCAGGGCTGTTGTGCTGCCTGCTTTCCCTTGTGCTGCCGACCTGCAGGGTTGTTGCTGTGATGGGTGAGCTTTGTTTCTAATTAGAAGTGCTATAGTGAAAGGTTTGCTGTTTGTTTTTTTTTTTTTCTGAGAGATTTAGCAGTGGAGGTTAATTGTGCTCAATAGACCTGTGAGTGATTATATAAATTATAAATTATTTAAAATGATGCTTGTGATTCCATGAGCTTGACTACTGAGCATCTTGTGGGAGGGAGGAAAACTTTTAATGGTTTGTTTGGCACAAAAAAGCTTAACTTGAATGCTTTGCTGTTCATGTTTGTAATGCGTTTGCCTTGGTCTCTGTTTGCAAAATCAGTCAGTGGGCCAACACTTCAAATCTTTGAGATCCAGGCAAGCTGTTTTTGACTTTATGAAATCTTAGCCTGGGAGGGATAAAAGGCTGCACATAAACAAATTCAGGAGTTATTTAACTGGAGTTTACAGATGGATGGGCAGCCTGGCCAGAGCCCAGAATGTATCTTAAAGGCATTGGAAAAAACATCTCTTACCAACCTGAACTTGCCAGCAGAGGAGAAAACTTGCATGTGGTATTAACTCACATGTGACTTGTTGTAAATATTGTGGTCATACTGGGATATTTTTTCTTACCTCCTCTCAATGATGTCTCGGTTAGAAGCACACGACTGACTCATTCCTGCATCTGGGTATTGACGTCATTGTGATGCACTTTTCATTTCTAGCATGAGTGTTCCAGTCTCTCCAGTATAGAATTTAAATGAAAACATGATGCCCTTTATTATTACTGAGAAGTAAATGAACTAGAAAAATTACATTCATGGGCTTTCCAACTCATTCTCTATTGCAGTGAACATATTGGACATCGGAGCCTGTCAACACAGTCATCTGAAACTGTCTCCTTCAGTGTTTCACTCCTAAGAGCCTGAATTATTCATCAGAGATTTTACTATGTTAACATATTCTTATGATCACGTCGACTTTAATTCCAGTGCATAAAAAAGCAAGTTTGCTGTTACTCTTTGCATAAAAGCAGATAAATGTATTAATGCTTTATCAGATGCCCTTCTAAATCCTTTGTAGCAAGTCGGAGCAGAACAAAGCACAATGTACTGTCAGATCACATCAAATTAAAGTGCTTAGAACAGCCAAGGTGTGATGGTGAAGCTAGCTAGAACTAGTGAAGAAGTTTCTAGAGGTCTGGATGGAGAAAGTTGAAGTGTTTTATTCTTCAGGGTGGGCTGTCTGCAGCAGGATGCCTTCCATGATCAGGTCCACATGTGCCATCCATGTCACAGCACTGGGGCATGGGGAGTCAGAAATGCCCAGGGCAAATTAGAATACTTTGAAGGTCTGGAGTTCTGATTCAGTTACTGCTTGGGAAAAGGGTGAGAGGTTTATTTTCTTTTTTTTTTTTTTTTACCTCCTTTGGTGACAAAATAAATATATTCTAGAGAGTTTCTCTCAGCTGATGTTCAGAGGTTTCTTTATGACCAGCACCATGACAAGGGACAAAGCAAAAGTAAATTGATGTTTCGGGAGGAGAAACTGCATTCTGTTGTGTCAGAGGACAAAAAGGGTCTGATGACTTTTTCTGAAACCTTATCAAAAGCTGTAGGGCTATTTAGAAGCTTGAAAATGAGTTTTCAGAGTGAACTTTTACACATGTACATAACATAGATAATGATGTCATGGTTTTAGTTTTGCCAGTGTAAGTGAAGGTCAGCATCCTGGAGCAGAGCTCTGAGCCAGAATCCATTCAATTCTTGTGCTTTGAGTGCTCACTTGGAGAGAAGGACAATTGTGGGTTTATGTTTGTTTTCATGTAGCCATAAAGCATCATGAGGGTCATTTCCAGGTCAGCTCAGAATGACAACTCATGTCAAGGGGACGTGTGCTCCTGCTGTGGGAGCTTACAGGGTGCTGACAGAGAACAGGAATAGTGTTCCTGACTGTTCACATGCTCTTAGATTTGGGGAGAGGCCCAGTGCTGCGGGCAAAGCTGAATAAACTCAGTATGAACAGAACCCAGTAAATGCATTTTGGGCTCTGAGTGCATCTCAAACAACTGAACGTTACTGCTCACGCAAAAAAGATCTCTTCAAAATACTGGCATCGTTTAAATGTGGGTCGAGTATGAATTTCTTAGATACTAAATTTAAGCATAAGCATAAAGTAGGCCAAATAGCAGGATTGTGGGTTGTGGTTTTTTGGTTTAGGTTTTGGTTTTGGGGGATTTCACTTGTTCCCCTCTCTGATTTCTTTCTTTCTTTTGGGTTTTGGTCTGAATCAGATTGAACCCTAATTTTTAACAACTTCCATGATTTGGAATTGCTTAGAAAAGCTTGTTTAAGAAACCCCAGTCCACAGGCCATAAATAAGTTGTATCCAGTGACTTTGCCACTGACAGTTGAGGCTGTCAGCAGAGGGGAGATGGGTTTGCTGAGCACAAGTTGATGCCATGAGGAGCTCTGTCCACCCATCTCTTCCCTGGTCAGTTTTAAAGGCAGCGATTGTAGGAATCCCCCCCCCAGACACCATGACCTGGGTGAAGTCTGGGCTTTCCAGCTCCCACACAGCAGGTTTTCCCTGGCTGCTGGCTGTCCAGGAGCCATGGAAAAGGGGTGCCTGTGTTTCCCCATCTGAAGGCAGTGGGGGAACCCTGCCAGAGCCTCCAGAAGCTGAACAAAACTGAACTGTCCCTGTTCTCCTGGGGGAAGCCCTGGAAGCAGAACAGTGTCTTTTCCCACTGACTTTTGCTAGAAGAAGCAAATCAGCAGTCTGGTAATTATAATCTGTCTGTTTTGAAAACTATTGCTCTCAAGCACTCAGCAAGCACAGGCTTTTGATATGTATATTGACAATACATGTCTAAAGTACTGCCATTTCATTTGGAATATTAAAGGAAAAACTATTTTAAAATTCGCTCCCTAGGGATATGTATTTTTTGTAGCAGGCACGTTTATGTAAAACCAAATTATTTTCAAATATTCACATTTTGTAAATGTGAATTCAACATATATATTTAATTATCATTGGGAAGGAGTCCTGTATTGTGCTGACTGCTGTTGCATTTCATTGGTAACAAAATTAGGACAGGAATGCATGCCTAAAAGTTTGTATGCTGCATATTTTCACCTGAGGTTTGAAAATACCATCCCATCAAATGTTTTGCGTAGAAATTAGTAAGTGATGCTGAATATGACACCTTTTTACTCTACTCCTACATATTTTGCAAGCAGAAAAAAAAAGCTAAATTCAGTAACAAAATATTCATTGCTAATTGCTACTTAAACCTCTGTGACCTTAGATTTTCTCTGGTGCTTAGCTTTGAATAAAGTATTTTTAAAAGCCCTCAATGCATGCCTTCAGTTACTGTTTTTAGCGTATTTCCATGAAGTTTTGAGAGCTGTGTACGGACCGTGAATGTGTGTGTGGTGTAAAAGAGGTGGAGGA
Source organism: Edolisoma coerulescens (assembly GCA_013397115.1). NCBI lineage: Eukaryota > Metazoa > Chordata > Aves > Passeriformes > Campephagidae > Edolisoma > Edolisoma coerulescens. The sequence goes on from VWZW01005963.1 coordinate 190,139, forward strand.
AAGGTGATAGCAGATTTTGTACGGCTGTGCTGTGAGGAAGGAAGGCAGTGGGCAGCACTGAAGCCTTTATGTCAAACAGAAGCATCCAAGCTTCGAGCCCTGGGTGCTGTGACCGCTGCCAGAAGAAATATGACAATTCTGAAAACAAAACAACCCCCCTGCCACCCCTGTGTGCTCTGGATGTGAATATCACCTCCCTGGTGCGTGCTGGTTTGTGAAGCTCGCTGAGGAACACTCTCTCTTTCATTTCATTGAATGATTTCTGGCTTTGTATTTTATGTTTTTGCATTTGGAAATTGTTAGTGTTCAGCTCTGCCCTGTCCACACCTGACTCGTGGTTTGCTCACAGACTTTCATACCTCGAGCTGCCCTGCCACTCTAACCTTTCAGACAGTTTTCAGAGTGTGGTTTATAAAGGCAATGGTTCAGATTCGATCTCCTGCATGAGGATTTGCTCCTTGTCTGCAGAATTTCATGTTGTATGTTCTTGGAAAGGAAGGAGAACCAGCAACACCCCCCCTTGAAATCTGCTCGTGTCTGCAAGGTGAAGAACTGGGGGCACCAGCACCCATCCCCTTCCCAAGGGCCAGAGTTCTGCTTCAGGATGGGAAGAACACCTAGAACAATCTACATGTGAGGGCACTCAAGGGATGTAAAAGCGCAAAAGATCAAACCCAGATTAAAAATAAATTAGCAAAATGTCCCCTGTTCTTAGCTTTCTTATCAGAATTTTGCTTTCTAGGAACTTCATCTTTCTGCACTTTGCTTTGTACAAGAATAACAAGAATAACAAAGTTTTGGAATAGTTTTCCTTCATATATTGATTTAAACTGCAAGTTTAATATGTAACTAGTGGATAAAATATTCTAGGAATATGGAGTTATGCTAAAATAAGATTGAGAACTTTAGTTTGATGCATAACATCTATTTAAAGTAGTCACGTAATTTATTGGAGCCGAGCTTGTACTGAAATAGTTCTGCAGTTTCATTATCACTTTTGTAGGCAGACCTCTGATCCAGATAACCAGGGGAATGCTATTTTGGAAGAAAATATTCTGAATGCCTTCCTCTTTGTGAATTACAAGGGGATAAAAGGAGAATACTTCCCTTGTGAATCAAAGGATGGTATTTATTACAAATTCCAGAGCTTGCTTTTCTTGAAACTTAAAATAGAACATTGAGAGTTCTTCACCTTAACAAAATGCTAGGTTTCTAAAAACTGAAGGATTTCTGATCCATATATTCTGGCAATTTTTAAAATAGGCTTATTTTTGTCCAAACTGTGAGCCAGGTTTAGCAGTTCTGAACAAAGTATGTGTCTGTAGGCTCTGCATTGTGGTAGTCCTTCAAATCATCCTGATACCATAAAAGCTGAGATCCACCTCTGAAATACAAAATTGTTGGGGTTTTTTTATAGAGAGACTTTTAGAACTGATTCAAAGTAGCTGTAAATCAAAGTTGCAGCCCCTGTGTTTCCCTGTCAAAGGTGGCTTTGGAAAGCACCTGCTTGTGACCCCGACCTTTCAGGCTCCTGAAACCGCAGCAAATTCTTGAGAGTGGAAAATGGCCAAGAACACTTTGTCTCTGCATTGTAGCAGCAGGCCAGTGATGCATGCAATGCAGGTGGGTTCTGCATTGGTCTCTGGACAACTCTTGGCTCTCTCTGTTCTGTGACTGTGTCTGCAGGGCTCTGAAAGTGCAGGGAAAGGGGAGCAGAGAGGTGGCAGGGAGAGCTGCTGGAGATCTGCTCTGTGAAACACACCCCTGTGGTGAGCAGTAAAGATCAGATCACATCTTGAAGCACCCACAGCCAAGTTCCTGTGTTTCAGGGAGCTGCTAAAACTTCTGCAAATAGTTTTGTACACGTGTTTGGGTTGGTTGCTTTGTTTTGTTTGTTTCTTCTCAGCACTTCATATGCTGCCAATAACAGAAGCCAGGGAGCTGCTGGGATCTGCAGCATGGTTTTGGCAGTTTTTCTTGATAGAGGTTGATAAAGCTTGAACCCTACTAGAACTCTCCTTCCCTTGGTAGCAAAGGGGTGGTTAACCTCTTTTATCTCTAAATGCTTTAGTAAGAAATAGTTGGGGAATTTACCTAAAGCTCCAAGCCACGAGAAAGTTTCGTTGGGCAAGGTCATCCAGTGTGTGTGGGGATGGAAAAAGCTCAGACTGTCACCAAGGACAGCTGCAAGTCCAGTCCTGGTTCTGACTAAAGACAGAGCTTTCATTGCATGATTGTTTTTTTCTCCAGAAAGAAAAGCCTGATTGCTGATCTCTCTGGCATGTTTCATAAATATCCATTGCATTTATCTGATCTGCTGATTTAGGGGAGATATATTCTTAAGAACTCTTTTTTTTTTGACTAATGAACTTTCTGATAAAACTTTTCTACAGAAAGATGCTTCCTGGTAGTTTTTGTATTGGGGAAGAAGAAGGGAATAACTATTGTATATGGTATTTAAATAAACTGAGAGGGGAAGACAAGCACTGAGAGTCTTCACTGAGAGTTTAAGACTCTCACCATGTTATTGCGAGGACCATGGGGCACTGACCATGAAGGTTTCATGAATCATCACACCAAACCCTTGTATCTGTGAGTTAAACTAAATATATGGAGCTAGTGCTAGAATTTCCTACCTTTTTTTTTTTTTAAAGCTATTTGTTCTTGGTACCGTGGGAACATTTAGTCCCCCATTTTCTTTTGAGACTCTCCAAGCAATAGATGACAATTTATCCACGGTACTCTGTTCAGTAAACTAAATGTTCATTTTGGCTAACTGCTCCAGTGCTGCTAGCTTTGTAGCCTGAGAGAAATTGAAAAGCTAGAGAAGGCTATTCGTAACAACCCAGTAGAGCTCTAAATATTTTTATTTCAATAGTAAGATGGGATCTTTTGGACAGTTCTTAGGAAATAAATCCTGTAGTTCATAGCTGGTTAAAAAGGGTCCGGAAAGGAGAGGGCAGGGAGCTGCAAGGCCATTTGATTGTGCTATAGGCTTTAATATCTCCCTGGTCTTATTTCAGATGCTCAGCATCACTCTTTGCTTGCTCAGCTAATAGTACACAAAGTGATCATTAATCAAAGTAAATAATGTGGCTGTAGCAGGAAACATAAGGCACCGAATGCAGAGAGAGTTTGCATTGATTCCAGGGGATTTTGGACAGATGGGTAGCATCACTGCAATGTAAATAGATAAGGTTTCAGGTTCATGATTAGTTTTACAGATCACCTGAGCTGTGGTGCTGGTATACGAGCCCTTAGCCTCTGGTGGTGTTGCTGGTTTTATAAATGTAACTTTAGCTACCTTTTCACTTCACTGCAGGTCAAACTCAGGCATGCACACAGCTGCCAATGCTCAGCCCTGGTGGGCTGCGGGATGTTGGGCTGCTGTGGCTTCAGTGCATATGGGAAGGGTTCCCAGGAGGAGTCTGCAGAGCCAAGGCTGGGAAAGGGAAGTGCTGCCACACAGAGTCTTCACTTGTCAGCTTCGCCAGATGATCACCTAGTTTTGTGTCACACCTCTGGAAAAATATTAATGAAGAATCTAATGAGGTGATCGTACATTTAATATTTCGTACGTGATACATAAATTTTACCTGTTGTCTTTGGGAGGCTGCAGCAGAAACAGGTGATTTGAAGGAGAGACTGTGGTAATCAGCCAGCAATATGTAAATATGTGTGCGGGAGGGCAAGCAGGCTTGTTGTGTGCTGGACCAGGGCAGGTACTGCAGTGCCAGCCACGGGGGAGGAGGAAGCCCTGCCAAGCCAGCCTGCTCCACGCTTGAGCTGAGAGCATTGGCACCTTCACAAAGAAATCCTGTTTTACCTCAGTAGCAGCAGTTTTCACTTACCCACAGACAGAGAGGGCTATGAGCTAGTTGCTTTAACACTGGAGGAGGAATTTTTTGTTATTATTCTGTGTCAATAATGTTTTGTCATTTCCTCTCTTTACAACTTTGAGAAAAAAAAAAAAGTTGAAGTGACGTAATTTATTTTTTTTGTCTGGTGATGGAGTTGGCGGGAAATTGCAGCTGCCAGGGACTTCTCACTCAAGGCTCTGATGATTCATAAACTTGGGATAGGTTTATCCTATCTATGGGTCATCTTAACTCTCTGGCTTCTGAGCTTCTAGGGTAGGAAGCAGGTGGTGCAGTCAGACTGTATGGGCTGGGACAGGAGCTGCCTTTGCAGTGAGGAGAGGAAGGCAGTGAATGCTGGTGATGGATTATAGGTAGGAAAGCTCTACTTTGCTACCTGCAGTGGGAAGCTCTCTCCCAAGCAAGTTTATGGCATACTTGGATTTAAACCCAGATTCAATAAAGTCCAGGCTCTTAGAGCCATAAACACTCCTGAAGTAGCTTACACCAGACAGGACCTCTGGAGATCTCTGGTACATCCCCCTGCTGCAAGCAGGGCATGACTACCAGAGCTCTCTCAAGGCCTAATCAGTTGAATTTTGGATTATGGCCAAGGCTAGAGGATCTCATGCTTCACGTTTTCATTTTTATATTGTATAATTAAAGAATCTTCCCTTCCCCAATTGTGGAAGTCACAGAATGTGATTTTACACAAACATCAAAATAACACAGGCAGGATTTGGTTATTAAGTAGCATATTAATGTGGGAAGCTGCCCAGGTAAGTGTCATTTTACTGCCTCAGGATTGTACACCTGAACTGAGCTCTGACCTGATCAAGGCCTGTGTAGGGCACAAAGTGTTCATTGAATTGCATGACTGGGAGAGGATATACTGAGGGCTCCCACTGCCATGGGGACAAAACCAAGGCTAGTAAGGTTATAGCCCAGAGAGAAAGACTTCGGTTTGCCCCTTTCTAGTCCTAGCGTCAGCTGTTTCTTTTTTTTTCCTTCTGGGTAGAAGGTAATTCTTTAATCAAAATTTTTCACCTGAAGAATGAAGTTGCCACCCAAGGACTGGGTAGATGCGGAAGAGAACAATAGGTATTAGATAACACACTTGGACACCAAAAAGGCCATTCACAAGCTCAAGTAAGAGGAGAATCTGGGGCTCCTTTTGTTCTCTTTTTCTAATCATCAATTTATTTTTAATATTTTTAAAAATTTTATTTTAATATTAAAAAATTCTTTTTAATGTTTTCCTTAGAGTAGCCATTTGTTTTCATAAACATACATTTCTTAACAAGGATTTGGGGCTTTTTCCCTACAGAAAAGCATCTTTACTATTACCCTTATAAAGGTGCATCATTACATAGTTTGTAAACATTTTGAGGCTTGGAGAATGTTCCCTTTGTAACTTGCACTGCATTTTGTCCAAAGAGTTATAGCTTTCTGGAACTGTGCATCCTTGCAAGTATTATTAAAGAACATTTCTATGAGCTTTTTGCTTTATGGAAGCATTGCGGATCTGACCTTATAATCTTTCTTGTAATACCCTGCAACATAAATTCTTGTAGACCCAATAATCAAAAGTTACCTGATAATGTGGCACCCAACTTGAGAGGGGTTGGTGAACCTCTAACAGTTGGACTCATGGAAGACTTTTCAATTAGGTGGATCACTGTGGTAATTGCATTATCTACTGACCCTGGCATCTTGGTTTAGCTGAAGCTGCATATCCTCTGCAGTTTGTCCCTGTGGTCTGGGCTGTCTCCCTGTCTCTGAGGCTGGCACAGTGTAGTGCTGAGCTGGATGTTCAATTTTTTTCTGTGCTGTTGTTTCCTTCTCTGTGACTCTGAAGCAAATTCCCATTGCTTGCAGAGGGTTTTGGGAATGCAGATATGTTAATGCTGGCTGTTTCAGATCCCTTTGCAGGAAAACCCATGGAAGGATTATACAGAAGTTTTAGAAGACTGAAGCTGGTAGGACTCTGTCCAAAAGGTCTTTTGGCACAGGCCACAGTCTGAATGAGGAGGAAGGGCCTGTACAGCAGGAAATGGGTTACAAGCCATGGAACCTGATCTTCATGGGTTACAAGCCATGGAACCTGATCTTCATGGGTTACAAGCCATGGAACCTGATCTTCCCTGGGCAGTGCTGATGGGTGGATGAAACACTCTTGCCCTTTCCTCACGTAAATCCGCAGGTGATGCCCTCCTTCCTGAGCCCGAGATGCATTGAAAACCAATTTGATAGTATGGGTGGTCAGCTGAAAAATCATTGGGTTTGGGTGCAGGATTTGCTATAATGTGTTTGTTTGATGCTCTATAACGCAGCAGTATTGACTGTTTAAAATAGCTTCAGACTTCAGTGCGTGCAACTACAAAGGGCCTGTGCTCTCCAGGGCAGTGCAGAAATCCAGCAGGATGCTCTGGGAGCACAGCACTATTCACATGCAAGTGCTCTTGGTCTCACCACACTGGTGCACTGGGACCCGGCCCTGAAGTAGGTGCAGCAAAAAATTTTGGCGTGCCCTATGTTACATCAGTAGACATTAAAAACCTGCCTGTTTATGTAGAAGTTAAGGTATTATCAAGCAGTGTGAATTCAGGGAATAATAAATGCACTGAGGAGGAATATCTAATGACTGATTTCTACGTACCAGGCCTGAGAAAATTTAAATATTAACTCCTTCATAACACAGACTTCTTAGTGGCAATGCACCCGTGTTAAAACACAGCCCTTACTTTTGAAGAGTATGAGTAAACAGATGACAGAAATAGACTGGTGTCATCTCTCCAAGAATAGTGAGAAGATCTCAGGATCTGATGTGGCCGTTTGCTTTGGTGCCATAGAACCCAACAGAATAACTTGCAGAGATTTCAGAGAGAGACTCTGATTGCAAAAGGACATTTTCCCTCCTCACCTGTAACTCAAAAGTCCTTTGTTTTGGGAGTTGTTGAGTGTAGGTGTGTAGCTGGCAGCGTGCTGGTGAAAGAAACTGTAGTAGTAGGACAGATAGCAGTAAGGAGGTGGGAATACAACAAAATCTGAGATCAACGGGGACATTCTTGTGCCAGCCTGTCAAATTCATAGCAGAGACAAAAGGTGATGCAGAGCACTAAAGAACAGATTTTGCTAAGGCATCTGGACTGCCCTGGTTTACATGTAGTGCCATGCAAAGTGACTTTGGAAATTATTTAATTTCTCACTGTGCACACATGGGGTCCTGAAAATTCCACAAATACTGGAGTAGATTTGCTGAAAACCATGAATATTTTCCCTTCTGTGAGAGCCCCTTTGGTTGTTGTGGTTTAAAATAAATCACGTTTCCATGCATTTTGACTTCCTTGAGCATTCTGGGAGATAATAAACTACTTCATTTGCAGGGTGATATTTCATATGTGGGTGTATGGGACCCTCACATCCATTTTGCAGCTATTTGCTTTATCACTTACTTCATCTGTGCCCGACCCATCTCCATCAGTGGAGCTTGACATGTTCTGCAGAATTCCTGCTGGCTCCGGTTTGCAGGGAAGATCTATTTCTTCCTTAAACTATAAATATGTGGGTGCTATCACTCAGCTTCTCTGCAGTGGCTGTTCATGCTATAAACAGTTTTTGGGGCTCTTTGGTCCCAAACCACTTGGCAATTCTTGCACGTCTGATGGCGGCTGCAGCTTGAACCCACCCTCAAACCAAAGAGGCTGGATGGGATTCCCTCAGAGGCCAGAGAGCATTAAGCAAAAGCCCTGTAGTAGCATCCAAGAGGTTTTTGGGGTCAGAGCTGTTTTAGTGGCTCTGGGATAGCTGAGGTTTTCCTAAGACAGAGAGTTTTTGGGGTGCCTTTATGGCATTGTAAGATGCGTCTTGTAGGGTGTCTGATTCATCTTGCTGGGGAAGGCTGGGAAAAGGGAAAAATGACCCAAGGGGCAAAGTAGAAAGGCTGAAAGGGAAAAATGGGAGAATTTTCATAGTGCTGGATACCTGAGACCAGGTACCAGCACTATGCAGCTGGAGGTGGCCCCTGCTTGTGAAGTAACACCAAACACCTCCCAGGTGTGGCTCTGGCAGTGCCCAGCAGCAGGGAGACATGTCATTATTAGAAGTTGTGTATGTAAAGAAATGCTGAGCCCCTGCAGATGATGCAGGCTCCAGAATGCCCCCATGTGCAGCTGGTTTTTTTGCAAATAAACCTGCTGATCCTCTGGGTGACAGTCAGCCATGGAGCAACACCTGGAAGCTGGTTAAATGTCACAGGCACTGTGACCCACAGCCAGGATACCTTGATGGCTCTCAAATCTGTGCTGTGTTGGGGTTGTCCTTTCCTGAGGTGGAGATAATCAGACCCAGAACACACTTCAGTCCTGTGGGAAGTGATCACAGCTATCACCCAGTCATGGAGACTTGTTCCTAAAGGCAATATTCAATATGTGTATTGATAGAATTCCGACTTTAAAAAGATGAGGTGACTTTCCTGTGTCTTCTCTCAAGAAGTTTTACTCACCTACTGCTTCTCATCAATGGCAATATTGTGTAATTTTAAACAAATAATTTACTTACTGCTATCTGGTGCTTCTTACTAAGAAGTTTTTTTTCCTCAGGGTACAGTGAGAGATATTTCTTTGATGTTGTTAACCTCAATGAAACTCTGCAAACTAGTAACTGAAAAGCTTTCTGAGATTTTGAGTGAGATAAAATTTAAAAAATTGAAATATTGACAAAAATACAGTAAAATATAGTTGGAAGCAATGAGTGGTAGCTGCATGTATGCAGCATGGGTCCTGTTTTCTTGTTTTAAGAAGTTATTTATTTAGTCATGCACTCAAAAACAGCTCAATTATAAAAACAAGCCCTAGCAGAACTTTTTTTCTCTGAGTGCTTTAAACAGGGGAACTGCCTGAGTAATTTTCTTCTGAGTACAAGTAATTACTCAGGTTTGCACTCAGTGACTTTGCTTTTACTAAGATTTAGAAACAATACTGTGTTTTGAATCCCATTATTCTTTTCATCCCCAGCATTAAGCAGAACATTAGTGAGCCAGCTAAGGGGCATATGGTGAACACAAAGATATTTTTTTTGATTGGGGAGGAAAATCATGATTGACATTTATCGGTGGTTAATAAATTCTGTGGCTATAGTCAATTTGTAGAAGCAGCAAAGATTGGTTTATAATGCTATTTCCTCGGTAAATGACATTTTAAAATTTCCTTGATTATTCATCTTTCTGGCTTTGAAAATTTCTAATTTATTTTGGAAGCTGGGTCATAATGAGCTTGCAGGCAGCTTATCACATAATTTCCAAGAGACATCAACACTGGTCTGTGGTTGTATTTTTGCTTCTGATAATGTGTGTTTGCTTTATGCTTTGCTAAGCATTAAGATAAAAAATACACTTTGTGGTAATTGGGAGCCCTGCCTGTGCTCCTCTGGAGGGAAGATGATGTCGGGGGTATCTTATCTATCAGTATGCCCCTGAAAACAGGTGTGGGTGTCTTTGTGAAAACCCTGTAGAGGGAGATGGCAGTGGGGAAGTGGCTGTGCAGCTGCTGTGCATGACTCTAGGATGATGAATTCCCACTGGTGGCAAAGGAATTGCCTTCATCCTGCACAATATTTATTTTCCCATACCAAATGAGCTTAGAAAGCAAACACCGCATTCCCTGATCCTCCAGAGGCAGAGACTCCAGAACCTGGAGAACTGGATTTGGGCCATGAAAATTTGTCTTCTGGGGCGCAGGGACTTTCCTTCCTGGGGCTGTGGGCTGATGAACCCAGCCCAGCAAGGAAATTGTAGTGGTGGCCCCGAGCCTGCACAGCAGGAAATGTGGCCAAGGCTCCCTCAGCTCCAGGAGGTTTCCTGCCTGGCTCTGGGGGTTTGCAGCCCCCTTTGCTGAAAGGTCTGGCCGTGGCCATTCCCCTGCTGCAGTCACACAACACGTGTCTCACAAAGGAAGGCTCTCAGGTGCATCTCCAGCTGTGTCCCCAGATGGGATGTGCTAAATGAGATGCATTGTTGGCTTTTATCTTACAGGTAGGGTTTTCAAATAATCATCCATCAAAACCCATCATATTTTGGGAAGGTTTGCACTCAATAGAACAGGCAACTGAAACATCATCTTCCAGTATTCTCACAGCAAGGACACTTGAAATTCAGGTTGTGTTGGGGGACAACACAGCAATGAATACACGGAGACAGGACTGAGAATAGATTTTTCCAAGTCAGAAGGATTAATCCCAACTCCCACAGAAGATCTAGCTCTTTCCATGTGGGATGCAAGCCTTGTGGCTCTGAAATAATTAGCATGCTAGTCTGCGTTACACGAGATAAAAATGGACTTTCTTTAAAAATCATGATGAGTACAAAAAAAAAGGTATTTTGAAAACTCAGGAGAAGTAGTTTAACAGCTTATACCCATTTGTTTAGGAGCTCATAGAGGAGATACAAAGATGACTGCACAGCTCTGCAGTTTTAGATTTGGGGTCAGTTGTTAACTTGGCTTCCTTCTAACAAAAAATTCTTTACTATCAACAGCAGAGAGCCAATAAATGGACTTTTTCATACACCTCCCTTTGCTGGGGATGAGAGGTGCACATACTGAGTTGCATCATGCTGAAAGCCAGAGCAGGTGCTTTTTTCCCCAAATTAAAGCCTCCAGCCTGAAGATGTTGCACCATGAGGGTGTTCTGGGTTTCCCTGAACCTTAGGTTACAGATGAAGAAAAGTTCGATTTATATGTTCTGGACCTTTGCAGAGATTTATTTACATAAATTACATGGAATTACCCATAGCAAATGGACTATTTTCTCCCCATCTCACCACTTGGGGGGTGTGATTTAGGTGGGGAGGACAGGAGACCTCGTGCTGTGCTGCAGTCAGCGGAGGAGCAGGATCTCCTGGGATGCAGCTGGGTGTCTCTGGTGCCTGATGGCCTCAGCGTGCTCCAGCACCAGCAGCATCTCTGAAGCCCTTTCTGAGAGCTCTCCAAGCCTGGCTGTGGCCATTGGAGTGTTCATGTACAGCTCTAGGTAGGACATCACAGCTTCCAGCTGCTGTTTGCTTTGGAGAGTGCAGCACTGAGGGCTGGGTTTTCCTCCCTGGGTGGGTGTTTCTGAAATGTGGAGCTGCAGGGGCTGCAGGGAGCAGCTGGATTGCGCCAGGACTACGGCACCTTCCAGCACACGCACAGGAATGGATGCAATGTTTTCTCCTCTATTTCCCAACGTGACAAATAACTTCAAAATAACAGCAAAGAGATCTTTCAGTTATAGAGTAAAGAGATTAGGAAAGGGGGGAATGGGTCTGTACAGGAATATGCATCTCTATGTAATAAAATATTGAATGTGATGAAGTGAATTCAGCCTCGTAAAATGAATTCAGCCTCATTTTTAGTGCTCTAAAATGATAATGTAGAGGAAAACCTATTCCAGACATTTCTTCAGGCATTGCAGTTACTTCATTAGCCTTTATTTCTTCTCACTTCTGCTCTCTTGACAGCTTTTCAAGTCTCAGGTTCTTCCTTTTTGAAATGCTTTGATGTGCTCATCTGTTTGACAAACTGTTTAAGGTCTTGATCTTAATTTAACATTTGTAGATACCCACAGAGGGTTTTGTTAATGAAGCCTTTAAAATACTTAGTGAAGTTCTAGTTTTCTTCAGGAACAAAGTTTTATCCTTGACATTATTTTTCCTTTGGAATGATATTCCTATTTAACATCTAGGAAATTTTTAGTCTTACAAAGCAGCAATGGGCTTGTAAGGCTAGGGATGAAATTAAATGAGGATTTTATATTTCTTTGGGGTGCCTTTTGTTAAAAGAATAGGAATACATCATAATTGAAAATGTCTTTTCAATGACAGAAACCTTTGATACCACAGAGGCATGAGAGTAAGTGGTTGCCCAGCCTCAGATTAGGAGTGCTCTTATGCATTGATGGATAATACTCTGTTTTCTGGATTGAAGCCATGGTTTTTGCTAGTTCATTTGGTGTAAGGTAATTAAATTGATCTAAGGGTTACTCATAAACTATATTCATTAATTTTAGCACTACTGACAGTGACAGCAATCTGAGTTTCTGTAATATGGACTGACAGGAGTAATTCCTTGCCCTGCTGTAGCTGGATCTGGCAGTTCAGATCTCCAGTACCAGATGCAGTGGCTATAAAAGCGTCCTTGAGGCAAAAGGAAGAGCTGTGTATAAGAGGAAAAGGTTGACATGAAGAGGAAGAAAATGCTTCCAAGAGGCCTGTGAAGCTAGGAAGTCACGTGTGTTTTATTGTTAAAAAATATTTGGGTCTGTTTCGGGAGCCCCTCGGTGGTGCTTTGGGACCTGCTGCAGCCCAGAGAGACTGAATCAAGGGGAGCACATCCACACTGTCCCCTGTGACTTCACTTTCTCTGGAACTGTTTCCTACTTGAATCACACAAGATGTTTCTTTGCTATAGTAATGTTAGCATTAAAAAAAAAATATTTCCAAAATTGGGTAACAGTTTCCTGGCAGTGTGAACAGCATAAATGTACTGTTGGTTCTAAGGTACTTGCCATGACTTTGGTCACAGCAGACTGGTCAAAATGTGATCTCTTTTTGAAAAGACAAAACAATCTTCTTGTTTCCAAGGGGGAAACTTCAGGGAAAACTTACTTCTGAAATGTGGAATTTGCTCTAGCTTTTAATCTGACAACAACTAGCAGAGTTTTGGCTGATTGGGGTTTTTTTATTTCTTCTTTTTCCTTAGAGCTTTCCCTCATAAATGAAAATATGTAAGTAAATTACATACCTTATCTAAAATAATGTAAAATAATTCCATTAGCTAATTCCATTTGGCTAATTTTAAACAGAAAAATATTTTGCCTCTGGTTAAAGCTAAGGCTCAACATGCACAGCCCTGCTGCCTTTAAATGCTAATGCAGGCTTATTCTTTAGATAAGGACCAAGAGATCCTTAGAAGTGAGAAAGCTGCATCAAGAGGTTTGACAAGGCTCATTAAAGTTCAATTAGAAAATTAGTTTTAACACCAAGCACCCTGCCCCTTTTATTTCCCAAGCACAAACAATAAAATTTTCATCACATACAAGTACATACTTAAAATGTGCTTTGGAAATAAATAATCTTCATGTTTAATTCATCTTATATAATAATTGATGTCCATTAGGGATTTGGATCAGGCATTAAGTATATAGCTACAAAGTATGGCATTGGATGTGTGACTCTCAACTGTCCCTACTGGGAAGTTTGTCAAGTGAATTGAAATAAAAATTATTTTCAGAAGAGTTATGATAAATCTTATCTAAAGAGTTCATCTGTTTTCTGAGCAGTGCAGTCTTGGCACACACTCAAAAAAACTTGACTCAGCACCTTTACATTGAGGGATTTCATGGTTCTTTTAACTACTTCTGTGAGTTTTATTGATTTAGCATCATACTGTTTTCAATTGTTGGTTCTCAGCCATGGGGAATAATCCCCTCCTCCTGCCCCCAATATTACAAAAATTTAAATTTTCACTTGGCTGTTTGGTTACAGGATACGAGTTTTGTGAGACTCATGACGTGGACATTTACAACATCAGTAAATCCAGATGTGAAATTCGAGCATTAGGCAGCTCCCATGCGCTGTGGCTCTTAAGTCTGCTCTTAATTCCTTTTTTGCAGCGATAAACCTGCCAGGAATGCAGTGCTTGTTATGCCATGATGGATGTCTCGTGGAGGCAGCCCTTGTCCCCAGTGCCTGCCCTTTCGCTGCCTTTGTTTCCTCTGCAGTACTGCTTATCTGTGAGACACTGTGCAGCCTTCTGAAATGGTGCAAACCTTTAAATAAATGTGGTGGTTTTGGCTGAATGCAGACATGGAGACCGGTGTGGTTGCTTTCTAAAGTGCTGGGTTGGGGCTGTTCAAACCCTGCCTTTGAGTGGCTCGTTCTACAGAGTGGGCACTCTCTGCACGTAAAATTATCCATCAGAAAATGATTGGGAAAAGTAAATGAGTCCTGTGGTGTTTTTTTATTGCATTTATCGCTTACTTGCATTAATGCAATTAATGTAGAAGTGTTTGGGGAATCTTAAAACATAGAAAGCAAATCATGTAGAAGGTAATGACTCATGTCAGGGAAAGAGATGCCCTTTGTGCTGTCCCTGCAAGTGTTGGCTATAATCAGTTTAGGAGGGTTTTTAATTCCCAAACTGGTGATCAAAACTTTGCTGGCAGTAGTGGTTGCTTGGTTCTTAGTCCTGTGGCACAGGCCATCAGGGACTGCAGCATTTTAGCTGCCCCACAGGATGTGTATTTCCATGAGTTTTGAATACTATTCAATGGTACTGACCTTGCAGGAACAGTATTTTCCAGAGGAAACTCAGATATTAAGTCTTCCTAATTTTCACAGTAAATCACTTTGGAACCTTGCATTAAAAGGGAAAAACCCTCTTAAGATATTTATTTCCCAACTGTAGTTATAAAAATAATGTTCTAATCTAAAAAAATTTAAAATACTAATAAATGGGAAATCGACAGAGAACCCCTTAGCATCTAAAACCAAGCCAGCCCAGTGACTCAGATATTATTAATTGTTGTTGCTTGTTGTTCTTAAAGAACCCTCCCTGAGTCTTTTTTCAAAGACTAATAACTAATTTAATAAGCTGCGGTTCTCCCATCCTAGGTAGGCTAGGTCTTAAAGCTGACAGCTCAAAGTGTAACCTCACAGCCATTAAACATTGAATGGGCATTTCATGAAGGCAGTGGCTGTAACAGAGGCCCTGGGTGTGTTTGTTCCCCTCCTTGTGAGCATTTAGCAGATTATTTTGGTGAGTCCCCCGTGAAGGGACAGAAAAAAACCACCCCCCTCTTAGTAGGAATGGCTCAGTAAATTTTAGGTGACAAAATTCACTTGTGACTATGACCTCTTGGGTAAGCACGCTTGGTCATTCCCAAACAGTTGTCTTAACTTCGACCCAAATGTTTCCTGCTGATAGAAATGCCACTTCCTTCATTTTGCATGTATTCCGAATCAGCGCCTCGTGTGATGTCTGCAGCTTGGCCTGTGCACCTCGTTCTGTGGAGACAGCGAGCTGACACGGAATTCCTTCTTCCCAGTGATACCTTCTGCAGGATCAGCTCTCCTCCTGCTGCCTGTGCTGCTGCCACTCAGGATTAAAAGCTGTAGATACCCCAAGGCTGCAGCATGGGCTTTCAGTGACTTGGATGAGAACTGCACAGATGCATCAGAACAGCATGGGCAGCGACTTCTGGGAAGATCATGAAAAACTAAAGTCTGGCTAATGGACCCCAGCTCCTCTCCCTTCCCTTTTGGCAGCCGTTCATGGTAACACAAAGTGAGTACAAAGCCTGGCGCCAAGACAAAACGCCGGTGATTTGTGCTGTAAGTGTTCCTGAAGGCACGAGGGATCTTTAAGGGCTTCCCTGAATTGATTCCTGTTTGAACTAAAGCCAGAGCTTAAGCCAGACTTTGCAGAACTGCAGCTGCCTGCCCCGTGGCCGTGGCACTGGGGAGCCGAGGTCTCAGACCAGCTTTGTCACAGGCTCTGGGCTGAGCTGGGCACATGGGGAGCCTGCCAGAGGGTGTGGGGGGTGTTTGGCCAGCTCATCCCTGAGCAGGGGCAGTGCTTTTCTGGGTGGAAAGACAACCTGGTGTGGGGGTGAATCTTGCGGAGCATCTGGACCCTCTTGGGACCGGCACGGCTTATGTTTGTGATGCTGAGTAGAACTGATGTGACAAATTCACCATCAAAAACAGCACACAGAGAGTTTTCCCACTTTGGCAAGGGGGTCAGTGGGATCCAGTGAAAAACAGGGACTGAAGGAGTGGGTGGTTGAGCCTTGTGATGAGCTGAGATGATGTACCTGACATCCTGCTCAGCCCAGGAGCTATCTCCTATTTTGGATAAGGCCCCTTTGCTCCTGTGAGCTGGTTGTGTGGGGGTGCTGGACTACATTTCCTGTCCCATCTGCTTTGGTTCTGATGAGAATTAAGTTTTGAAGCTGCCCTGTGCCCTTTCTTGCTGATGGCATCCTTCAAATCAGTTCCATCTCCAGGGAATGTGAAGTCTTGGGGGTGGGGGTGAGGCTTGTTGGTGGTTTTGTTTGGGTTAGTTTTGTCTTTTTAACTTAAACCTTGTATGTCTACTTGAAATAAAAATGTTTGAAATACACCCCTTCCAAATTAAAATGACATTGCATGATTTCTGTATTAAGATTTAAACCCATCATAATATCTTAAGTTCACATAAACCAAATATTTAAACCTAAGGTGTTTCCTATTAACATGTAAGGAAAGCTATAACCCAGGGAATTCTCTGGCTAAACACATGAGTTATGCTTAATTGCAAACCACTGTAGTTCATAAAAGCAGCAGCTATCATGAATACTTTCTTAGGTAAAGGTGAGGTGAGGTCTTTTCTAATCTTTTGATCATATTATGATTAGCCACAATTGGCTCAAGTCACTAATTATGTAGATAATTTTCTTCATGTGAAGACTCTTTTTAAAGTGCAAGCTCAATGATTCCTTTTGTAGCCAGTGCACCTATTAAAATACTGTTTTTCTGCACTGTGACTTGAATTCCTAATTTGATTCAAAAGAAATTTGGCATAAGTTGGTGGTGAAATTAATTATCTAAACAACAAGAAATGTGAAAAACAGGGAAAAGTATAGTTGCTAACATGGTGTGCTATTAGCATACAAATATTTGAAGTTTCTGTAGTGCCACAAGCAGTGGTAACTGTTACCAGGCAATCAGAATTACTTTTTTTCTTTGGGGAAATGTTAACAGGTAACTAGGATTATACAATAGGATTAACAACAGTTACCTAAATGGAAATATTTTGGCTGCAGTCTGTGGCTCCTAGATCAAACTCCTATTTAGATCATCCTTCTTGTTTGCATTGTGTCCCCTCTGATGTTTTCTGCTCTTTGAATGCATAAGTTGGGTTTCACATGCATTGTTTTGGAGGTGAAGCAGGGACCTGACATTGCTGTCACCCCTCCTGGCTCCAGAGTAGCAGGACCCCTTCCCTGTGCCCACCCCAGTCCCAGGGCTGGGCTGGTGTGTGGTTCTTGAGCTGAGTATCTGGTCTAGGAGAAAGGAGAAGACACCCCCAGCAGTGCTTCCGTGCAAACCCCTTTTGGGTGTTTTTTCAAGGGACAATTTTTTCTCTGTTGCAGACAAGGATCTAGGCTAAGGATGCTTGGGCCACTTCTCTGTTGGCCTCAGGGTACAAAAGTGTCAGGGCAGAAAGCACCTCCTGGCTTTGTAAAACGTGGGCAGTCCAGCTGAACGTCAGTGATGAAGAAGGGACAACGTCCTCTGCACTGAGGCATCACAGGAGAGGAAGGTTGTCTCCTGTTATTTGAGAAATCCACCCCCTTTCTCATGCAAAGCATGTAGGAACAGTAACAGGAAGCATCATTAACCTTCCTCTCATTTGGGGAGGAACTGTTTGACTGCACTAAAATTACTATGAGTGATATACTGGATGTAAAACAGGAATGCTAATTGGAAATTAGGTCAGAAGAGAGGTGTCTGAGGGACAGAGCGAAAGGTGACTCTGGCATATGTCTCTTTCTCTGTGCAAAGGACTGCAGGAAAAAGGAGAATGACAGAGGGCAAAGCTGAAGCCATGAAGAATTGCTGTGGATTTAATGTGTTTGCTGTACCCTACCTTGCTGGCAGGGACCCTGCTCCTGTGCACCCAGTGCCAAACTTCCATTAAATGAAAATTCTAGTGTGGTAGAAAACATTATTGCTGGCTTTTTCTGGCTGTGAAAATCGTGCACTCTTTGCTTTGCTCTATTTCCTTTTCTTTCCTAAGAGTGTTCTAAAATACCTAAACCTCCAATATTGTCTGTGCTGACTCTTTAGTGGGGAAAGAGCAACGTGCTCACGCCTTGGGGCTTTGGATATCACCAGCTGGATTGGGAGAACAGATTGAAGTTAGATGGATGCCAGTTTTGAAAATCCTCTCTTGGTCTGTGCTACTCTGAGTTATTTGGCGTCCACTGGAGAAAATGCAGTTTTGTGTCAAAACTGTGCTCTTTCTCATCAAAAGATCAAAATGAGGGTTAATCTTCTGCCCTCTCGTGATTGTGTCTCTGTGTGTTGCTCTTTTGTGGGGTGCTGAGTTGGGGTTTTGTGGTGGGCTGTTTATTTCTAGATCAGCAAGTGGCTGTTGGTTATGAATCAGAGATTTTAAATCGGGCCTCCAGAGATACAGAGCTGTCTTCTTGCTATCTTCTTACATGCCATGAAGTCATTCAAAGGAAAACTGAAAGCCATTCTCTGAAAAATACCAATTTTCTTTTGCTTTAGTTAGTAACATACAGAATTAACAAAACTAGGTTTAAATATTTGTTTACTTCTGGGTGGTTTTTTTGGTTTCTATTTGCTGATTGCCAGTTCCATCCCATTTCAGCAGCTCCGAGGTAAGGGGAAAACACAGCCTCTCCCCCCACTTCTGACTTAGTCTCTTAAACCAAAGAAAAATTTGTCCAATACAGTGCCCATGTTGTGATAAAAATGCAACTACAGTCTATGCAGGCATAGTTTCAGAGATTAGAACAAATAGAAGAAATATTTTTACCCTTTTGTGGACTATGAGAGGAAGAAACTTGCAGCTGACTGTGAGATTTATAACCTGTGCAGGTTCCCTGTGCTGGGGACATGCTCTGAGGTGGGTGGGATACCCTTTGGTGTTCTTGGATTTATTTAGTGCAAGGGGAGCCCATGGATGGGATTCAGATTTTGTATCCCCCGTGCAAGGAATAAGTCTTTGTCTTAAATAGGATTTTAACTCTCTTGTTGGAAAAGAATAGTGTGAGGTCAGAAGAGGTGACTTTTCTTCCTAAAGCCTAAATCTCCGTGAGACTCCTTTGTCACACCCAGTGGGCTCAGGGAGGGAGTCCTGAAGAAATTGAATTTAAAATAGAAATAAAAATGAGGGAAAAATTTGAATAAAACACTCATCTGTGCCTCAGTCACAGCAGTTCAAAATTGAGTTAAGTTTTTTAATTTTTTGTATTTTTTTTATTTTTTGAAAGATTATTCTGAGTAGTTGTGCAACAGCATCAACTACGGTGCTAAACTCAGCCTGCAATACACTGCAAAAATATATTAATAGTGCTACAGAATTGTTAAATGCCCTAACATTATTCTATTGCACTGGCTTTAAATACTTACACTTTTCAAAAGAGCAGCAACTTAATTCTTAATTAAAATCACTAAGCAAGTGCAGATTATATTTAATTTAAATATCTATTGACTTTGTTTAAGCTTTCAAAATAGATTAGACTTTGAACAGCAAAACTGCTAATATCTGAATGATAGTTTTACTTCTGAGCCCAATCAAGAAGCTAGTCAGGAGTACAGCTAAGAAGTTGCTGTGTTTGAGGAAATACTTTAATAAAGCATGTAGAGAAAGCCTTTAAAAATGAGTGCTCTCCAGTAAAGAAAAATTTTGTTGCATCTGATACTATTTTAAAGTCTTGCATTTTCTCTTTGCTTTTTGGGAGTGGCAGTTCTTCCTGTGGCCCTAAGTACAACTGCAAAAAATGTACAATGAACCAAAGACAGATAAAAACATACCAACCTGCTGATCCACTTGCTGTTTACAATGCTAAACGTGTTAAATTGAAGCCCATGATTATCCCAGTTGATATAACTAGTCAACACATATAAAGCTAAGCATGTATGTAAATGTTTTCTGAGTAGAAATACCAACCTTGCACAAAGAAAATTTTCATGGTTTTAAGGGTATTCCTCTCTGTAAAGAAGTTATTTGCATTAAAATATTCCCCCCAGCAGTATTTGGTAACCCAGAACATCCTTTGGCACAGCATTTTCTCCAGTATGGCTCAGCCACAGTCCCTGACCACCGAGCCTTTTCAAGGACCAGTTCAAACTCTTGGCTTCTCATTCCTGTTCTCCTCTAGGCCAGTTTTATTCCCTGCTATACCCTTTCATTTGGAGAAACAGTTTCTCTGCTGCATTTATCTGTCACGTGCCTAAAGGCTGTCAGATCCTGCAAGCTTTAGGATGGTTTAATGTAACTTGTAGGTTTAATTTTGCAAAAATGTTCGTGTTGCCCAAATAACACACTATCCACGAAATCTTTCAGGACTGAGTTTGAGCCCTCTGGAAGTCTGCTTGGCAGTGTCTCACATTTTTCAGTGTGGCAAAAAGTGCTCCTGAGATTGTCAGGCTCTTTGTGCATTTCATACGGATGTTTCAACCAGCTTTACAGTCTTCCCTTGGTGTGTTCTCTGTATTGCGAAGTCTGTAAGAGCTGCAAGATCTTTTCTGCTTTTTCTTTATAATGCTGTGAAACATTATGTGAATTGTTTTAGAGTGTGTTTCCTGTCTAATTGTACATTGCTGTTTAGGTTGGAATAGAGCATGTGTTTAATTTTTTCTTGGCCTCATTACATTTCATTCCCTGCTTCATGCATCGCCTGCCCTGTTAGCCCATAAATCTGATCTATTCTAATCACTGTAAATTCTCTCTTTCCCCTAGCTGTGTGTCACCAGCAACACTAGTCACTTTGGAAATTGCTTTCCTGAGAGGTCATTTTATAAAAGATAAAGGAGGAGGCATTGTGCAGTGCTGGTGGGTAAGGCTTGGGGTTTCTCACTCATCCAAGCCTCAGAGCAGCTGCTGCAGGCTGTCCTGTGTTCATAGGCTCATCTCAGCAGCTGTCACAAGCTGAGAGGGTCACCAAGGGGAGTGCCTTGGGCCTCAGACTGTGGCATGGCAAAGTCTTCACTGGGGTTTGTCATCTGTGTGCGGTATAAATTACATCATTTTGGGTGGCCTGGTAAAGGAGAGTTACCAGTTCAGAGTCACTTCTGTTGTAAAAAGGACTTTTTATAGACAGAGGGTTTGTGGTACTTAAAGACAGATGGGGCTGCAGAGACAAGAACCTGCATTGGAGGGTTCATTACAGGATCCCCTCATGCAAGAACACATTGTGCAAGTCTTCTGTGCCTCCCTCTTGGCTTCCTCTTCCCTTTGAAGAGCACTGATGGGCTGATATTTAGTATGTTGATGTGACAGTAGGTCTGTAGGTTAGCTGAGATTGGTCGCATCAGTAATTTTCCTGTTTTCCGTGCTTGCAGATGTCAGTTGTGCCTCCCCTGTGCTCTTGTTTCAGTGCTGGTCCTGCTTTGGGGCTGCTTTGGTGGGGCAGACACTGCTGCAGCCAACACACATCTGCTCATGGCCTTCCTTCTGCTGCTGCTGCTTTTCCTGCTCCTTCCCCCTCACATTTAGCACTGCTGTGCTGTGCTAGATATCACAGGAGACTCCTGGGAAGAGATTTTGATCTGTCTTGGATTCCTGCACAGCCTCTGCGTGGAGGCTTCCATGGTGCTGCTCCAGGCTCTGGGGTCTGTGGGAGTGCTTAGGGTGCACTGGGGAGTTTTGCCATTTTATTTTCTTGGGCTGTGCCGTAGGGATGGTTTGGAGCAAGACCTGTTTAGGTCCTCAAAGTGGAGGCTTTTCCCTGACCTGGGCTCCTGTGCTGGATGACTCGCCTTGCCAGTGCTGCTGTGTTCCATGCTATGTGTGGTGGTTCGTGGCTACAGCCCACTCTTGCAGAAGGATGCCATCCACTGTCTTGGATAAATGAGTTTAAGATTCATGAATGAAAAGAACACGATGAAATTTAAATACTAGTGTTTATTTTTCCTGAATCCCCCCACCTTGTTTTTTATTTCCTTCTGATATTTCACATAATCAGGGAGAACAAGCGGGGATGGGAGCATGGCAGCTTTTGGTTGGGTTACTGAAGGGCAGTTTCCACAGCCACGTGACACTACTACAGCAAAATTCAATTAGGGTGTTTCATAGAGGTTTTAATTGATTAATGTATTTATTTGATTTTGTGAGGTTTAGTAGCTTTTTAATGACCTTTTGAATGTTTCTGGTTTTTGAGTGACTCATATTACTTGCTTTTCTAGCCCAGGGGTGCTGCAAGATCATGTGTCATGCTATACTGGCTTTTTTCAGTCCACTGGTGACTGCTGAAGGTATAAATTCTCTGTGTTGTACAGAAATATGGCAGTGTATTCCCTTCTGCTGATTTTTCAGATGTGCCACTTTAATTGAAAAAGGTAATGCTTAGGGATCTGATTGCTGAAAAGCTCTGGTGACAGATTAAACATTCCTGAGAGGAGCTGGTTTGTTGTGTTTTCAGAGGAGCCATTCAAACCAGTGCAAGTTTGCATCAGTGGAACCCAGAGAAGAAATTCAGTGGTAAACCAGACTAAATAAACAAGTGAAGTAGAGTGGAGAAGAGTGGCATGAGCTCTTGCTGGTGTTTGCGTGATGAAAGCTGCTTGCATTTGAAGATGTTAATTATGGGCAATTTTTCCTTGGTGTTGTGAGGTTCGAATTACTCAGAACTATGTTTAAAGATAAAATACTAAAACCAGAACAAATTCTGAGTAAGTCACAGCTGACCAAGCTGTCCAATTAATAGGATTTTCTCTAATGGACTAATTTAATTGGGTTGTTTCAAACATGCTCTGGGAAAGCCACACACATTTAAATTTCACAGATAACCATTGTTTTTCATTCATCTCTCTCTCTCTCCATCTCTCTTCCCCAAAGGTCTCCTTGGCGTGTTTGAGTCTCCTCCCCAGTGAGCAGCTCAGCCCAGTGCCATCCACGGGCTCGGAGTGCTTTGAGAAGAGCCCACTGGATTCCTGCTAGGAGGGCCCTGAGTCACAGGCACAGCAAACCTGCCCAGCTCATCACCGTACACAGCCTCAAATCTCTTTTGGAGCAGGAACCAGAGGGGCTGAACTTCCCTGTTTCCTGCTCTGCTGCCCAGATCCTGCTCCATGTCAGCAAAGGCTGGTGGAAATCTGCGTCTCAGTGGTTCCACGTGAGCGTGAGATCCTCGCCCCTCTCGCCCACGACCTCTCCCTGCTCCAGCCCCTGCCAGCAGC
Source organism: Edolisoma coerulescens (assembly GCA_013397115.1). NCBI lineage: Eukaryota > Metazoa > Chordata > Aves > Passeriformes > Campephagidae > Edolisoma > Edolisoma coerulescens. The sequence continues at coordinate 212,948 of VWZW01005963.1, forward strand.
GCTGCATCACCACCCGCCAGATGTGCAAGTGGCTGCCAAGAGCTTCCCTCTCTGAGCACAGGTGCTCTCTTTCAAGAAAAAAGTAAGTGTTGCTCAGTAAGTGCTGGGCAAAGGCACTGCTGCATGTTCAGATAAAAAAACTGCTGCTCCTTGGGGGTGGGCAAAGGGGACAGGGCACTCCAGAAGTCTGGCAGTGGCTAGGTTGGGAAAGTGCCAGTTCTAGCCCACTGCTCGTAATTTGCCTGGCAAGGCAGCTCTCCCAGATGAGGTGAGATGTAGTGAAGCCACAATTCTCTTTAGGAAGTTTGACTTGATTTAAAATGCTTTGTTATCAAATACTGCTTCTGACTTCTTCTAACTTTTTACTAGCCTCAGTTCACCTCTGTCTTTATTTTAAATTCAGTGGTACTTTGCACAAAGTGTTCTCATCAGCCAAGCCACTGCTGGGTTTGTACACAGAGTAGTTTAGTGTTCATCTGTCTCATTTCTTTACTGTCCAAGATGAACCTCAGGGGACTGAAGCTCTGAACCAAGTGTCTTCAGGCTATTCATCTGGAAAACAGAGCCACTTAGACCTTTGTAAAGAAAATAATTTAGTAATCAGCGCAAGAGACCAGTCTCTAAGACAACCCATTTGGAAAAATTGCCAATGTAGTAACTGCAGACATTTTATGACAATAATACTGATTAGGTCCTTCCATTATTGCCAGAAGTTCTTCTTCCCTGCAGCTTCAGGACTGAGTTGGTTTTGCACCAACTTCTATGATCCTGTGCGTTAGAAATGCTTTGTAATTTGAGATTGATGCTGCAGAGCTGGGTACTGAGCTGCTGACCAATGCAGATGAAACCATTGGGAAGTGAGGAAGTCACTGCTGCCTTCCCAGCTCTGCACATCCTCCCTCTGGAACAGAGAAGGACCCTGCTCTCTGCTCTCTTGTACAAGGGGGAAGAAGGGGCCAGTTAAGGGTGTGTTTGCCTGCACCCCCTGCCTGCCAGCCCACAAAATCCACGGCACACCCCAGGCTCAGGTGTCTCTGGGAGCTCACCAGTGCCACTGGGATGGCACTGGTCTCCTACCCTGCCCTCCAGGTGTGCCAGTTCAGGCCATTCTCACCCAAACACAGAAGGTTCTCACTCTTTTGTACACTACCAGTGTTTCTGTGCATTCTGCTGATCAGATATGTATAGCAACTCTTAGAACTTTTATCTAATCTCATGCTTCAGGCCCTTACCTTAGAGTTTTCCCCATTCTCTTTGCAAATGAGAAGATACTTGTGGTCCTGAACATGTTTAACAGTGTGATTTCTGTACCTTCCACCCAGCAAGGGTATCCCACAGTGCTGGATATTGGCCAAACACAAAAGATACTGCTGTCCATTTTGAAAATCTTTCTGGCAAACATAAAGTTTGGGGTGAAATACAACGTAAAATAAAGTGAAGGGGAGACTGGTCTGTAGCTATAATGTTAATGCAAGGTTTTGGCTGTGTGGTTTTTAGTTTTGCTTCTGTTTTGGTTGCCCATGGTTTATAATATTTTGAAAGCATAAGGATTAGGGTAAAGGATTGGGTTCCTGTGCCTGAGCTAGTGAGATACTCACTGCTCCCTCTCAACAGTTACAAGTCATTTAGGGAAAATTTCTGCAGAGGTTTGCTGTCCTGATGTTTTTGCTGTGGGGCAAAACTCCCCACAAAGTGGGAGCAGGGGGACAGGTAACAGGGGCTCTCCCATTTCAAACTCAGGGAACCTTCAGGCACCACTTCCCCCATCAGTTCACAGCAAGGCAGTCCAGGCTCAGCACACAGATCAAATCTACTGTTTTGCCATCTTGGTTTCATGTGGTAAAAGGTTACTGCCGAGTTCAATTAAATACATGGAAAAATAAAAGAAGGAGCAGAAGTGATGTGCCTTGAGGCACAGAAGGCACAGAGGCCTTTATGGTGCCTTTCACAGGCTCAATTACATTGTTGGCAACTGTTTTCAGCATTGTTTTTGAGCAATGTTAGTGAGGAGAGAGCAGAAAGAAAATAATTCTAAATTGATGTGCCCTGAATGCTCATCTAGAAGATTTTCACTAGCTTCATAAAAGCTCTGTACACTTAATCTAAAAAAAATATAGCAAAATGGTTTATCTCTTTTGCATGCTCTTGTCTTTCAGCCTCTTGATTTTTATTGTACTATTCTCAACCCTTAAAATTCAGATAAATGTTTTGAAGTTTACACACTATAAAATTGGTAGTTACAGATCTTGAAGGATGTTTTGAGCAGCACTTCAGCAGAAAGACAAGCTCTGCACACAAGGTCAAGACCCCAGAGATGTCTCACTGGTGACTTGTGAAGTCCCAGTCTGCTGCAGCACATCCTCCTCTGATGGGTGGGAATGATTTGTTGGGATTTAACCAAAAATTAATGATAGAATAACTTTCTGGTGGGAAAACAGAAAAGCTTTAACATCACCAACCCATTATTGCTTGTGGATTTTAACAGTGAAGAATTGTACTTTTGGAGAGGGTGACTATTTCCACAAAAATTCCATGGTTTCTGTCCAGCAGTAAAAACACTGTGAAGAACCACACAAGTTGTTTCTGGGGAAGCATTTCCCAGTGACAGCTGCAGAAGGATTGCTCTGTGCTTTTTTCAGGAGAGAAAATACTCGTGTGCTCCACGTGATCATCGACGGGATTCACCACCTGCCCTGCTCATCACCTGGTGGGTGGAGGTGGGGATGTCCTGCTGTCAGTGTCCAGAGTCCAAGAGGAGGGGAAGCCAGCTCCAGCTGGATTTTATACAGAGCTATCTGTTTCCAAAAGTGCCAGCAGATTTAAATTACTGCTGCGGTTGTCAACAAGTTCCCCCTGCATATTCTGTAATGATTAAGGTCCTTGGAGGTTTTGGACTGCTTATGTTTCTCAGTGTAGCTGCAGATTGTGAACATAAGGGTTGCATCAAGTAATTTAAATAATTAATTGGAAGGCAGAGGTTCCTTTCCTTCTGTGCACTTTGGGTAGGAACATTCCTGCTGACTCCACGTTTGAATCACAGAATATCACAGTGGGGACCCACGAGGATCATCGAGTCCAGCCCTTAAGTGAGTGACCATACAGGGACTGAACCCTGACCTTGGTGTTATTAGCACCAGGCTCTGACCAAGTGAGCTGTGCCCCTCTCCTCTTGCTACTGAAAAGGATAACCTGGTCAGGCAGCTAAATGTTAACTCCAAACTTGCCAGCTTTTGCACTTGACACACCGCTGCTCTCAGAAACAGCTGGTGCCTTGCTGCTACCAGTGCCAGAGTGTTTTGTTTGATGACTCAATCAACATGTTATCCTATTAGGAACCATTTGTGGAGTCGAATACAGATGTAGGATGATAATTCTTGTAATTTAAAATAAAAAGTTGATTTCCTCAAATTCAAAACGTGCCCGTGATGCAACAGCCCATGTCCTATTCCTGATTTGCTCTGAAGCCAAGCCTAAGCAGGTCGTGCACCTTGTCTGAGCAATGCAGGGCCGTGACTTTGCTCTTGTTTGACCGAGTAATTCAGAGCATTGGGAAGGTTCAGGCTGATAATGTGCCCAGTGTTTAGAGAGCTTTATTTCTGAAAAAGAGAGAAAAGGGTGAGTCCTTCTGCTCCATTACAAAGACTGCTGCTTTTTAGGCTGAGCAGAGATGTGCTTGTTTATTTCCCCCTCCCCTTGGAATTAATTGAAACTCTTTACTGCTGCATTTAATTAAAAGCTTCTTCTCCCTATATTTTTATAATATTGCAGGAAGCCCTTATCCTGGTACATTCCAGAACATAATTTTTATCAAAATTTATCTTCTGCTGTTCTTGATTCTAGCTGGTATTAGACACTTCAACAGATCCAGTATATTCAGGTTTTTTGGGCAATATAAAAAGGTACATTTAGCATTATTGACCTTTGATTTGGGAGTGGATGTGAGCTAGGTTACATCTTACATTTTCTTTCAAAAGGGATTGCAGATTTTACTTTTTGCAAAAATTCACTTGCAGCAAAGTGGAGGTCAGCTTTTCATGTGACATGACCTTTTATTACTTGGGCTTCCTTCTAACCTTGTTCTCTGTGGTTTTATGTGGCTGCAGTTTCATTGTGCTTAGAGTGCGTGGGACCAAACTCAGGGCTATTATGCTTATTCTGAAGACCTTGAGAGCAGGCTTGCTTTGCACGTCTCAGGAGAATTAGCAGTTTGTTTTGAATCCTGCATGTACAGTTAAAGTATTAATTCAGCTACAAGCCTGCCCTAAAGCTTCAGCATTCATCAGGAGTTAATCAGTGATCCTGGCTTTCACAAAATTCCTTAAGTTTACAGAATTATAGAGCTTTCTCTGGCAAGGAAATTTCTTGATCTTGTTAACCAGGAAAACAAGAGGCTTAAAGCTGATAAAAACACACCGTTGTTGTTTGGATTTTGATTTTATTTTTAATTTCTAGAGTCTGATCATAGCATGCTTCCTCAGTTTGCAGGCAAGGACATGAAATGTATCTCATCCAAAACAGCAGGCTTGCCCCAACCTGTGCTGGGGAGACTGTATGTTCTCGGTCGTGTTCCTTATCTCCTTTCTTTTCTCCCTAGTATCTTCCTGACTAGGAGTGCCCAATTGCACCTTAATTGGCTTCTTTCTTTTAACTGACCATCTCTCCTTCCAAATGGCAGTCAGTGCTGACCTGCTTTCTCTGCTGGAGCTGCAGATTATTGTAGCTCGTTTGAGACAAGCTGTTAAAAAAAAAAAAAAAAGAAGAAAGAAATCCTAATTTATCTGGCTTGTGGGTAAGCAGGACCTTAAATGCTGCAATTTGCTTCACAACTCCCTTTAATGAGCAGGAGAGGGCACTTACCTCTTTTCTTAAGCTTAGCAACTCTAATGTATCCCGTATGAACAGGGATGTAAGTATTTTTTCTGTCATCTACTTTTCTGTGCTGCTTTTAACACTTCATGGGCAGGTAAATGAGTAATTTTAAGTGCAATGTGTGATTATCACCTGTGATGGTGCAGCAGAGGTCACCTAAGGCTGTGTTTTAAGCTGAAGCCGGGGTATGCTCGCTGTACCTTGAGAGATGTTTCTTTCAGCTCACTGCTTAGCAGACCTTTCCAGAGGCTTTTCCTGGTTTATTCTTAGCCTCTCCTGACACCCACAAATGACTGCAGGAAGATGGGTGATCTGCATTGCGTAACAGCTGCCAGCAAACAGGGCTCCTTCCCTTCCCTGGGCCCACACCAGCAGCAGAGCAGCCGACCCTGGCCCGAGTTTATTCCGAGGGATGACGCTGACTCACGGAGCTCTGGAAACTTGTGGGGGATTCTTCCGTAAAAGCAGCAATGTATTAATGTCATCCAAGAAAGATAAAAAAAAAAAAAAGCTCCTGTGAGTTATTTCTGCCCGTTTGGCAATCTGCTCTCTTCCTCAGTTAAACACCACAGCGCCCTGGTGTTCCAGCAGATTGGTTGCTGCTCAGACCAGGTATGGAATAAAAACTGCTGTATTAAAGATGTGTGACCACACAAAAGGACTTAGGTGCTTCTGGAGATGACTGCTGCAATCTATTCTTAAATACACTGATTTTATAACTGGTACTTTGAACAGCCTAGAGAGACTGGGAGCAAATTCTCCCTGTCTGACCTCTTCCTGGGTTTAAGAGACTCTTTGGCTGAGTGTCTTCAGGGCTCATGCCTTGCCCTTCTGTATGGTAGGAGGACACATTAGGACATCCTACTTGATGCCAAAGCACCTGATAGCTTCAGCAGGAATGACATTAGAAAGCAGCTTGCTGTAATAGGAAAGTAGTAAAGGCCCTGTCTTCAGACCTTGTAAAATGCCCTTAGGTTGGCATTGTGAAAGTATGAGGTGATACCTGCAGTGATTTTCACGCAGGGATTCTGGCTTTGTATTGCCTCTCAGCAGAGGAGTGCTAAGGGCCCAGGCCAGGTCAAGCATATTGTCACTGTGGCCAGGTCAGTGGCTCAGGGACCATCACAGACCAGAGATTTGGCTGAAATTGTGCAGATAAAATGGCAGTATTTATGTAACTATCCATCACCCACCACCATTCCTTGGCTCGCTATCAGGCCAGTGAGGTTTTCTTATCAAAATCCTTGTTGGTATTGTTGTGTTCTAGTAGGAAGTAAGATAGGGCTCCTGAGCTAGCGACAGACAAGTTCCTACAACATTTGGCATGAGAAGAACACCTGTACTGGAAGTAAAGAGTGCTCAGTACTTAAGGTTGTGTTTAATATCCTGCTCAGTGACCTTTTTAAGAGAGCTGAAAGTGCTAATGGACAGGGTAGTCTGTGAAAGGATATGTGCTTTTAATCAGCTTCCCAATAGTAAGATAATAAAAGCAATAATCCTTTCAGGATTCTGCTTCTATGATCTCTATCTCTATTTTCCAAGGTCACTAAAGGAGTAAGTAGAAAGGAAGATAAGGGAAGATAAGGTTCCAAGGAGTGGAACTGTAGAGAAGTGGAAAGCATCACGCCCACCAGATTGTTCTGCTTCCAGCTCACAGTGAGGGAGTCCCTCCATGCAGAGAACAGACTGAGTGGTTTCGCAGGGCACCGGTCACAACAAATTTCCAGTGCAGTGTGAGCTTCACCTTGTGGTCCTAAGCACTATTTGATACATTTAGACTGATAATTTGGACTTTTTATTCTTGACAAACTATTTGGCTTGGAGGAGGGGAGGAAATTATTTTATAGTTGATGGCTCTGATTTGGTTTGGCTTCAATGATTTTTTTTAGTTTCTTTAAAACCACTACAGAAAACACCCTACTTACCCCCAAAAACTATCACTTGCTGCAGGTAAAAAAAACCCCTACCAACCACTCTTGGTGAAATTTTTTAATATCATAGGATGGATACAGTAGCCAAAAGGTGTCATTTAAATACCCCAAATTGTTTCTGTTGTCATCTGTGGTGACCTCTACCCCTCAGTAGCAGACATCCATTTTCTCTTGGCTTCATTAGGCTCTGTGTACAAGAACCAGACCAGACTCCTTTCAGTGGTGCCCAGTGACAGGACAAGGGCAATGGGCACGAACTAAAACACAGGCAGTTCCATCAGAATCGAAGGGAAAAGTTCTGTACTGTGAGAGTGACAGAGCACTGGAACAGGCTGCCCAGAGAGGCTGTGGAGTCTCCTTCTGAGACGTTCAAAACCTGCCTGGGTGCATCCTGTGCAACCTGCTCTGGGTGAACCAGCCTGAGCAGGGGGGTTGGTCTAGATGATCTCCAGAGGTCCCTTCCAACCCCAACCCTTCTGTGATTTTGTGACCAAGCAGCAAATTTCATTCTCCTGTGTAGAAAATGCCGTGCATTTTTGTCTAGGCCTTGGCTTTCCTTTCTTTAATATTGGTATAAGTAGAACAGGCAAGTTTTGTCCTGGAATACTAAATGATTATTTACTGTAGGTGTTTTGATTGATGAAAAGATGCAGCGAAGTCTCAGCTGGTAGTATGAGATTTATTTTGATTGCCAAAGCACAGGACTGCCTTTACAGCAGAACTCTTGTCCACACCTGAATTCTGTTCCTTGTCCAGTTCACGTGGAGCTCTGCAGGCAGCTCTGGCTCCGTTGGTGGAAGGACTCCCCGTGGTGGGCAGGGTGTGCAGGAGGCCAGGAGGTGATGGAGAAATGAAGAGCAGTGGTAATAGATTATGGGATTAAACAGTACTTTCACATGCCAGAAGAAATCTTGGGAACTAATTGGAACTTTTCACATCAAATAAACGACAAAATTTAATCCTTTATGATTCCAACCTGGGAACTTCTTTCTTTGATTTGCTGGCCATGTACTTTTTCTCTCTAGAGCATTACTGTCTGTGTTAAAGCCCAGTTTTATTGCATACTATGGCACGGTAATGATTTTTTTATTTTGGTGTACCATGCTGAGAACATCCAAGCCAAATTGTTGACAGTCTTAATGTGTTTTGGAGCAAATGCATTTCCTGAGGTACAATGTGTTCTGCCTTATCCTTCAGTTAATGTATCAATTCTTCTGCCTCAGGCAGAGATACTTAGGCTCATGTCTCTTGGTTGCTGATTTTAATTTGAATTCAGTTATGGGCATTGAAGAAACTGTCTTGGACATTACAATTGCTTTAAATTCACGACAGAAATGGCCCATGAGCCATCAGACTGTTTTCAGACATTCACACTGAATGCTGAAATTCAGGCATCTGGCTTAGACTGTGCCAGGCAGCTGTAGGGTATTGCATAGGACAGCAAGGATATCAAGTTACATTGCAGTTGAATGAGATGGGTTGATCTCCTCTGCTCAATTAACTGCTGAGCATTTAGCTGCTCTTAAAAGGAAGGGTCCTGTTCAGGTTTCCCCACCCTGCCTTCACTCATGGCTCTATGCTCCCAGCAGTTCTCTTGCATTAGTTTTTGCCTTCACTGAATCCATTAGTGACTATTTCAACTCATTAATTAGCTGGGATATTTCCCAGCTGAGAAAAAACAATAAAATAAAGACAAAAAAAGAAAAAAACCCTAGGCTAGGGAGCTGATACAGCTCATTGCAAAGTGCTGAATTTCAGGCATGATGAATAGCCAGTCCAAACCATGCCCAAAGTCATGTTTTCCCCTCAGGTGTCTGATGGAACAGCACTGAAGCATGAAAGTTCTGTGAAATACAGTCATGACTATCTTAATTTTCTCATCTCCCTCTATTTTCTGTCTTTCTGTTACTGCTTCTAGTCTGACAAGCAGAGTGGTTATCGAAGAGTTCCAGTTTGATAGAAGGGTGTGCTTTGCTCTCGTGGCTGAGCTAAAAGCTTGAAAACCTCGGGTGTGCACAGTCCAGGCTTTCTGCATCAGAATCCAGGGTTGGACCCAGCTGGGGTATGGTGTCTGCTCCACTGCTTCTCCCAGATTTTATTTCCAAGATAGCAGGTCTTGATTTATCTGCTTGTGAATTGAACTTAAGTGTGTTTATGTGTTGTTCAGATGCTGTGTGACTGAAGGGCTGTCTGAGAGTCTGAGATAATAGAGAAGCTGTGTAAGAACTTGTAATGAAGGAGTCCTGCTAAATTAGCTGTTAGGTTTCTGTAAAAGTTTTCCTGTGAAGGTATACCAATATATTGGTGTTACAAATATACTTTGAAATATAGTCAGGTGAACTAGCTCGCCTAAAGAAAGAACAGATGCAGTCCTGTTCTCTCTGTATCTAACACAGGCTGATTTCTAAGATTCAAAGCCAAAAGAAACCCAGGTTGTGGTGTTGTCCATTTTGCTCTTTCTATCCCATCTATCTTGACAGCTTGCATGGCTCCTGCCACTGGCCAGGTGTGAAAGTAGAAAGTTGGCTGTGTTGGTCACAGGACGCCTTCAAGCCCGGCTTAAAGCAAGACTTGCTGAGGATTTTGTGGGGAGGCTTCTTCACTGTGACCCTGCACCACTGTGCAGTTGCCCTGGCCCTGTTGGGTAGGTCCTAGGGCTGGTGAAAATCCATCAGTGTCATTAAGATGTGGAGCTGAGCTGATTAGTCATGCTGATTTACAGCAATGACTAATGGTTGGTGAACTTCTGGGTGCAATCTGAATTTTGGGGACAGCTGTTTTCTCTGTGACACTTCCCTGGTTTTGCATATGACTGAAAGAGAGTGGCCTTTAATCTGTAGGTGAAGCAATTTTGGCTGCCCTCTGACAGCTTCTCGCAAGGATGCTGGGACTTGAGACAAACATGAATCAATTGGCTTCTGAGAAAAATTCTGAGAACTGGCTCTCTGCCACTCTGCCTGGAAATGGGACAAAAGTAATGTCATTGCTCCAGTCTCTTTCACTTTGCTGAAAATTTTTCTAGCCAAAATCCTCAGGCTAGAAAAACACTCCATGAAACAACAACAAAAAAAAAAACCCCAGCAATGTGTTTTTCTTGTCAATAATGACGGGATTTAGGGTGACTGAAAAACCCAAAGTACTTGTCTTTCCTTGGTGAACTGAAGCGCGAGAATATGGATGGAACAGTCAAGTGCTAATCTGCAATGAGCAAGTGGTGTGATTTTACCTCGGGAAGAAATGATGGTGGGGTGTGAGTGGTGCTCGGCAGGGAGCAGGGCTGGGGACTCGGGAACCCGCAGCACGAGCGGCTCCTGCTCACACCAAGGAGCTTCACTGCCCATCGCTCCCCCAGAACCTCCTCACTGGGCAGGCCTGGGCAGGTGGGAAGGTGCTGCTTCCAAGGTTTCAGGCTATTTAGTCTGCCTTTAGCCTGCGTGTGTGAAAGAGAGGAAAAGGTGAGGGCAGGTGACAAATGCAGCAGGAGCTGTTTGGGAAAACACTCCCCAGGGGTTTTAAGGCTGGGACCACACCTGTGGACAGCAGAGGTTATTATTTGTCAGAGGGGAGGATAATTTACTTTCAATGATGCAAACACACTTTTTAAAAGTTCTCAGAATCTCATTAAGAAAGCTTGTACAATCAGCAGTGGAGCCAGGGTGACACCTGGTGCAGGGTCCCACCTGCTGGGCTCTAATGCAAAGCTGTGGCATTCCCATCTCCGGAGTTGACCTCTGGCAGCTGAAGGTCTATGCATCTTTCAGCATCTTAAATTTTGTCTAATTTATTGACAGGATTAATATACTCATATTTCATAGCATTTTTGAAGGTACAAAAGCAGGCTGGTTTCAGCATTATCTCTGGAATGTAAAAATGCATTTGTGCGATTTTGCAGGGTCTTTTATACTCAATAATGCATTTTATTTTTTCCATTCTTGTTTAATTAATTTTGGATTAAAAGGATATCTGTAGAATTAAGTATGTTCTTGCCATTTTAAAATCAGTTATTAATAATATATTTGGACCTTGAACAAAGATTAAATTTTATTGTATTATTTACTTTTAGGCAGCTTAAAATTTTTAATTGTGAGGAAATTCTGCCTTGAGTAACTAAGTCTATAATTCTACATGAAAGTGATTTAGCTGATCTCATAAATAATTAGTGAAATTGGAAATCAGATAAGTGCTGATTCATTAGCGTCTGGTTTTAGATTGTGAATGTAAGAAAATATGAATGGGAAGAGGATGCTGGAAGTGTATCTGTTGGTAAGTAATAATTAGAGAGGGTAAAAGTAATTTATTCAAGATTTAAGATGGCCTTAGCTGGCAGTATTCAATTTTTTCCCACAGTGAAACAGTGCTAAGGAAAGATTTCCATTGTTATAAAATGAAAGTGGGGGTCATCAAAACTGCTCTGATGACCATGAACATATTGAATAAACTTAGAGGAATCAGTAACTTGTATTGAATAAGAGATAATACATTTATCTTACTGATTATTCTCTGGATTTTTATCTGGGATTTTGGGGATTGCATTGTAGAACTGGTGAGAGCAAGATGAGGCAAATGAATAGAAACACAGCAAAAACTGAAGGAAAAGCTTGTCCCACCCACTGCAGAGGAGAAACCTCAAAATAGCATTAATTTCTCTTCGTTTGGTATCTCAAGTGCAACACACACCGTGGTTGTGTAGCTGCTTGATTTGAGCTGTTGTTAGATGCTGCTGCACTTCTTCCACATGCAGGGCTTTCTCCAGCTTGTTTGTGGGCAGCTGGTTGTCTGTGAAGGATTGGCTGTTGATGTGGCTTCTGATCCTCATTTCTAATCCTGAAAATGTATGAAGTACTTCCTTCATCTCACTCTTCTGCGCAGCAGAATCCGCTCAAGGCTAAGCTCTCTCTCTGTCCTTAACCCGTGAACCCTTTGTTAGATTTTCTCTCCCCTGTCCAGCTGTGGAGGGGGGAGAGAGAGAGGCTCTGGAGGGTGTCTGGCATCCAGCCAGGGCCAACCCACTACAGCTTGATCTCTGAAGTGCCAGAATGACCGGCTCCATGGCATTGTGTGCCTGGCAGGGGTCAGTCTGTGCTGCAGAAACGTCTGTGAATGTTACATGAAGCACCAGAAGAAATCCCATTGCTAGAATGATTTTCAAAAGTGTTGGATCTGCGAGAGACTCCCTGCAAACCACCATCTCTGCTGTTTTTACAGTGCCTCTTTCCCACACGTTGCTGTGCCTTCGACAGCAGAGAAAGATGATGCTCTCATCTGTTTGGAAACTTCATTCCTGTTCCTGGCAGGGAGGTAGGTCCCCAGGTGTTTCACATGAATCCTCCCCAGCTTCTCTGCACCCCTGAAAGGTTTTACCTGCACAGTGATTATTCTGTTCCCTGACCTGCATTTTGGTAAGCAAGCAGAGTTTGTGTGCATGTGGAAGAACTGAGCTTTAGGTGCCAAAGCAGACTTTGGACAAGCTGAGATGAGTGCACTGGAGTGTCTGAGCCCAAGCTGGAGGTGAGGGATTGCAGGGTGTTGAGGTGAGAACTCAGAAGGGCATCCTGAAAGTCCTTGAAAAAAGGTGTCATTGACTTAAGATCTGTGGGAGGCTGTTTTTAGCTCTTGCTCATGATGTTAGCATAAGCTACAGATGGCTGAATTTTTTGTCCTCTGATTTGTATCCAGTATGCAATGAGTAGTTTCCTCAGCCTGTAGTGAGCAGTGTGCTGTCATGGCAATGATTCATCACCTCACTCTTGTTCTCCACACGATTTGTCAACCCAAACCCAACTTTAAGAAAATGCCCAGTATGTTCACAGGATGGGAAAAAAGCTCAGTAAAGAAATGAGCTCTGTAGATAATTAGAGATTGTGGTCAGGGCCATGGGTAATACATTATGGAAATGGCCAGTTCTGTAAATATGTGGGTAAAATTCAGAAGTGCTGAAAAGTAAATTAACAAATAATAATGGTCTAACCATTCAATTGCCTCCAGGGTAGCCCCTAAATCTCTGTGAGCAAATGTTTATGAGCAGCATTAGCCCATTTGGCTATGCAGTCTGTGCATTGTGTACTTGCTTCCAGTGGCAGTAAATAGGCACAAACCCTCTCTGTGACAGCATTGTATGTGCAAATCCACACCCTGGGTCTACAGGCTGTTTGGTGATGCACAGTGCTCCTTGGTGCAGAGGCCAAACTTCAGACTAGCTCTTGAAAAGGTGACCCAACAAGTGAACTACAAAGCTGTGCTCGAGTTCCACAGTTCTGGTTTTGAAAAGCACTCAGCTCTCTCCTTCTGATACCTGCTTGCTTTTTCAGTACCCTCATTGTAAAACTGGTGTTGCCTTTTTCTGGTCTTAAAATTAAGAGCCAGACATGGTTAAAGGGAAAGGGGTTTTTAGTTTGGTATTTATTTAAGGATCCTTAGGTGCACCACATCGTCCAGGTGGAGTGTGCTGAAATGCACACTGGAATGCACCCACACAATTGATTGCATATACAACTTACAGGCCTTGCAAATCAGCATATTTATCAAAACTTCCTCAATGAGGGGCTTGAGTGAACTCCCTGTTCTGAAGAATTTCCCCCTGGATGGGCTTATCTTAGTTGACAGGGTGTGTTTTAGAAAGGACCTTGGTTTTTCAAGATAGCATAGGGCTTTCTGGCCTTTAGTTGCAAGGCTTCCAAGATATTTGGTTTCTTGGTTTAATGGAATACTGGGTCTAAACTAAGTTATCAGACTTAGGGAATTACAAGTATGTGGACTGAAAGCACTGAGGAAACATAAAAGCTATATAAAAGGGTATATAAGAAGGGTATAAAAATAAGCACAAAAAATCTTCATAGCATCACTGGGAATGTTTGGAAAAACCCAGAGCATGCTTCCTTCTTTAAGGCTTTTCTTTTTTTTTATTGGTCCTTTTCAGAGTAACTAAATACATCACAATATACTTTCAATAGCCCTCTGACAGAAATCTTTCTTTTGCCTTTCTTGCAAGGCAGGTGGCCTTTATCATGTTTTCCAACATACTCAAGAAAAAAATATTCACAAAGTTTCAGAGACCTGAAGTAATGTCGGTTTTCATTTTGCTGCTTCCTTCCTGATCCCATCCTGTCTGAAAATCAAGAGAGAGATGAAAAAACCCCACACTTTCCAATGTCAGAAATTTATTTTGTAGGTACCAGAAAAGGGACCCTCACAGGTCATGATTTTCTTCGTGTGATTCACACAAGTCAGTTTCCCTGGCTGAGTGTTCTTGAGGATGATCTCCCCGTAGCAGAAAAATCTCAATTATTGCTTCCAGCAGAGGTTAAACAAGTTGCCATCTTGAGCAGCTTGGAGGTAGTAAACTGTTCTGAACTGAGCTCAGCTCCAGGCACGCATCCCACGCGCGGCTCTGGCCCTGGGTGCCTGCAAACTGTGAGCTCTATTCTTTATGCTCCAGGGACTATTAAGTTAAGAAACATTTCTCTTTGTACAAAAACTTTGTGAGTGATAGATGCCAAAATGACACATGGGTTGTCACATTTTTGGGGCTCTGATATGTTCTGTTTGCCAGGGAAAGCATCACTTACAGGCGGAGTGACAGCCTGTGCACCTTGGGAGCCAGTGTGGGTAATCCCAGTGCCACCACAGAATGAGGCTCGCAGGAAGGCAGCCCCAAATCAGTGCAAGCTGAATAAACTTTTGGAAAGTTCGGAGGACTCTTAGTTGAACCATAACTAACAGCAACACATCGAAAAAAAAAATTATCAGGTAATTATTAGAGAACAATAACATTGTTAGGCTGATTGGGCCCCGCACCAAAGGGCTGTCAATCACGGCTGTTATGAAAAGCAGAGCATTTAGAGGCTGTCAATCACACCTGTTTGTAAAAGCCGAAGGACTTCAGAAATTGTTACACCTGAATTTACCAACTGCAGAAATAACAAAAGCACCAGAGTCTCATGCAGACTGATACTGCAGTTTGTGCAGAAGCTCTTGTGTATGTTTATGCCTTTATTCATCTGAAAATGTCTTATGGCAGTGGGAATTTGGAAAGGTTTATTTTTTCAGCTAGCTCCTTTATAGCACTGATTGTTTGTTGGTTTTTTTTAAGGCTGCTTAAGTGTGTCAAATCTGGTAACAAAAAGTAACTTTTTTTACATTCCTTTGCTGTGAAGCAAAAATATCTGAGTCAGTATCCAAAGAGCAGAGAGCTGGTGCTGGAGCCCTTCAGCTTCCTGAGCAGGTTCACATATTATCCAAAACACTGCAGCAAATACCAGCTGGAGAATTTAAAAACACTCAGGAAATCCTTAACATGGAGATACTCACCCATAAATGTTGTTGGAAATAACCTGACAAAGACCTGTGGAACCTTTACTTTTGAGAAAAGTGTTGAATGTACACACCCACGTCATTTGAACCAAAAGTAGAAGTTGGTTGTTTGTGTGTGTGTGTGTGTGCNATTCAAATTGTGGAGCTTTTGTGAGGAAATAGCTTCCTGGAGATACATTTCTGCATTTGGAACCTGTACTGTGCATCACCCCCCTGTGCCCTGGATTTGTAAGTCATCTCATTCTGTAACCAAGGCCAGGTGCAAGCACATGTCTGTGTGTTCAGTGTTTACAACGCTGCTTGAAAACCTGTTTCTTGCTGAATAAATCATGGGTTCCCACTACTATGAAAGGTTTCCATCAAGGAATCAGTGTAGTTTGGGTTTATCTCAGAACCCCTGGGGCTTTCAGCAGGTTTCTTGCTGCTCTGGGCCCTGCGGGAGCCCCAGCATGAATAACTGTGGCATGAAACACTACCGAGGTGTGAATCTTTTATTTATTTTTTCTATATTGGGAGCTTCATGTTAGCAGGCCCAGCATCAGGAGCTGAGTACTGATGCCTTCCACCTTTGCCAGCAGTTATTATTGCAATTATGACTTCGGTGTCCTTGTATTGGGCACTTTATTAATCCTGGAGGGAGTGAAGGAGGAGAACGGGGAGAAGTCACTGCTGGTGGCTTGACTGTCTTAAACACATGCAGAAAGGAAAGGAAAAGAGGAGAACCTGCCCAAAGCCATCCAGTGAGCTGATGGCACACCCAGAGGTAGGAACTGCACCTCTTGAACATTCAGAGGTGGACGTTGCCCACACCTCCCTGGCGGAATGTCCACAGAGCATCATCCTGCCAAAGCAGGAGCTGCCCTCACACAATGGGTAGTTAATTCAGTGAGTTATTAATGCAAATGTTAATAATTAAACTCAAGTGGTTAATGAGTTTCTAGAGAAAAGATCAAATTATACTCTTCAGATACGGAGTTAGAATTTTGCCTAATTAGAAGAAATATGTTTTTCCCGTGAGGGGCAGTTGCCGAAGTGACAGTTTGGAGTCTGTTGTGACAGCGTTTGCAGAGATGGGTGCCAGCCAAAGAACAGAGCTTTTTTAATATCTCTGATAGCATAGTAGTTTCTTTCGGAGGCATAATTATGTTCCATTCTTTGCACAGTTCATTAGGGAAAGAAAAACAAAGAGCTTGTGTTCCATGTGGTTGACGTTCACACGTTTTTAGCTTAGTGTGATAGAAGAAGCTGTTGGATCCAGAGAGTAACATGGTGTCTCTCTCCTTCATTGCTAGCCTAATAACACAACCAGTGCTAGATGGAAAGAGCTCTTCTAGCCCACAGCTGTTTTTCAGGAGTCTGTCTTTTTTTTTCCCCTCAGTGAAATCTCGGAATGTGTAAAAAATTTTAAAAGCTTGTGTAAACTAGAAATCTCAACTAGAAATAAGTTTGTGGAAGTATTCCCAACCAGCTACAGTAATAATTATTTCCTTTCTTACATCTTCCGAGCAAATGTGGTGAGCAAAGCTGCGAGGGAGATGCTGGGGTGGTGCTGGCACCCCTGAAACACAGCCTGTGCCAGGGCCCAGAGGAAAGTCATGTGCAAGAGCTGGTCCTTTTCTCACTCTTGTTTTATGAAATCTGAACCTGGGACTTGTGCTGCAGGGATTTTATGAGATAATTTCTTAGAAAAGCCCAACCAAACCTTCCTGCAACTCTCTGTTGGTTTATTCACACTTGCAGAAGCCTTTTCCTCTGCCTAGGGCAAAAAGAAACTCTTCCTTCTGCAGAAGCTGGAGAACTCACCAAAATTAGGTATAGTCCTCCAAGTTTTGTAGAGAAACATAATGTGGGTTTAGTCACTTGGTAGTGCTGCTCCAACCTTTTCAGGCAATTTGCAGCATCCTCCCTGCAACTGAGGAGACTCTTCCAGCATCCAGGAACACACAGTGGAGATGTTCCCTTGTTAAGTGTATTTTCTGTCTGTAACTCTAAGCCATGAGCTGTGAAGATAAATCACAGCAGCTGTGCCACATTTGTTTTGGAAAGAACCTAGTGTTACCCCAGGATACAGCTGTCACTGCGAAAAGGAAGGGTGGAAGTTACTTTTTTAAAGTCACATAGGAAAATGGTGCTCAGCATTGAATTCTTCCCAAACCCTCTTACAAGTGGAAAGATCCTTACAGAGACAACAGGGATTTGAGGCAGAGATTGTGATAAGAAAAATGCCCCAAACCCAGAAGTCTATTGTTAATCTCATTCCTTTTTTTTTTTCTTTTGCCCCTAGATTTTTTTTTAGAAAAAGAAATTATTACTGAGATATTTATTAATGACAAGTGGATTTAGATCAAAATCATGCATAGATCATATATATATATATTTGTGCATATGTACTTACATACATGTACAGAAGAGCTTATTACCTTCCAGCCTGAGCTGGATGGTGATAAATTGTGAAGAAATCTTAGTTTTACGTGGCAAGGTGTCCTGGTAGGGCAGGCAGGCTCTGTTCTTAGATCACAAAAAACAGTGCAGAGCTCTGTATTCTGTGGAAAACCTCAAAAGCACCTAAGAAAAAAAAAAAAAACCAAAAAAACCAACTCATAAAACAATGGGTATCCTGGCAGGAGGAATGGAAGAATTCAGGAATTCCCTGATGGTTTGTTGCTATCACTGCATCAGCTCTGCAAGTGAGGCGTGCTGAAGCATGGCAGGAAGAGAAGATGGTTAAGTGCACAGCTGCTGTTACTCAAAATTCAGGCTGAATCTCGTAAGAATTATCACACTGGGCACACAGGGATGTGTATGGCTTTGCTTCTGATGGCTCTGTGTGAGGTGTGCCACAGCAAACGTGCTTCTTTTTACCTGTATTGATAGAGAGATTTTCTAAACAACATTTCTCTAAGTAAGAAAATGTTTGTTAAATTCTTTCAAGTCCTTGTCTTGTCCAGAATTGTTTAGGACTATAGCTTTGCTCGTGTATTCTTTGTGTACAGTTGTATCATTGAGGGCCTCTATTTTTGGACTTCACACAAAATGTCAGAGAAATAACCATGCAATCAGGTGTTCATCTCTGGGTGAAGTGTGATCAGGGAGGTGCCTGTTGGGGTAAAAGAGTGCAGTGCTGTTATTTGTCAGTGCAGCATTGGTGGTCCTAAATACAGGTTAGGATCTGGGGGGTTGCCTTTTTTCTGTGTGTCTATAATTTTTATTTTGGCTTCTTTACTTTCTGTTGTGATGCTGACAGCAGAGATTTATTTCTTCTCCAAAATGGTTCTAATCTGAGGTGATCTCACTAGTGAGGAAACATGTTCAGCTGACTGCTGACACAACATCTGAAGGCAAAAGGCTGGTGAAAGTCGAACACATTCCTCTTTTAGGAGGGATGACCTGTGGCTGTACTCAGGCTCTATGGAATTTGGCTCATATAATGTTTCTGTTGTGCTCTGTAAATACATTAAAAAAAAAAGTGTTCTGGATGTGGAGCTTTTTAAAAGTCTCTCATTGAAGTTGTTTAGTGCAAAGCCACTGGCCTTGAGATAACTTTTAGAAACATAAGTCAAGTCCCCAAGACCAGAAAAGTCAGAAGATAACACAGCCTGCTTTTATATATATATATTTTGCTTTCTGTTTCTGAAGCCTTTAGGAGGTGTGGTTTTCTTGTTTTGTCTGCAGCCCTGAGACTTTCTCTCTCAAAGGACTGGGATTTAAAAACCCAAGACACAAGACACTAAAAGACTTGTGAGGAAAACCTACGGCAGTCTGCAGTACTGGACTAGTTTCATTTTTCCCAAAGTAATATGAAAGCGGGGTTGGAATAACTCACCCTGCTGTTAGCTCTCATAGCTGGTCTGTGCTTTTGCAGCTTAAAAGAAAGGAAGTAAAAAGAGTTCATTCGATATTAAATAGTAGCAAGTGGGAGCAAGAAGTATTTTAAGTTGTTTACAAGAATTCTTTATAATCTTTAAAAAATAAATTTATGATTGAAGTTCAGCCTTGTCCTGTATTTCAGTCATTCCTTTAAAAAAGCTTATTCTGTGTTTTTCCTGTTTTGTGTTAAGACTCAGATCTGTGAGGGGCTATCTCTGTTTCTCTCCCGGGAGCAAGCAGAATGGAGCATTTGGCTTTGATGTAAGCTCTTGCTTTTCCTTGGTCTTTTTTCATATGTTCTTAAAGAAGTGCATTATTTTAACAAGCAAGCCAGCAAAATAGCTCTAGTTCTCAAGAGCTAAGCCTTGGTTTTCCATCCTTTTCTACCCTGCCCTCCCAGCTGCATTCCTAGATGTTGCTGTGAGGCCTCTCAGATCTGTTCTGGGGCTGGGTGAGGAGTGACCCTGTCCCTGAGCTGTGGAGCAGGGTGGGTTTCTCTCAATCCCCACAGATCTCACAGATCTGTTCTGGAGCTGGGTGAGGAGTGACCCTGTCCCTGAGCTGTGGAGCAGGGTGGGTTTCTCTCAATCCCCACAGATCTCACAGATCTGTTCTGGAGCTGGGTGAGGAGTGACCCTGTCCCTGAGCTGTGGAGCAGGGTGGGTTTCTCTCAATCCCCACAGATCTCACAGATCTCTCCCTGCTGGCACTGGAGCTCGGGGCAGGCTCTGGGTGGGGAGTGCAGCACCCTGGTTTCTGAATGAACCCAGTGCTCCCATTCAGAGCTGGGTCTCGTGTTTCAGGGCTTCTGCTCTGCAACACAAGAATAATATTTTTGGCAGGATAAAGCCCTTCTGCATCCAAATGACTACAATAGTGCTTTTATCTGGAAAGCACAAAGTATAATCTGCTTCAGTTTTCTAAATGAATTTAATGCTATAGAAGCATCAGAGAGAAAAACTTTTGTTTGGTATTGTTATGCCTTATGAATCCTCAATGAAGTTACAATCTCCAGGCTTTGGTTGGTTTTTTCGGCTTTCGTCCTTGGTTCTGTGCTTGAACAATGTCTGTCCTCCCACACAGCTTTGCTGGGGAAGTGAAAGCAGGATTAAGTTAATGTTTCTTTACTTTCAGAGCTCTCTGCCCAGGGCAGAGTTATCTGCAGGTTTTGTGGGGCTCAGGTCCCTGCATTGGGTGAAGTTTCTGTGCCGTAGGTCAGTGTATGCAGTGGTTAAAATATTTGCACCATCCCTTGGTCTTCAGCAAATGGAAAGTCTCAGAACTTGGCAGTAATGAAAGAGATTTAAGGTAAGGTGCCTTAATTTGTGCTTGCTATCAGCTCAAACAGAATCCTCTTGTGTCCCATGCTTATTTTTGATTGATGCAAACTGCTGCAAGAGGATTTCTTGGTTTGCTTCAGCTGTGCACAGGTGACTTTCTCCAGTGTTTCAGAGATGTTTGATTTCCAGCATCTTCCATCTCAACAGCTCTCACAGCCACAAACAAACACTGAGACTGCAGCTAGGTTCAAAACACTCAGTTTTGCTCAGAAGCTGTAAATTGATATTTCTACCCATGGTGTTTAATGACTGCTGGTTGCCTGATCCATCCCTGAGGTTTTTACCAGCTGATATGGTGCTCCCCACTTTGGTGAACATGTGTGCCTTCATCCAGTCCTCCTTTCTGGTGCAATGACCAGTGTTTCCAGGTTTTGGTAGTGGTCTGGAATAATGTTCAGGTGTTTGTTTTGCCAGATCTTCTTGTTTTCTTTGAAGCTCTTGTGAAGTGTTGTGCAGTGGCACAGCACCACCAGCAGTTTTTGTTATCCACCACTTATGGATGATGTTCTTGCCCAAAGGGGTTTTCCATCACAGAACATCATCCTGTTTTGTGTCAGTGTCTGTACTGAACTCCTGGGTTTTCTGACAGCTCAGACTTGCAGAACAAAGTGCTTGAGTAAGATACTATTTTTAAGGACATTGAGAGGTCTGTTATAATTTGCAGCAGAACACAAGGCCTGGTTCTGCCTAGGGCAATCTCATGGAAACTTTAGCTCTGTAACTGGAAACCTGGCTTCTGTCACACTCCACACAGGAATTTTCCTCCAGTGAGGTTCAGATATTCATGTTGCCCTGTATTATGGGCTTCTGCATCCCTCCTTCTTCAGCCTTAAGGGGCACATATCAAAGGAGCGAATTCGGTTTTACTTCTGGGGGCTCCTGACACGGTTCACTAAAGGCCCCATAAGCTGCAGTCACAAGTTCAAAACTGTGCACCTCACACATCAGCCTCATGGTGGTCCAGTGACTCTTCCTCCAAGCTGTCAAGGAGACAGCAAGGAGCGGTGGCAGCAGGGCGTTGTGCCACGTCCCCATGACTGAAGGGTGCAATTTCAGCCCCATAGACTGATTCCCAACATCAACAGCTGGGACATGCTCCTGTTGACCCATGGGGATGAAGCTGATTTCAGCCTCACTGAGTAGTTACTTTTTTGCCCTTCACATCCAAATCTTCCCTGAGGGTCGGATGTGTGTGAGAAAAAAACAATGCCAGTGTAATTTTTAAATTACACGATGATATTTGTTGGGTCACCTGCACAGGGTAGTCTTTTATTGCCTGTTAATTAATGGAAGTAACATAACTGCATAACTCTTTCAATTTTAGACTGCTACTGTTTATCAAAGCATGTTTGTAATGGTTACACTGCCTGGTGTAAAGTTGCTTAAAATATTGTTACTTGTCTTTAGATATTCCCATGATCATTTGTTTGTATTGGTAGTGGTTTTGGAAAATGAAAATGTGAGAAACTCGAGAAGTGTTTGTGTTATTGCACAAAAATACCCAGGCCCTGTTTCTGCAACTTTTCTGAGTGGGCTGATACAGGGGACAAGACCTCCCTTCATCTGGGATGTGCAGGAAATGGGCAAAAAAACAGGCCCAATACAGGAATCAGGGTTCTGGGCTTTCGTTTCTTGGCTTTCCTGTTTGCTACTAGGTCAACAGGCCAGCAAAATTAATTAATCCAGCCTGCAGAGAAGTTGTATCTATTTGTCACAAGGCTTGCGTGCATTGGGAATCCCAAACTCCCCTTGATGCAGCTCAGCCCTGACAGAGCTGACTCCCAGACACAGCGTGGCTGTGGTGGTGTAATCCTCATCCCCACACTGATCAGCGAGGTAATTAATGGGCTCAGTGTCCAAAGAGATTTCTCTGCTGCTGATTCCCTGGCTCCCCAACCTCATTTGATGTCTCTCCATGCAGTGCTTGCTGTGTGCTGTAGTTGTACTTATGAACTAAAGCCATTTCTGACTCAAACTGTTCGAATGTTTGAGCTTTGGCAAGAGAGGGACACACTCCTTGCTCAAAAACTTCGGATGTTGCCTGCAAACACACTTTTCCTCGACTCACTGGACACAGCAAAACTGTCATTCACTTATAGTCAGTGGTGCCAGCACCCAAACTATTTTGGTGTGTGGTGATACTGAAGTTGTTGGAGATCAGAAGCCTGGGATGATGGACTTGCCCTGTTGTTTCTGATGGAGTATTTCCTTCGTGTGAAGGGCTTGTTGTTACCAGAGGAACAGAGGTGTTTCTCTTTCAAATGTACTTTCAGTGAGTGTGGATGTGTGTTGTTTTTCTCCACTTGACAATTGGTGGTTTGTTACTTCCTTAACTGAGCTGTTCACAGAGATATTACGTTGCTGACAAAGTGGAAGCAATTTAGTAATCACTTGCAAGAGAAAATCGACACCATTAGACTTCAGCTGTCTTTGTTTCAGCCATTAAAATGCAGACACTACCTGATTCATATATAAATTGCTGTGATGGTTTCATTATTTTTCCTCAGTAGGGCTGAATAAAATTATATTTGATGCCCTCCCTTTGATATACCCATGCTGGTGTGACCCCTGGAAGGAGAACCTGGACCCCTGACACCCATTGCCTACATGGGGACAGCTCCCTTTGGGTCTCTGACCACACGACAGCAGCGTCCACAGCCTGTCTGGCAAACACTGCTGACGCACCTGGCAGATTTCACCCACAGTTTAGGTAAACGTAGGAAGAATACTCCTTTTAAAAAGGGAGTGGTTGCCTTGGATCCTGTTTGAATGATGTCATTTCTAAATATCAGGCTTTTTTCATTTCTAAATGCAAGTTTTCCTTCTTAGACTGTCACTGAGACCAGAGGTTGTCTTTTGCATTTCTTTGTTAGCCTTTAGCATTCAGACTTTCTCCACTGTTGCTGATTTTAACCACAACTTCTCTCCTATTTCCATACTATTCTCAGTGGTCCCAACCATTTTGTTAAATGCAGTCAAGCACCTGCCTGCTCTTTTCAGCACCTCAGGACTGCTCCCTCTGCTGCAGGCTCAGGTTGGGATAGAACCTGAATTGCACAAACTCATCCCACGTGTGTGCTCCTGAAGAGAAGCAGGTTAATCCAAATTACATCAGCTTTTACAGACCTCCTTTGCCTTTCATGTCGTGCTGGAAACTGAAGTGTTTTCCATTATGTTTTGTCTCCTTCATTTCATTTTCCCTGACTCATATATTGATGTCAGAGATGACAGTTTGTGTCAGTGCAATTTGCTCCCATGGAAATGACTCCTGCGCACATGCGCGTGGCGTCCAACTCCTCACTCCTCTGCTTGCATAATTTGGGAGCTGTCAGAGCCCTACCCCACCACTGCCCATCTGCCTATTCTCTCAAAGTTAATGAGCCTTTTTCTTCTTGCTCCAGGCGTATTACGCACCCTGACTCATTCATAGATGATGTCTATTAAAATTGTCAAATGCTTTGAAAATTGAATTATTTCCCTAAATAAAGAGCCTGCTTCTAATCACATCGAAGATGTTTCAACACAATTGGCCTGGTTTCTAGTGCAAATCAAGAGTGACTATACTGAGCTCTATCTGGCCCCCTGGGCGTTGTCATTTAATTGAAAATACTTGTGATTTACTATAGTGTAAGAGCTCAGATATGTCCCCTAGCTCAGTCTGGGAGCAGCATCACAATGCAGAATTTATCTGGAATAAGGCATCCAGATTAAAGTGGCCTCTTATGGCATGAAACAGTCAAGGTGTGATGGGGGTGGAGGCAGGTATTTGTTTGATTTTAGAGTGATGGAGCCTGCAGAAATCCCTTGCTTGCTGTATGTATAGCTTGGATTATATTTGTCTCTTTCATGTGCCACTTGTGCCTACATACGGCTCAGATGCTGAAGGAATTATCTTTGTTTCTGACTGATAAACTCATCATTTACAGCCAAATTCTTTTAGTTTCCTGTGTTATGTTCCAACCTTTCCTGATGTGGGTGTTGCATCTTGGTTTTGAATTATCAATATATTTAATTCCCAAAGTAAATTTTTTCGTTAGGCAACATTTAAGAGACAAACCAACGAACAAAAAACCCCAGTTTACTATCAAGATCAAACCTTGACAACCTCAACAGACACCTTACTTCCAGACCAGGATTTGGTTTTTCAGTCTAATCCATTTTCATCTCCTTTGCAGCCAATACCGTGGCAGTTTCACAATTGCTCTGTTCATCTTGTTCTCCGGAGTTTACATAATAACTTCCCTGGTGACACCATATCAAATGGTTTAATGAACTGTGAGTTACGTACACTGCCTTTTTTATTTTCTGTTTTTTCCCCCTGAAGAATGGGGTGTTACAGAACAGATGAACAAAATCCCAGGATACCAAGTCAAGACTTACAATGTACATCTGGGAAACTCATGTTGCCTTTCATTGCACTTTCCATGCATTTTCGTGTCTCATATTTTCCTTTTAAATCTGTTCTGAATTTTTGCCTGGTTAAGGTCACTCTAAGAGGTTTATAATCGTGTGGATCTTTTTCTATCTTTAAATGCAGGCATCACACAGACCAGTTGTTTTAACTGTTTCTGTCTTATCTTCTCTGTCCTTTTCCTGTTTTTTTTTTAATACCAGTTTTTAAGAGTTTTATTTTCTACCTATTTTTATCATTAGAGTTTCCCTTAGTACAGATTCACCAAAATATCCAGTTATGACATGCTTAGATCAGAAAAGTGTTGGCTTTTTGAATTTATTCTGTCAGTCATCCCCTTTTGGGTCCATATAGGTCAGTTTTCCAAGAAAAAAAAGAAAAAAATTCAAAGGAAAAAAACCCTATGAGTAGCTACATTTTCTATGTAATTATTGTATCAACTGTTGCTATGCGTGAGATAAAGATGAGTCAATTAACTTATGAATGTTTCAATAATCCCTTCTCTGACACTGCACACATATGTGAAAACACATATTTAATTAAGCTATTACAGTAAAAGCCCTGAGCCATTTCTCAGTTCATTAGGCACACTTTTTATTATGCTTTGACCTTGTTTCCCTTTTCCTTGGCTTATTTGATGCTGTAATTTATTCTTTTTAAAGACACTCAGACAGCAATGACAGCAGGAGAGGCACTCTGTAACCTATATTAAGAGTGCACCACACCAGCAGGGAGGAGACCTCTATTAAACATCTTATAACTAAAAAAAAATAACTCCCTGAGCCTTGAATTAGAGAGTTCTGCAGGTTGAGCTTCTTACTGGGAAAACAGATTTAGGGGAGAAGCTGTTTCAGCCATGTGAAGCCCATGGTGAGCAGCCACGGGCTGGTGATGTTCCAGGCTGTGCAAGGGCACGAGGGCTCAGACTGCCTGAGCTGAGGGCCCACACGCAGAGGAAAGGGGAGGTTTTTCCCTGGATCTCGTGTGGGATGAGGTGCGGGGTGAGCACCCTGTCACCCCACTGTAAATCTCAGTCCCTTCTTTAGAAAATGAGGGATCCCGTGGCATGACTTCAGAAGGCACAGAGAGCTGGAATGGAGAGAAAGCTCGGAGAGAAGCATCAAGTGATTTCTTGCTTGATTAAGAAATTTGACTTATTAAGTAATGAGTGAGTCACCAGCGTTCCCCCAAACGGGCGCGTGTGCTCTGTGCACGCTCAGGCTGCGACTCACGGCTGCTCAGGGCTCACCTTCTTCCTTCCACACCGACTGCTGCTCCCTGTTACTGCTGCAAAGTCTGCACAATCATTAAAGAATGCCAGGCTCATCCATGCTGGATGTGGTATTTCCCCTAAAACATGAATTGAAAATAAATCAATGATTATTTTTTTATTGAGAGGCATTGTACGTGTTTAGGTGTGTTTTCCTGTGGTTGCACTTGCAGCTGTGAAGTTATTCAACCACACGTGGGATACAGCACTGTACATCAAAAACTGCTGAAAATTGCGGAGTCTTCTGGTTTTTAAATAGGCCTGGCTTTAAAACTTGCAAAAAAGCTAGCTAAAGAAAGTAGCAAGTGTTTTTGTTGCTTTGGTTTATTATGTTTAATTTTGAGTAAGTGCTTACTTTCAGGCTTTAATGATGTAAACAAAGAGCTGCCATGTAAAACATCTGAGAGAAGAGGAAAAATTGGTTTTCTAGTGAGAAAGAAAGTTTAGAAAAGTGAGAAAAAGTTTAACAGTAGTTTACTATAAGAACCCAGAAAGGCTGATTGTAAAAAAGCCACCACACAAGATTTTCCCACCAATGTTACACTTGATGTTTATCACATTGTGCAGCTGAATTAAAAAGGGACAGAGGGAAGGTCACTGCAGTGGAGGCAGAAGCCAGGTCCTTACAAGACCTGCCTTGGGAATCCTGTGGGCTCTCAAACCTCCATGTGCCAGGGAGCAAATACCACGGTACTGTTGCATTAAGGGCATAAAAGTTTGGTAAAAGATGTCCCTCGTGTTCCAGCTGGTCCTCAGCAATCAGAGGCAGGGTTTGAATTCAGGTTATAGTCAGTTCAGACCATGGGGCTGGTCAAGCTCAGTAAGAACTTTCAGGAGCAGAGCTGCACAAATATTGCAGTTATCAGTTCAGGAATGGGGGTCTGATTGCAGTCAGTAGGACTTTGCATGATCCAAATTCATGACTAATGTGATTTATTGAAGCAACAGGAAAGCAGGGTCAGGACTGCCATGATAAATGCACTAACTGCAGAGAGTTAATATGTACTTTGAATTTCAGCCACCGGGGGTGTGTGTATTTAAAAAAAAAAAAAGAAACAAAAAGCCAGAGAGGTAGTTTGGAGTTATATCTACCCATAGAAAATATGAACAACTAGGGTGTAATCATTCCAAGAAGTTAGGACAGTGCGTGATAAGATTCAGATTTATTCTGTTGTAGTATTTCTGCATGTCTGAGCCAGGAGAGCAAGTTTATCATTGCAGGGAGTGGCAGAGTATCTACATCTTCTTGTGAGGTTCCCAGGTGCCTTTCCACAAAGGGAAAATAAAAAGGATGCTGGTGTTACAGCCAGAAGGTAGATTAAGATCTCTCTGTGTGTTTGTATTGCCTTGAAATGTCTGGAAAAGAAATTAATGCCTTTCTGACTCAGTATGAGGGAAGATACAGAGAGGGAAATTGATGCTATTTGCTTTTGGACAGAATGGTAGTGATTCATGATTATGACGCTACAAAATATCATTACTTGAGCTTGTATCTGAGAAAATCCATTTTCCTCTTGCTGTGAAAAAATGAAATACTCTTTTTTAGTTTGCAAGTAATTAAATAGTTATTTTCTGTTTTGGAATTAAAAAAAAAGTGGTGAAAAGCTGTGTTTGGGAAGGTTTCCCTAAGGTTTTATTAAGTGTTTTTTTACACTGATTTATCTCAAATACCTGTTGGGAAAACTTCCAGAATTTCTTGCAAAACTGAAGAGGGAGTATCAAATTCTTCCTTGGAAAGAAAATCTCTAAACAAAGTACTAATAATGTATTCTCAAGTCCAAGAGTAGCTCAGGAAAATAGTCAAATTAGTCATAACCACTTCACTGGATTGCAGCTTCAGTTAACTTTGCAGTGGGTATCTACAGAATAATCATTGCGTTGTGATTTTTCTTTCCCCATTGCAGTGACTGTGAAAACGCTGCCTCTGTGTTGACAGTGCAGGCATTGCTTTCAAAAGACAAGGAGATTTTAGTCACTGCCAAGTGACAAAAATGAGTTTGGGGCTTTCCAAAATTGCCACTTTTCAGAATATGTTTGAACTGTAGGTTTCTTAGACACACGTGACCTCAGCAGGTGTCGGAAGGTGAGGACCTGGCATCGGTGTGTGCATCTCTCTGGTGTGATGGGGCACGTGCTGGTGCAGCTGGAATGCCCTGCATCCCACACCAGGCACACTGGAGTCCTCACAGCTGTTTTCCCACCTGGCTGTGCACTTTTATTTCTGTCCTCGGGGAAACCAGAGGGGGGAGGATGTGCTGGTCTAATCCTGAGCTTGAGCAGTAGGGACGAGCACAGCATGTGTACCCAAGGGTAGGAGCTCAAAAGCATCCTCATGCTGGACAGGTTTGCTCAGAAGCACAATTATGATCCAATTATAGAATAATTTAATCTGAAAGGGACTTTTTGAAGGTCTCTAGTCCACCCTCAAGGTGCTCAAGGCAGAACTAACTTCCAGGTTAGATGGGGTGTTTGAGGGTAGATCCCAGCTGAGTTCTGCGAGGATGAGGATCCCACAGTCTCTCTGTGTCCCACTTTCCTTGTCTGACCATCTGCACTGAGTTTTATCTATTTTTTTTTCTTACTTCATAAATTATTTCCTTAGATCTGTCACTGTCACAATTGCTTCTTGTTTTGCTGCCCAGCTTTTGGAAGAGTCTCCCTGTTTCCTCTGCAAGTACCAGCAGGTAGATGTGGGCAGCAAATACATCCCTGTTTAGTGCTTTTTCTCTGGGTTGAACCAAACCTGGTGCTGAACCAAACCCAGTATTTAATGTGCTTCCTCCCACATCACCCTGGTCATCTCCATTGGACTTGCTGCATTCTCACACACTGTTTAAAAATAGAACTGCACAGAAGTAGAGATGTTTCCTAGTGGTGCTACAAAAAGGAGAAAGATGAGTTCCAACTGCCCAAAATACAGAATTCTCTTAATATAAAAATATGACTTTATTGAATCACTAAAGTGAAAGTGGCCTTTGCAAGTTTGCCGTGAAAATCTGTATTTTAAAGCAACCTTCTGTTCCCAAAAAAAGTGAAAATTAATTTGGCAATGGATTAAAAAAAATAGTAAAGATGCAAATAGCAAGAAATGCAAGGTTTAGAGTGAAGAATGAAGCCTTAAATCTGCCTTCTTGAGCATAAATTGCACATTTTATTATATAATTTAAAATTATTTGCCATTTTGAAAAGGGCTTCTTGGAGCTATAAAAATTTATGTCATCTGACTATCTGGCTCAGATAGTTGTGAACTATCTGCAACTGTTTTCCTGTCAAAAATTGCAGTACTTGCAGCTCAGTTCAGTTGACTGCAGATTTATTTTTTTCCCTTATGTAGGTCTACCACCAAAGCCAAGGCTGAAGGAAAAACTTTTTCTTTAAAAATGCTTGTTCTTGAGCAGCTTGTTGGCTTTCATCTGGGTATTGAGGAGATGTGAATGGGACTTGGAGAACTGGACACTGCCAATAGTTTGGGAGGAGAAAATCTCTCTTGGATATGGCCTTTGTACCTGTGATGCCATTGGGTGTTTCTTGCATTTCTTGTGGGGAGGGAATTGCTGAAAGTCACGGCTTTTGATTATTGAGTACTTTTTTACAGCAAGACTCTCCATGAATTAAAGTATTGTCCTCAGTCTGCCTGAAACTCAGGTTCTTTTTTTGGGCTAAACTGACAATCCTTGATTTCTTACCCAATTGCAAATGCAGGTTGTTGACGTTCAGGGTGTGAGTCCCAGAGATTTGCTCCGTGATTCACCAGAGCACAGGAGCTCTGCAGTCTGTGCAGGAGAGGCAGGATCCTGGCTGGGGGCTGGGGAACATCTCAAGTTCTCAGCAGGCAGCTGCTTTCCTCCAGGAAAAAGTGCTCTGAGCTTTGAAGGGTAAAACAACTAAAGATGAATGCATTTAATTCAAAGGAAAAAAATAATTGTGTTTATTCCAAGAAAGGTTTGGGTTTTTTCAGCAAGTGTAATGGTGGTAAATACTCCCAAAGGCATGTGAGCACCCCAGTGCCCCACCAGCACAGACCTACCAACCACTGTAGCTTCTGTTTCCCTTCAACTCAGCCTTCTGGAATATCCAAAAACTCCAGCATACCAACCTCTGCGTTAAATAATTCATGTGTTTCTTGATAGACAAAAATATTTTTCTGCCTTCAGTTTATTCTAAACCAGACTTAAAGACGGAAGGGAAAAAATGTGCCAAAAGAAATCATTATTTCACTTTATCAAAAAGCAGGAGTGGCATAGAAAAGAACTTGTTTTTGCTGAATGTTTAAATTATAAATTTAAGGACTGTCAGTAGTAGATTGAACTGGAATTGATGATTGACCACAAAATTCAGTGTGTGTGCTTTGATGTTAGCTACTGGAAAAAAAATCTGTGATAGGCACAAGTTTCAATTTAAAATTATGGAGATGGTTCTTAAATAAATGCAGAATCCATGAATAAAATGTGAATTATTTTTCTGGTACAGTGGTGTGCTTAGAAGACTGTAGCTGAAGGAATTAGTCATAAAGTTTTACCTTGAGGAGACTGAGGGATGCAGTGAAAAGGAAAACTGATGACTTCAAGCCAGGATCTGTGTAAAATAATAAGAACAAGAATATTAGCAAAGCAACAGAACAGTTAATTCTGAAGTTGTAGCCCAGTCTTGAGAATTCCTGTAGTCAAATTCCCACGTGATTTTTTCAAACTGAATAGGCAAAATGCAAGAGAGAATGAATGACTCTACTCCCCATTTCAGTATTCAGACCTGAGCAGTCATAAAAATAGACACTTTTAATTCAGAAGCCTTATCTTGGAGTTGTTTTTTGTGGTGTGGTTTTGTTTGGGGGTTGTTTGTTTATTTGTTTTCATGATCTAGAGTTAGGGAATGTCCTGCCTGTGATCCTTTGGCTTCCTAATATCTCCTTCACTGTGGAAAGGTGATTTGGAAAAATTGTCATCACAGCTTTGAATTAAAAGCTGTGTTTTGGAAAAAAATATTCTGAAGTATTTAGAAACTTTCTAGAGACCTTTTGTTTTTTTTTTTTGAGACCAGCTAAGTCGGAAAAAATAAATGGTCCAGCGACCACTTGCTCATTCATCTGCATGTGCAGCTGCAAAATTATTTTCTGTGCCTATCGTGCAAAACTCCTTCCTAAATATGAGGTTTAGAGACCCTCTGGGAGTAATTAACTACAATGCAGAAGCAAATCTGGGTTCATTGTATGCACTGCTCATTTAAGAAATGTTTTTGTGCACAAAGCCCATTAGCAAGGTTCCAAAACCTTCATGAATGTTAAACATTTTATGATAGGATTCTGAGGACTTCCTATTTAAATAAAATCTAATGTAATCTCATGAATTACATCTAGCTTTTGATCCCTGGATAGCAAATTGCTGTGTCAGATGTGTGCCACAGTGCATTCAAGGGCTAAAATCTGGCTTTTATTTAGTTATTTATTTAACAGTGATAGAGCAGCCCTTTTCTTGTGGGCTACACAAAAAGTTGAGGGTATGCTCAAAAGAAGTTGCCTGCTCTTGATTTTATTCTACTTACCGGTCCACTTCCATACCACTGCTCAGCTAAGAGCTTTCCTTCTGTGATTTTAGCCCTGTGCTGCATGTGGTTGTTAGGAGCTTGACTCCAATTCAGTGGAAGTGCAAAGCAAAGCTGCTGTTTTTCATCAGTTGTACAGGATTGGCAGTCAAAATTATTGAGTTCTTGAGGACATGATTTAACCAGGACTGGGAATACATGCCCTTAGCTTCAGTGGGTGCAGGCACGTGCCTGAAGTCAAGAGTACATTTAATTTACCAAATTAGCTCAGTGCATGAGGCTAAAGGACTTCAGGGACAGCAGCGTGATGTTCTGTGGCCTGTGTTACATGGGCAGTCAGGAGCTGTAATCAGGCTTGCCCTCACTGTCAGCTACTTTGTGAAGCAGCACAAATCATGTGAGGCACTGTGAGGAAATCTGTCCCCCCGTGTGTGGGGGATGAGGCTGTTGGGGCAGTAGTCCTGAGCAGCAGGCTGCTGGGGTTAGGTTTACTGGCCTGGCTGTGTGCTCGTGATCAGCAAGAAGCAGTGGCACAAAAACAGATGAAAAGCAGAAATAAGTGCTCAGCTTTTACGAAAGTTTGTCCTTTCTTTTCTCTCAGCTCTCTGTTGTCTGTTTCAGAAGGATCATATAGGGTTGTGTCTTATCCATCCTTCATTTCCCAATAGAAACCAAACTACAATATTTGTTATTGTAAGAGAGTTAATCATTAAGATCTGAGGGTTTTTACAACACCTTCATTTTACCTCAGAATATGTAAAATATATCCAAACCCTTCCATTTAAGGGGATGGATTACCCTGTGCTTGGCTGCACTGTCTGGATTGGTTGGAATTTTGTGCAATTGCTATTTTACACAGCGGCGGAGTATCTGTGAAGTGGATATCAATTGAAACATATTTTGCTCTTCAGACTTGCTTTTGCAGGTTTCACAAAACATTTAATTACTGATAATCAGCTTTTAACCAGCCAGAGCACACTGATGTGATTCTCTGCCTCTCTCCCCCATGATTGTAGGCATAGTCTGTGCCCTTCAGATAAATTGCTTGCAGTCTGGAGAACATCCTAACCAGCAGGAAGGGGAAGAATACGGATGTCAGTTGCATGGGAAATAAAGGTGTTGTGTATAATGTGGTTTCAGTGAAGAATATCCTTTTTCTTTACTTTTCAGAATGGTGAACTTGGGAACCAGGTGTAGATTGCAAAGTCTCCTTTCCCTTGAGGTTGCTGGTCAGTGGTCGTCATCTACCACACCCAAGGAAACTAGAAGAGCTCCACGCTAACTTCTGTAAGGTTTACTTCACTATGGAAGATCAAATGATTTTCTGGCTCAGGTTTTGTGATGTTCGGCATCTGCCTTGGACCTGGAATTTGGAGAAGGGATCGTCTCTGAGGCACGGTTGAGAGACAGAGAAACCAGCCCCAGACAATGAGCACTTTAAGTAGCACTGGAATATTACTCAGCTTAACGACAGTGTCTGTTACACTGGATTTTAGTTTGCATGGTGGTCTGATGGCTTGGTCCTTAAGCAGCAACTTGACTTTGAACCAGAGTTTGCCTACATCTGATCCTCTCAACGCCTCCGAGAAGGGCGAAGTCTCTCGGATGTCCGTGAGGGAGAAGAATTGGCCAGCCCTCCTGATCTTGGTGATCATCCTGCTGACCATTGGGGGGAACATATTGGTAATTATGGCTGTGTCCTTGGAGAAGAAGTTGCAGAATGCCACAAACTTCTTCCTGATGTCGCTGGCAGTAGCAGACATGCTGGTGGGTATCCTGGTCATGCCCGTGTCGCTCATTGCAGTTCTGTACGGTAAGTGCCTTCCCTCCTAGTTTGAATATTTGCTTTGGCAGGGAGTCCCCCGAGGCTGCAGCAATCTGTTGTGCCTGATTTTCCCTGTGCTGGTAGCTTGGGGAGTGACAGTGTGCACTTGGTCACAGGTCTGGGCTGAGGTTCATTCTCTGCTGGGAGCAGAGCTTGTGTTCACACCGCCAGGAGTGACCCATGAATAATGTCAGACTGTGGGGTTCTTATTGCTGAGGCCTCCAGGAGAATCTGTGACAGCAAGTCAGATCTTTACTTTTTGGTTGGACTGCCCCAAAACTGAGCCAGGTCACAAGAGTTCATACAGAAGCTGAGGAGTGTGTCCATTGTTCGTGACCGACCCAGCTCTAAGCCGGG
The DNA here is from genome assembly GCA_013397115.1 of Edolisoma coerulescens. Lineage (NCBI taxonomy): Eukaryota > Metazoa > Chordata > Aves > Passeriformes > Campephagidae > Edolisoma > Edolisoma coerulescens. Next base: position 246,666 of record VWZW01005963.1, read on the forward strand.
TCAGGATCTGTCCTTGAGCTCCCACTGCTCTGATCAGTGGGATTTGAGCAAAAATGTGGATAAGAAAGGCAATTTGCACTAGTAGATTTGGTATTCGAATAAAAGCCTTCACTCCTGGCATTTGTACCTTTCAGGGGGTAATTTTGCCTTTCCATGCCTCAGTTTCCCTGTCTCTAACTTGAGAATATGCTCTGTTTTAAAGCACCCAGAGGCTGCCTGTACAGGTGTAAACATTTCTTTCTCCCCATATTAGGGTCAGTGTGTTTGCAGTGAAGTGGGGCATCGCTCCTGCACTCAAGTGTGGAGTCACTGTTAGCACTCCAAAGAAGGAAAATATCAAATATATCTAACTTTTATCTGTCTGAGACTCCAAATCCCTTCGTTCAGTGTGGTGCTAGGAGTGTCCATCCCTGGATATTTCAAAGGGATATTTCATTCTCCTCTGTATCTCTGATCATCATGTTTGAATACTCACGTATCAATTTTATGATGTGTGTATTTCACAGATAAAACTTATTAATTTCTGAAGTCTGTTTTCAGATTTTCTTAGAAAGGTATTTTAATATTGATATTTCTTGGAAACAAATAATGCTGTTTACTTACAAATTTGATTAGAAATTGGTTTACTGTCCTATAAAGTAAAATGTAGGGATATTTATCTGAATTCTTCACTTGCCTAAATGAGTAAGTCTGGCAGAGATTAATTTCTAAAACACATTGATCAAGCATACATCATTCCAAAGCTTATATAACTTGTGTACAGTGAGTTAAATCAATATGTGATTTAGGTACAGGCCTAGCTATGGAGATCTTATGCGCAAAGATCTTTTATTTTGAGCTGTCAGAATAGTTCCATCTCTAAATCTTGTGTGTCTTACAACATGTGTATTTTATTTTTAGCATTTTACTCCAGCTCCCTGGAGCTTGAAAGGGAGCATATAAATACTGAATTATGTGACTGACCTGCACTTGCATAAATTCTGTGTTAGTCAGTGACTCTAAAAAGGTGAATTTATGGAAGTGGTCTTCCTACATACACACTTTCAAGGTCTTTGGAAACTAATAGAAATGGATTTTCTGTTCTGCCTAGAAAATGATTACTTAAGGTAGTTTAAATGTGTAAAGCATGCCACCCCTTTAGCAGCAAGGAAATACCACTGATTTGAAGAGGCATTGTAATTATCCCGTGTTTTTTGCCAGAGAACCAGTATTAGCTGTTGATAGCCCAAACATTTCTCCACAGACAAACAACACTATGTAGATTTTCCGGCAAAAATCTTAATTTCGAGACAGACACGGAAGATTTGTGGAAATACTTTGAGAAATGAGGAGGCTGCTGGGGCAGTGCCGGGTGCTGGCACCAAAGCAGGCACGCTGCCTTCAGGCTTTGTGAGGGGAGGAGGAGGAAAAGTTCCATTTGGGGAAAAATGGAACTCAGAAGAACTTGTGGATTGATTTGAGTAGGACCCCAGTGAAATAATTTTTTAATATTATTTAAGCAATTGTGTTTAAGCTATTTAATTGTGGAAGGAAGAAGGGGGAAAATATTCTTACTTCAGCAGAATTCTTGTGAGAGCAACTGGGGTGCATGGACTGAGCAGGGAGAGTGCTACTGCTTGGAAACAAAACTGTGAATGTTCATTTTTACTCTGTATATTTTACCTTATGTATTCCATATATTCTACATAATCTTGCACTGGGCTGCTTCAAAGGCTGCCATGTGCTGTACTGAGAAGTGTGTGCAGCACACCTCTTCCATATTTGTGGAAGTCACTTTTAATTTATGTAATCAGAGAGAAACCTTTAAAAATACATATAACAAATAGAAGAGTTAAGAAATTACTTTCAAGTTTCCACATCAGCTCCCTCAGCCCCAAAGATAAATTCTAGTTGACAGAGTAGGCTCATTTCCTCACTTTTGGGCTAATAAGGTAAATGAAGTAGATTTCACTTCAAGCATAACCAGAAAATTGAATAGACAGCCTCCACAAATACTTCTGGTTTTCGGTGGTTTTCTTAATTAAAAGAAGGAAAAATCAAGTTGTAAGTTAATTCAAGAGTCTTATTGTAAAAGAAGGGACAGCAGGATGCAGCATGATGGGTTTTTCACCAATTAATCAGGGCTCAGATATATTTATCAATTAGTCTTTCTTAAGTGTCTTACAGTAATCAATGAGTTGCATTTGACAACTGAGAACATTTTCCCTGGCATGCAGTTCCTAAAGAACTGAGCAAATTAGTGTGCTATTAATAAGCATGTACTGGGGAGAGTAAATGAGAAATGTACACAGTGTTTCATCTCAATGGAGAATTGCCTGATTAATTAAAAATACTGATATGAGAGAGCATCAGGTATCTTACACATGATGGAGCTTCTGACAGCAGACAGAAGTTGTTTCCTCACCTCTGAGCACTTTGGGGACAAGCAGCAGTGGGTTCACATCGTGTCATGTGTTTATGAGCAAGAGAGAGAGGGCTGCTCTTCCTCTGCTGGGGCTGGTGCAGGAATGCAAGAGAATCCCGTCAGCTGATCCGAGTGGACATTGCAGAGGATACTGAGCTGTCTTGGCTCTATTGCAGAAGGTTCACAGCTGCCAACAAGTTGCCAGAGTGTGGCCAAGAAGCAGCCAGCAGAGCCCCCTGTGACTCCCAGCGCAGGCTCTTCTTCCCTTCGTGGTGCCGGGGGCTGATGCAGCTCCCAGAGGGGCTGGTGCTGGATGCAGCATTCATCAGCCCCAGCTGCCAGAGCAGCTTTACAACCACATTATTGTTATTATTGATAATTACCATCATTATCGTGTGGTGACAAGAGATGTGCTGAGCACTTGGGCAGATTTGGTGTAGATTTCCCTGCAGAGGGGGGAGGCAGTGCAGTTCAGCACTTTGATGTGACATTCAGGTTATCTAGAAATGATCAGGCATTTTAAAGATCATACCGAGTCATGGGCTTAAATGCATCTTGACTAAGTTCCAGCTGACAGTTGCATTACTTTCAGAAATTATTATTTCTTCCTATTAGTTTTAAATGCACAATGTTTCTGTTCGTGCTAAGTAACCACTACATTTTATTCTTCTGCTAGGGTGTGAGTGAATGGAAACTCCTACACTGCTTGCATTATCTGTGTCATAAATTCAGAAATGGGACTAATTTTTTTCTCTCCAGTGACGCCTCGTACCTGGGATGTGTGCAGCAAAATTTATATCCAACAGGATGTATTAGTTTATCTTTTGCCATCAGCAGGATCCATAGGCTGCTACACTGCGTGCTCACCCAGCAGCATTTATTCTCTTTCCAAGTCCTTAAGCTTTCTTGTAACCTCAGCTAACCTAAATAATTCTGTGAAATCTGAAAACCTACTACATCATTATTCACCCTCTTTCCAGATTATTAGATACACAGGAAACTTTAGTTGAGATATTGAGTGTCCTGCTACTGAATTTTCTCCACATGAACAACTGCCTGTTTACCTGATGTGACAAATGGGATTAAGTTGTGGCGTATCTGTGTTGCTGTTGGGAAAGAAAGCTCTGTATGATGTGCCCTGAATCCATAGAACAGCTTCTTTTTTGCTGCCCAAGGTTTAAATTGTGCTTAGAGTGAGGGGAGGGGGAGAATACTAAATAGATACTCTCTGTATCTCATTGAAGATGGGTCCCTGGTTGTAAAATATCTCGAGGCAGCTAAATGTTAACTTGCAGGATTTTTCAGAGCCACTGAAAATGTGGCAGCCTATGATGATTCTCTGCTTGGTCACATTTGGAAATAGCATTAGGAGCCTACAGAGCTTTGGCTTGCATTGGTGGAAAACTGATGGCTTCTGGTCATGTGAGAGTCAAAGGCTGAAGAGCTGAAATCAGCACAAGAGCTGACTGGAGACGGTGATGATACCTGTCAGGAGGAGGGAGGGATGCTCCACACCCTTTCCCAGGACTGATTAAATCTATTAAACCGATATTTGCATTACCTTCTTCTGAAAACCTTTGAGTCAGAGCTTTTAATTGTCATATTGAAAGCTGGATTTGCTCCACACACATAAATTTCCTCTTAATTTCGTTTCTGATTTTGTCTGAGATTATCCATACTTTATGTCTGGATTTTTATCTAGTTTATTTTAATTTTTTTGGTTATACTTTTAATGTTGGACAATAAAGCCTGGAAGCCAGATCAGTGAGGAAAGTGTCATCATCTGAGCAGTGCAAGCACTTTGAAGGAAAGACCACAGTGCTCCGTGGTACTTTAAAGTCCTCTTCTCGCTAGTCTTGTTAAGGCAGAATTGCTTTTAAAAATTGTCACAGCAATTTGACTTATTCCAGCCTTTTGTTATTCCTTCTCATTATTTTGATGTGTGTTTTTAGTGATGTCTTGTCTGAAAATCTCCTCAAGATTTTTGTATTGTTTTGTGATGAGCGATGAGAAGTAAAAATTGATATTTGCAGAATGGTACCAATGTGAGATGGATGCAGCCATTTGAACTTGACTTTTTTTTTTTTCCTAACTGATGAAATTTCACTTGTTCATCCATGCAGCAGCCCCATCCCCAGGACTTTCTCAACAGGCAGGCTGTGTATGGCTCTAGTGCAATATCCTCCATTGAGATAAATTCTGCATATGAAATTACCAAATTAACATGAATTTACTCTATTCTTTTCCATGTCTTTCCTTTTATCTCAAATAATTTCATAGAAAAATCTGCTGGACACTCTTCTAGAGGCATGTTGTAGCCTTACAGTAGCTATGCTAAAAACCCAAACCCCAACTTGTTAGCCCTGATAAAAGTGTGCTAGGGTTGGCCAGGAATGAAGAGGAAGCAGAAATGATATAAAACCATGGATGCAGTTAAGCTGTTTAAGTGGGCACAGGAACCCCCACCCTGATATAGACATGATGCTTAAAGCAGTTTTTATTTTCAGTGAAGTAAAATGTCACCAGTAACACTCGTGCTAATTGTTCCCCTTGTCTAGGAACGTTCATTTAACTGAAGTGGCTTCCTCATACACACCTTTCCAATCCCTGCTGAAGTTTTAGTCCTCATCAGGTTGAGTAAGAGAAAGATCCAAAACTGGGCAGCCCATAAAACTGGAGAAGGGTGGTCTTCACCTCCTCCATGAGGAGCTGCAGCTGTGCTACATAAAACAAGGCACACAGCACTGATGGTGAGCTTCTGCTCTGGGAAGGGGACAGTGAAAATTTTCCTGGTCCAGCTTGTATCTTGGCTGAATTTCTGCTGAAATTCTGCTGAATTTCTCCTTTTGGGAATGGATTTCGGTTACAAGACTTGCAAGCAATGTAGCAGTCCATAAATAAATGGTATAAATTCAGGGAAGCAAGTCAGGGAAGTCTCTGCTGCCTGCAAACAGACTGTTGTCAGTTTGGAGGTTTATTTTGATTATGTTAAAGCATTAAATGGACTTGTATTTGCCTTTTGAACAGTGTCTCAACCTAAATTTAGGTAGAGCAGGAAGAGCTGCAGAGTGTACTTGGATGTTCTGGAAAGCAGTTTTTCCTCATTTCTAACACCTGCAGGTGTAAGATCTGTCTGTCTTCTGGTAGATTAAATTATAGCAGTGTTCAGCACTTGACCTGCCTTCACTTCTTCGGGCAGATGGTCTTGTACTTATTGGTAACTGAGCTGTTTTTTCTCCTTGTGCCGCACCTGTACAGACAGATTTAGAAAGCTTGTCACTTTTAATGTAGTAAGAACCAGCCCCATAAAAACTCAGATTTTAGTAAAACCTTGGCTTGCATTGTAAATTCCTCCTAAAAAATTCCATGGGACCTGCTGTAAATCTTCTGTATGGATGGTATGGATGCTCTTTTCTCTCCCTCAGGACAAGTCTGTCCTTCCCTTAGCAGGCCTCTGTGCTGCTGGCAAATTTGTAGTATTACCATGGTAAGCAGGATGTGACAGCCAGGAATATATAGCTGAGAGGAGCAGGCAGTGCCTGCTGGTAGTTCACCCCCAGTATCACCTGAATTGCATCCTCAGAGCCCTGTGCCCCACCAGAAAGGGCAGCAAGGCAGCACCTGGTGTCAGCAATTCCCCAGGTTTGTCAGGCAGGATGTTTGGAGTCTTTCCTCCACCCCATGGGAGAGTGCAGCCACCCCCAGCCCCGACCCAAGCCAGGCTCTTTGCTGTTCCCAGAGTGTAGGGGCCAAGGTCAGAGCAAGTGTTTGGGGCTACAATCCCTGGGTGCAGCCAGCTGCAGTTATCCCCCAGCTCCTGGGATATTTTGGTACCCCTACCTGCACTGCTGTGTGTTACCCGAGGCAGCGCGAGTGACCGGGGGTAGTAACTGGCTATAAAAAGTGCACATGTCCCTCCTGGCCTCTCAGCAAAGCTTTGTTGTGTCCTGTCCTGCCCAGCTGGGGACAGGAAGGTCACGTTCCACGAGGGGTTCTGCTCTGCACTTTCCTGCCGGAAATGGACGCTGCTATTCTTCGTTAGATGCTTCGTTAGGAAGTGGCTGCTTTCCTCAGGGCAGCCCCCTCTCCCCTGCAGCTGCTCTGCTGCAGCTCGTGTCATCATCTGATGGACTCTGTTTTGCCATGCACCACTTGATGTCTTGTGGGAAAGTGGGAGATAAGGGGCTCTCTCTGGCTACTGCTCTGGAGGCATCCCAAGGAGCACGTCATGGCAAATAAAGCTGTTTAGAGTGCTTTTGTCTAATTGCATTTTTGAATGAAACTGTGGAAATGGATCCATGTCTGCAGCACTTCTCCTGGGAAGCTGGAAGAGGGATGGAGTTATTCTTGTTGCTAGTGAAGTACTTTGCAGCATGTGGAGCCCAAGTCCCCATTCTGCCAGCTTTATGGTGATCTGTTGCAAAAAATTAAAAATTTATCCAGTAGCACAATAATCACTGGGGTGTATCAGACTATATTTTAAGCTATAAACTAGAGCTTCTGTCTTGAAAATATATATTTTTTAATATAACTTTCTTCTTTCAAAAATCAGATAGCTTTCACATTTATTCTAATGCCGAATGAAAATGAATTTCCAACCCTGTAACACTGCTGGGAAGCTCAAATTCTGTCCAGCGTGTTCAAACAGCAAAAGCCACTCCAGGGCTGTGAAGCTGTGAGATCCAGTCTGCAGTTTGCTGGTGTGTGCCATGAACTGGGCAGCTCTCTGGAGCCTGTGGGCAACAGGAGCTGCTTTCTGTGGTAGCAAGAACCTTCCTCCAGGGAAAGGGCTCAGTGTGTCCATCTGACAGTGATGCCAGCAGCTCTGCCTGAACTCCCAGGGTGCACCATCCCACACAGGAGCTGTTCCCTACAACTTCTTGCTCAGGGTCATTTGCTCATGGCAAGTGTTTTCCTGTTTCCAGGAGGAAAGCAGAGGACCCCTTGCCTTAGGTCTCTGATCTTGCTTCCTCTGCTGCTGAGCTCTGGATGATGCAGCAAAGGCTTTGTGGTGCAAAGATAATTTTCACCAGAATAAATCAGTGCCAGCCTTCAGAGAGAGTTTCAATGGCACCTTGCTTACTGCTGTGGGTAGGGCCTGGCAGTTTTTTGCCAGGTCCTTGTGACTCATTTGAGCTCAGCTATAATCCACATTTTGGAGCATTAGTTCATAGGACTCTGAAGACCAAATTCTGCTGTCAGATAAAAAGGCAGAACAGTTGCTATTTAATTTTTTTACCACCTGCCTCTTTCTTGTTATTTCTTCCCTCTGTGCCACCTGTATATCATCCAGCTCTGACTTTGGCTGCCTTCTTGGAATAGGCAGAGATATTCTTTACTGCCCTCTCTGTGTTTGTTCCTGTTGACAAGAGGATCTTGTCAATCCGCCAGCATTAGGAGAAAACATGAGAGAACAATAAACATTCCACATTTGTAAACATGCTTATTTTGCTCCTCCAAACCCCTTGCTGTTAAGCAACCAGCTCCTCTGCCTGCTGTGGGTTAATGGGGCTTTTAGCCTGTGATCTGCCAGGGATGATGCTGCTGCCCATGGAGCTGGGGCTGCTCAGTCCAGCACAGACGAGCAGAGCACAAACACTTCCAGCAGCTTCTGTTTCTGGTACCTTCCATCGTGAGGGCTGGTCATGGAGAAGGTTGTGTGGCTGCTTGTTGTTGGCTGAGATAAAATGTACTGACTGCACTCCCTTTGAGTCAGATTATGTTCGATTTAGATAAATAACACCCCTCTAGAGAGGGGCAGAGGATCCCAAAGCTCCTGGGTGTGCACTCCAGAGCAGGGTGAATGAGGGGTCTGTGCCAGCTGCCCAGCCTGGCACCAGGCAGGTCAGGTGTGTGTGAGCCACAGTCTTGGCACGTGGCAGCACTGCCAGGCTGGGAGATAATCCTGGCCCTTTTAAAGAAAATGTGCTTGTAGCCCAGATTTTCACAGCTTGCCAAGGGATACTGCAGGGACTCATTGTTTGCCCCAGGGGTCTGACAGGTTTTTTTGCAGACAGAGCCTCTTGCAGAAAGGCCTGGACAAAACCAGTTATTCTAACCTGCGTGGAAGCAGGAGACCATATTTCTGAGATTTAGAGTGACACGTCAAGTACTTTCTTTTTTTTTTTTTCCCCTAAATGTGGAAGAATGAAAAACAGGAATGCTACAGAACACCTTAGATTTTTTATTCTAGATGGATTGCTCCTCTGTTTTGCTCAATGGCAGCAGGCTACAGGTAAATAACTGGAAGCACAAGGGGACCTGAGGAATGGCTTCCTACAAAATTCATGAGGGGAGATTCTGGCTATGCTAAAGTCAGTGGGAACATTGACAGGACATTCAGAGAGGTTAGGACTTTTGCCAGAGCAATTTTCTGTCTCCTCCAACCCCTTTACTCTCTTCCTGCCTGGCCATGGCTGAGGCTCTTGGCATGACTGCAGCAGCGTCCTTTAGCTGAGAAGGGTCTGAGGTGTTTTGCTGCTCTTCTCTGAGTCTGAGGAAATTTCTTCTGCCCCTGCAATGAAGCTCCTTTCAGGCCATTTCTGTTCATTAGGTTTCAGCACCATCATCCCAAGCATGAGCCAGTCTCCTGTTAGAGCTTTATGGAACATACAGGTAAGAGAAATGAGCTGGCATCTGTCCAGGTAAGGTGACCCAGAGCTGCACAGTGTGAAGCATTCAGCTCAGTGCTGAAATGTGCTCCTGGTCTGTGCAGGGCCTGATTCTAAAGTGTGTTTCTGTGGGCATCCATTTGCTTAATCTGGTTTGGCATGAAAAGCTTCTTGTGGTTGGTTTGGTGAGGCTGGTTCTCCCTAAGGCACTTCTGTTTTGCTTTCCCTGCTGCAAAAAGAGTGAACTCCTCTCTTCTGGGTTGGCTGAGACTGTTGAGGGTTTTTTGTTCATTTCATTGGTTTTGTTAAAAACCAAAAATATTTAAAAGATAAAGGAAGCAAACTCACCTTAGAAAAATATTGTGCTGAGTGACATAATTCAAATAAGAAAAGGAAATCACGAAGATCACAAGGGGAGTTTCCTGATCCCACAGGAATGCAGGATTAGAAAGAACTTTCTGACTTGTTGTGTCCTGTTGTTTGCTACCAAGTATTATTAAGACACTGAGCTGCTGCAGTCATATCTTCCATTTTCCAGGGCTTCTTTCCTTTCAGCTGCCTTCTTTTGGGATGTTGAGGACAACATATGTGTTTCAGTGTGCAGCAACAGAAAGCCAGGACAGATCTCTGAGCAACTTATTATGAAATTAAACCCCTTAACTTTCTTGCAAGAAGCAGTTTTTAAACAGAAAATCCTAACACTGCAGTGTGAAAAAAGCAGAGCCTCCATTCACCTTCATACTTTGCAAGAGGCAAATGTGCTTTGAAACTTTCCTTCAAAAGCTGATAAACTGGGCAGCTTTCCCTTTTCAGATTTATCCAGTGAAACCTGTTACCAGAATTTCCTCTCTTACAGCTCAGCCAGGGCTCAAGAAGTCATCACTGGGTCAGTTGGGCCCATTGCCTCTGCACTATTTAAGGATGGGGTCTGAAACAAAGCCAGAAGCTCTTGGGCAATGAGAGCAGGCTGCAGAGCAGGTTGGGTAACAAAGCCTCCATGTGCTCTTGGTAAGTGGGGGCAAGTTTTTTGCAGCACTCCCAGCTCTACAGCTCTACTGGAGATGTGGTGTCACCCCAAAACCCACCGTGGAAGCAGTTCTAGGTAAGCACAAGCCACAAACTATCACCCAGGCATCTTAGAGAGGATGTTTCCTTGGATTCTACCTCTACAAACGTGGCAGAAGAGGCTGGCAGAGTCCACCTTTGCCCTGCCTGTTCCTGAGAGATGAGGGGCAATGTTGAAATACTTGGGATGATTTCAGTGGAGTAAATCCTATATACTAGTTGAGCATATGGCCTTATAGTTTTCTAGTTTACGCACAGCTTGTATGCTGCATCCAATCAGGGAGCTATTTTTCATATTTTAGACATTAAATTGGATGGGTCTGTCTTGCCTGCTTGGTGAAATTGAGAATTGCCCATGCAAAATAAATCTTTTATGTGCAATGACTCATTAGAATAATTTTGAATGGCACTCATTTAAATGTTTTTGTTTAATGCAAATAAAGTTTTAGTTCCAATTACAGTTTTTATTTCATCCTTTTGCTCAAAATTTTTGGAAGATGCAACAGGTTTTAAAACTCACAGGAGTGTAAAGCCCCCAAAATCTGGAGTGTGTATAGTTACATTTCTGTTTCATAGATCTCTGTTTTACTGATGCCAATTTCAATACAGCAGCAGCTCTAATGCTGTCAATGCAATCTTCTCATGCCCAATTTGCTTCTAGATCAGTGAAGCTAAATGTGCTTTAAAATGCATGAATCTTTATTTACTTTTTATGACAATAGCCTGTTAGATCCAGTAGTAGTTTTGTAAGTGCATTGCCTCATTGTAATTAACTTTTATGAGTTTGGTTGAAAAGAAATATAAACTCACATGCTTTGTAGCAAACCAGAAATTGATACAAGGTAATGAGAAAACCGGAATTGTTATGTGTAAAAAGAAAGACCCTATGATGATAAACTGTTCCAGCAGTAAATTTGGTGCTTCATAAAGGCACCAGGCAGATCATGGAGATACCAAATAAAATGAAGACAGGTTATGTGTTTCCCACAGACAGATTTAGACTCATCTGAAAGGAAGATGAGCACCAGCTCCAGGCACTGGACCCATGTGAGACACAGACACCGGGAGTCCTCCTTGGGTGCGTTTCATCCCCATTCTTGAAATTTTAAAATCAAGAGAAAGGATTTAACTAGAATTGCAGACATTTTACCAAGATTGAGTTAATTTTAGTCTGTGTCATGGTACATACAGATTTACCTGTCTGTTCCTCACCTGGAGAAAGACCCAGTTAAAATGTTCACTGCCTCCCCAACCACACCACAGAGCCTGGTGTCCCAGCGCCTCAGTGAGCAAGGGAGCTGCCTGTACCTGACTGAATGAGTAGCAACTCCCCTTAATCTTTCCCCAAACATTAGTGAAGTGGAAAATAAAATATTCTCCACTTTAGAAGCATCATATTTTTGACCCAGATTTTAAGACACAGCTGTGATCACAGGTGAGCTGTGACAGAGGAGTGCATCTCAATGGCTTCAGCCACTCTGCCCATCCTGAACGCCCCATACCAGTTATTGCTTTTACTCCTGTTTTCTCTTACCCACAAACCCTTTGTTTTCCTTCCTAGAAGGTGACTGCAGCTAAATCTAGCAACACTTCCACGCACCAAACATCTAGGACATATTATCTTGCTCTCTCTTGCTAACCTCAGAAGAGTGAAATTGGGCTGAGGAAATAGTCAGTAGAATGTGTTTCTCCACACTTGTCAAGGAGCAGCTACAATTTCCAGGAATGGCCCTATTGCTGTCTGCTGTGAAGATTGACACATGGCTCATTTTCCTGTGCTGGCTGCAGCTGCAGCGAGCAGAGAACTTGAGGGAAAACCCAGAACTCCAAGGCTGGTCAGCTGTATTTCTGTTCTCTGTCTGGGTATAACACTGAAAATCTCTTTGATCCTTGTTCAGTTTGTGTTCTATTGTTGCCTTTTCCTGGTCTTAAAATTGAAAGCCAGACACGGTTAAAGGGAAAGGGGTTTTTACCTCAGTATTNACTAAGGATACATAAAAGCTATATAAAAGGCTATATAAAGGGGTATAAAAGGGGTATATAAAAAAGGAAAAAATCATCATGGCATCACTGTGTTCATAGAATGATCCAGGTTGGGAATGACCTCTAGGATCATCAGATCAAACCCTTAACCTGACACTGTCTGGGGCACCACTAAACCATGTCCTTAAGCACCACATCCTCGTGTCTTCTGAACTCTTCCAGTGACTCTTCCATCACTTCCCTGGGCAGCCTTTTGCAATGCTTGACCACCCTTTCCATGAAGAAAATTTTCATAACATCCAACCTAAACCTCCCATGGCACAACTTGAGGCCGTTTCCTTTCGTCACTCAGGAAGTTTGCTGTTGGATGCAGATGGATGCCTCATCTGCGTTTTGCTGTTGGATGTATTTGTGTACATCCTAACATATTTAGTGCTTTTACTGTCTTATGTTATGGGAAGCATTTTGTGAAAAGAAGAAAGGTTTCTTTTTAGTGTATGGCAACTTTATGTGATCAATACAATAATATCATAATTTCTTTCCTTAAGGGCTCAGCCCAAATGCTGGTGATGTGCCAAGACCTCATCAATAGGTGGCTGCATTTTTAGAAGAGATGCATGTGGTGGGCCAGCTCAGCCTCTGTGCTCAAAAATATGGGAAAAATCACTGCCATTATGCAGGCCAATACATACATAGACAGCTGCTTCACACAAAATGGAAAGAAATACAGAGAAATGAGGTGAAATCTCTAAAAATCCCTTGAATACATTGTAAGACAAATATCCCAGTGTAATACATTGGTTTAAATTACGAATGTTTCCAGGATTGGGTCAATTAACTCAGAATTAACTTTTTTGTTCTACTTCCTTTCCCATCCGTCAATTGAATTGATATCATTAAATTCTACTCAGCAAATTATGATTTTACTGTCTCTCTCCAATTCACATGATATATTCCTTGAAATTCTGGTTCTAGACTTGTCTATTATTCATTAAAATACCCTCATAGATTAGTTCACTTCCCTGAGACCTAACAATGAGGGTAGCAATAAGTTCCTACTTTGTGTTTTATCAGCACATGCTGGGAAACAGACTCTGATGTGATTCATCTGCTTGCATGGAAATTAAATGAAAATTACATAGATGGAAGAGGGGCCGCATGCCAACTGCTCTGCCTTGCACTATTTTGCACACTGCCCCATTGACAAAATACAATCTTTTCCTGAATGGACAATTTACAAGAGAAACAGAATGGATCCTTACTGGCTATTCTGCCAAAATGGTCATTAAAGATGCTAATGGCATGAGGGGAATTTGTGCATGAGCCCATCATGGAGCCTAGGCTGTGATTAAAAACATGTGCCATATCAAAATTTTGGTTTCATGCATTAGCTTCAAATATATATTCCATTTTTCCAGTCTCCGTGTTTTCTGGTTGTAATAAATTTTATTGTTGGAAAAGTTTACTATTCCTGCAGGCAGTCTGATAAGCACAGTGGCAGCAGTGGGTTCAGTGAGTGAATCTCTGCTCCAAGATGCTGCCTTGCTTCCTAGATGAAAAAGGTTCAGGACTAGAAAGTTCAACGAGTGATATACAAACATGAAGTGTTCCTCTATCAGCTCTTAGGTGTGAGATTTGATGGGCAAGGCAGGATGGTTGATAAGGCTCTGTTGATTCATGGTTGTTTTTTTGGGTGGTTTGATTTCCGCTCCTGTTGACTTATTGGTGGGAGCCTCACTTCTCCAGCTGTGCTGCAGTTATCGGGACAGACTGGTTGTTATTCTGACCAACACCTCTCCATCTTCTGATGTGTAATTTGTTTTGAAATGTGTTTATTTTTGGTAAGTTTTGGGCGTGTCGCTTGTTTTTATAAATGTCTATTTCCATCCTCAATCAGAGGCAGCAGCTGTATGGAAAGGTCTTGGTGCTGGTGAGATATGGAAATTGTGTGACAGGCTTTTACCGTGCCTATTTGGCACCCACTGGGATGCAGGAGACTGTAAATGCGTGTCTGACACCCATGAATATTGATGGCTGGTTCTGGGAGGCAGCAGAGCTCTGCCCTTCTGTCTGTGCATTAGTTCTGAGTGGTAATTACTTCTCGCTCCACTATTTAAATTTTGGACTTGTTGGGTAAAATTTTGAATTTGCCTGCTGGAATTCTGTTGATTTCTTCTGATCAGCCAATTTGAAATTAACAGAAATAGAGATTTCGTTTTAACAGAGGAGAAGCCAAGAGCAGTGACTCTACTTTCTTGTTCAAATCTAGCTGGCTGTGTCCATCCAAGATGCACAGCAGCAGAACGAGGTTAATTGATTGATATAACACAGCAAGTTGATGTTGACAAGCATGAATACAGGAAAAACAACTTCCAAGGTGAAGTCCTTTAAATATACCTTTTACGCCTTACTTTATCTACTTTCCATAATGATTTTTCCAAGATTTTCTAGTCCATATTGGGATAGGTGCCTCTTGTGTCTTGGGAGTAGCTAATTATACTACAGCACTCATATTATTCATTTGTATTTGTGAAATTTTAGACAACAGTTAGAATTTTAGAATCATAGAATATCCTAGGAGTTGGAAAGGACCTATGAGGACCACTGAGTCCAAATGCCCTGTACACGGCACCCCAACAATCCCACCATGTGCCTGAGGGCATTGTCCAAATGCTCCTTGATCTCTCAGGCTTGGGGCTGTGTTTACTTCCCTGGGCAGCCCATTCCAGTGCCCAGCCACCCTCTGGGTGAAGAATTTTTTCCTAATATCCAACCTAACCCTGCCCTGACTCAGCTTCAGGCCATTCCCTTGGGTCCTGTCACTGGTCACCAGAGAAGAGATCAGTGCCTGCCCCTCCTCTTCCCTCATGAGGAAGCTGCAGACCCCAGCGAGGTCTGTCCTCAGTCTTCCCTTCTTGTGGCACCCAAAACTGTCCCCAGCACTCGAGGTGAGGCCACCCCAGTGAGAGCAGGGTGGGACAATCCCCTCCCTTGACTGGCTGGTGATGCTGTGCCTGATGAACAGCACCTATTTTATTATGTTTTGCTAGATTATTATGTTAACACATTATTTTATTATTGTAGTTATCACTGGGTTTGATTTGTAATCAAGTGCAAGATTACACTGTAATAATAGTATAACCATGATAATAAAATAATGTTGCACTTGATTACAAAGCAAAAACAAGCCTATCAAAACCCCCAATGGTATAACTTAACTAAATATAATTTCTTCAGTTTCCTTTACCACCTCATGAGACCACTATAATTTTCTGGGTAATAGTATTCATTCTAATATATCAGTACGCCCACGCTTCATTTATCCATGTTAAATTAAACTTCTACTTCATGTTAATGGAACTTACAATAGACCTACAATTTCTGCAAAACTCAAAGGAGTACAACTGTACCCAGAGGGTGGTCACATGTTAAGTTTCAGTTTCTCTGATGTTACCCACCAGGAACAGGGTCCACATGCCAAAACATTGTTATGGGAAATGGGATCACTTGTCCTGTGCTGCAGTTTTCAACACAGACCTTCTCAGGATTCAAAACTGTGTATTTGCATTTGTCAAAGAGAGATGGGAAGTCCGGCAGGATTAATGTTTCTGACTGTTTGTTTTCTTTTTGGCTGAGGAATGTCACCTGAATTTCAGGATGTGAGGATGGAGGTACCTGTGTTAGCTTAGTCTGGTGTTTCTAAATCTCTGGATCTGTAAGAAAAGCTGTGCTGAGTTGACTCTTATGTGTCCTCACGCAACGGTTTGACAACAATTGGGCATTTTATAGGCTGTAAATGCTGCAGTAGGAAAGTACCATAATCTCAGGTTAAATCACATTCCAGCTTCAAGTCTTTTGTAGTAGACTCAGGGAAGTGAGCAGTTTTAATTATTAACAAGTTGTGCACAAAATGCTTCCAGTAATGCAAATCCTTAACATCGTATTGTGTGGTTTTACAAGTTGGATTGTCACACTAAATGACAAATCTGTGGCTTGGAGTAAAGGGGTGATTTAAAATCATGTTTCATTATGCTGGTTGGGGTGTAGCAGCTCTGCTGTGAGGGCTGGGGGTGAGCAGGGTTGCAGGAGCCCTGTGCTTCTCAGGGTAGACAAGGCAGCTTCATTCACGGGCAGCCTTCTCAGAGCCCTGCTTTCCCAGGGTTGCTTTGCATGCTTGTGACAGGGTGACCTGCCCTGTTCACAGCAAGGGGGCTTGGGACAAGGCAGCCGTCTCTGAGCATCATATCCAGGTGGGAGGTTGATTCCCAGCTAGTCTGAATGAAGAATCCTACAGGAGGGCCAGGAGTCTCTCACCTGTAGCGCTGGCTGCTCCTGGGCTGAAGGCAGAGTTATCCTGCAGGTGCAAAGGGAAGTGCTGCAACATGCCAGGGTGAAGGCTGCAGACCTTCTTCCCTCCAAGGCTTAATGCAGAGACACCCCAAGACCATGATTCTGTCCATACTCCCCACTGAGGTGTTGGATTAAACATGAGCTGTTCATGTTCGTACTTTTTT
The DNA here is from genome assembly GCA_013397115.1 of Edolisoma coerulescens. Classification (NCBI taxonomy): domain Eukaryota; kingdom Metazoa; phylum Chordata; class Aves; order Passeriformes; family Campephagidae; genus Edolisoma; species Edolisoma coerulescens. The sequence goes on from VWZW01005963.1 coordinate 263,243, forward strand.
GCCACCACAGAAGTGGAGCAGGTTGCAGCAGGGGCTCTCTGCTCCCACACCCATGTCCTGTGGGTGTCTGGGCTGTCTAGGAAAGCCTCCTATGCTGCTGAGAGAAATGACCTTCCTGGCAGGCTTATCAGCCAATAAAGCTTTCAGACCTGGTCTTCTTGTGGAAAATTATTTTCCAAGCCTTTGAAAGAAGCCTCCAGGGTTTCCATGGCGCAGCAAAATGAGGAAACATCTAAGTATTATGGGAAAATGGGGAAGAAGTGGGGAAGGACAGCCAGGTAACTGAGGTTAACTTCAGACTTTGAAGCATTGTGCTGGAAGATAAAGGCTACTGAAATAATATTTTTCAAGTATTGTGCAAGATTTGAGAAGAGGTCAAGTAGTTAAATAACTTGGTCTAGTTTAGCTGCACTTGTTTGCTTCCTCTCATTTCTACATCTTATTCCTCAGTTGAAAGACAGTTGTCAGCAAAATTCCCCCAAAGTTTTAGTCTGGGTCACACCGCACATCAAGAATCCTAGTGGATAACTGGCTGCATTTTTGGGTGCAAACTGGGCATATTTTGCATACTTGCATGGTGCAGCAGGTTATTCCTACAGAGTATAGAACTGATTAGCAATACATGCATTTTCTAGATTGCTGTTAGAGTTCTTAATTAAATGTCTGTCTCTTGTTTACATTCAGGATGAATTCTCCTCCACTCCTGTTTCAGGGAATGACCATGATCCTTCATTGTGCTGCCTTTTAATTGGGGCAGGTTGCACATGCACAGATTCCTATGCTGAGTTGGTACACGGTGATCAACAAACTCCCGGAGAAGTGACACTTGCTCACATGCTCACACACTTCCTTGGGATTACTGCACATGGAACAGTGCTCATTAGCAAATTATTCCCTTGAGACAGCCCCCGAAGGTGCTGTTTGCAGTGTGCTGAACTCAAATCTGCTGTTTCTGCTGTGATGAAAAGTGTGTCTGTTCTCGGTCAGGAGCAGTCTGGGCACAGGGGCAGAAATGCTCTGCAAGTGGGAGGTGTGCACCTAAGGTATGCAGTGACAGCAGGACAGTAGATGGCACTCAAGGATGAGGGCCAGAATTTCTAGGCTTCTTAGCAACCCCCAAATCATTGCTTTTGGCAGTGGCTTCTGTGGATCACTCTCACACTGGCATTCCTACCTGTATAACCATGCACAATCAGAGGTGCCCGTCGCCTTGGAGGGAGCTAAACATGGACTGTGTTTTGTAAATCCTGCGCTGAGAAATATCAGGAATGGAAATAATTATCTCTAAGCGTGACCAAAATGTGGCTTATTTCCTTTGGTTGAAGTGGTTTCTTGCCAGTATCAGTCGCAACAACTGCTTGTACTGGCTTTTGACCTCATCAGACAACAAATTGTGCCTCACACTGGCATGGAGTGCTGCCAGACCATTAACCCACTGTCCCTGATGGGAAAGCTGAGTCACTGAACTCCTTCAATATCCCTAAATTCCCTGGAAGCTCTTGAGTGTGGGATGCACTTGGCTTTGGCACAGGACTGGTGCAGGTGCAGGGCTGCTCTAAATGGGGGCCAAAAGGAGGATCACATCCTGGGCACATCAAGCAGCCTGCAGCAAGAGGGAGGCAAAATCACTTTTCAAACAGCAGATCTCATATCATGCTTTCTATCCCAAGACATAGGGGAAAAAATACTGAGTGGACACGGCAGGTATAGCAGACCAAACATCTGCATCTGTGTGCTCAAAGCCAACACTGCTGATTGGCAGAAGATGGTTTACAGTCAGTGTGTAAATTCTTACCAAATTTGTCATCTTCCTGGAATATTTAATAAAAACCTTTGGCTAGTTAAAATGACAGACCTGCGTTCTCTGAATATGGGACCCTTTATATCAAAAGAAGAAAATCCTTATCCTTTATCTCTTTGTGAAATCAGGTATTTTATCATGATTTGGAGGCCAGTTTGCCCAGCTGCATTGTCAGGAGGGAGCCCGAGCTGAGAAGGAGGATTAATCCCATGTAGGCTCCAAGGCAGCTGTCAGGATAGCACAGACATCTGAATGTCAACCAAGTTACGCTGAAATAAAACCAAATACCTAAAAAAAAATCTTCTCTTTGGTTTTGTGTCCTCTCACTAGCCCCAAAGCCAGTCCTAGGATCGAGGTATAGTCTAAACTTGATTTGGTATTAGAAACCCTGGGTTCAAGCAGATGGCTTCTTTGTTCCAGCCAAGGTAACTGCTCAGCAGTCAGCTGTAATTGAATAATGCCACATCATTTTCAGTTCTGAATTTTAGTTTCCTCAAATGATCTGTAGGCTTTGGCAGCTATTTCTTGTGATAATGGATCTTTCTCAATTTCATCAAAACTGGGGAAAAACCACCTGTTACCGACACATTTGTGCACTTTGTTACAAGACAGATTTTTTGAAAATATTTATATTCTTATGTTTAGAAGGTATTCCTGTGAGGTCTGTGTTTGCTTGTGGGCTTGCTTTCCAGCGTGGTGTTCATTCAACTGTTGCTTTATTAGTTGCTTAAATAACAGGGGAAGGTTGATCTATGACCTGCATGAAGGAAACTGAAGGAGAGGATGCTGTCCTGATGCTGTGCTGACATACAGAACATCAGCAAAAAGAAAATGTTTACTGCTATGAATATTTTATTAGAGAGTGGTTTCATTTAGATAAATTATTATGAAGAACATGTAGCTCAGAAGTGTGTGAAGAGATCGTAGCTCTCTTGGAGTTAAAATGCTGGAAGGAACCCTTTATATGAACTTGCTGAAACAATTCAATTAATTGTACCATTGCTCCGTTAACTGTCCATATCACTCAATGCAAAAATTCCAGATGCAACTACAGATGCTTAAACTGCAAGCAGAGAACATAATTGAGCCTGGAAATTTTTCCTCTGGCTTCAAACATAATTTTAGTCTCTGCCAATAAATGAAAAAATCAATATAATGCATGGATTTATGGAATGACAAATAGCACCAGAATAATTTTATATTTCCATAAGAGAAGAGATGCTGACATTGGGATGAAAACAGCATCCACTATGTTTGCTTCTTAGCAAACACCCCATTTTATTAACAGGGTTGTTTTAAGTATAGTATATGGAAAGTTGGCTCCTTGCATTTAAAATATTACTTAAATGGTATTCAAGCAACCTGTCCCTAGCTCAGATAATTATATCTGTTCTAGCTTTAATTTTCATTCTTTCTTACACATCCTGTCAAGACTAAAAGTCATTGCAATAGTGGATAGAAAGGAAAATCGAACAGTTATTTAAAATTCTTACAACAGCATAGTGAGTGCAATTGTTTAATTTACAGTAAAATACAGTGACATCAATTAATCACTGTAACTTGTGAGACAAGAACCAAAATATCTTTGGAGGCACATTCAGCTCCTCTGGAGTTTCCCTCAGTGGTGGGGGGTTTCCAAAGGAGACCACACTGCTCCATGCCCATTTCCTGCTGCTCCCTGCCCGAGGGCCACTTGTGCCATGCTGGCAGCTCCAAGAGTTGAAAAACAAACAGCTCAGAGGAAAACCGAAGCTCAGGAATGGTGTCACAGCCCATCTGGATGTGATCAGTGGCACAGATCCAAATAAATCCTTTGTGTGGTGTTGCACTATGGCAAAACAGCATCTTCTACTCGCAAATGTTCGAGTCAAGTGTAGGATGCCAGCAGTGATCTCTCCAACGCTGTGCCTGGACACAGGGTCACCTCCTTTTCTTACTTGGTGGTCTCCTCCATTCTCTTGGCCATCACATCACCTGAGAGCCCATCCACTGCTCAGCACCTGTTAGGATACTCAAGTCTTTTTGAGCTTGCAGCACTGAAGAACTCAGTCCTTCTTCTAAAAATCACCATCTTTCTTTGTGTGTAATTATGTCCCTCTGCTTGGCTGTGCTGGAACATGTGCTATTTAAGGGATCCAGATAGCCTTAGGACAGCCCTTTCTTCCTCTAGAAAAATGCAGACTAGAAACTTAATTGTAAACATGGTTTCTCATGTGACTTGGTGCCCAGGAGTTCAATATATTGGAAAAACATAAAATTCCACTTTATTGACGACAAAATCAAAAGGATTGGCAGTGCTGCCCTTGAGACCAGTTTCATTTAGCCAGGGGTCTTGGCTGCATATGCCTGAGCCCCTGTGTGGACGTGCTGGTAAACACTGATGACTGTGGGGGGTCAAGCAAGACGTTCTGTACTTCTTGGGCACGATGGAGATTTTCAGCACCCTCGGGTGTGTGACTCTCAGAGTGATATGAATGTCTCTGAGTCATTTGTCTATGTAAATCTGAGGAAAACAAACTAGCAGAAAAGAGATAACATGGCGTTACACTTCCTGATGTGGTGTTTCAGACTAAGAAATGCTTTACTTCCTAGATAAGAGAGAGAGGGGAGAATCATTTAAATTCTTTCGTTCCCTTGGGAGTAATGCAATGCAATAATGTTAAAACTGTATGTAATTGCTTGCTATTTTTGTAAAGCCTGTGGCAGCTATGAAACTTTAAAGTGAACACTGGAAAATCTGGTTAATACAAAATTCTTCAGTTGCATCAATGGTGCAGTGGGGGTAAGAAGCAGTGGGAAAGAGTAGGATTTATTCTACAAACCACAACAGTGGGTTTCCCTGGAATGTATGAAAGAATCTTCAAAAGCTGCAAAACCTATCAGAAAGTGACAGATTTGGGGTGTGTTCTGGGTTGCTGTTTGCATTTGCTGCTTCTGCTCTTGGTTACAGCAAGGAAACCCAAGAGAGAGCTGTCGTTGCACAGCACACTCTGCTCATTTTGGAATTCCCAGGGAATTACCTGAGGCATCTCCTGGATCCTTGCCACTGACCTTTCCAGGAGTCAGAGCACTACACAGAGCAGTGGGTCAGTGTATGGCCTGTGATAGATCTGTGGCAGCTACAGGATGATCAAAAGGTGCCTCAAGCACACACAGTGTTGCCATTTTAACTGCTGGGTAATTGTGCTTTGTACTGGGATTTATTCAAACTCCCACCTTTTCTCATTCAATTTCTTGAAGTAGTTAAAAGTGAATTGTAAATACACTAAGTATCAGAACCCTAAAATGAGAAATATGACGTGTGTTTTAGTTTTTAGCCAAACCAATGAACAATGTTAAAAGATGCTTTTGAACACATAGGCATCTTTAGTACTTATTCTGCACCTGTTAGCTCTGTTTCTTTTATATAAATAATATATATAGTGTGCATATATGTATATATATGTAAAATGTCATAATGAGGCAAAATATACCCTTTTTCTTCCTGTGTCATTTTGAAGGATGGTTCTTATCCTTTTATCCATCCCAATAGATACAAAACACTGGCTAAACACAGCAAATGTGTTCTGAAGCCTTTTCCAAATTCCTGTTCATGGCTGGAAAAGAAATGATTGATGCAGATTGCTGTGAGTTTCTCATGGAAAACTCTTGAAGATACAGAGATGAATTTTACATAATTCATTACTTTAGTGTGGTGTAAGGAGGTATTTTGTTGCTGTTATTCCAGATTTGTCCTAGGTGTTACACCACATTTTCCCAGAAGGTATCCTGGAGCAGATTGCACTGTAGAAGTACTGAATATGTACAAGAAACAGACCTTTTAAAAACTCTTTTTCAGTACAGCCATTCTCCTACAATCTGGAGTAATTCTGTTTTACCATTTGACATAATTAATTTTATATCCATTTGCTGTGTTTTGGATTATTTGGTCACCTCCTTCTACAGTAGCTGGTAATTCTGACTCTCATGCACTGAACAGAACAATGCCCATAACACTGCTAAGCAACAGTTTTTACCCATATGCATAAAACCTCTGACAAAAGTGACTCAGTTTCACAGCTGCCCTCTTTCTTGATGGAAAACACGAAAAATGGAAGGAACTCTTATCCGACAGCAAATTTACTGCACGCAGAGGTGGTCTGTGACTCTGCCAAAATGCCTTTGAGTTTCTTTATTTTTCTGCCAACAGTTTGTGCTCATCTCAGCTGTTCAGTGACCCACAGCAACTGTGGTTTGCTTCTTCATCCCAGGGCAGGAGATGAAATCCCACCTGGGGACCATGACTCCTGGTTAAAGATGAGTGTTTTTCTCATGTGTCCTGTGAGGAACCACATTAACCACAGATTCCATGAGTGCTAGAGGCTGAAGCAATATTCTGCAGAAGTTTCCTTCCTGGATTTTTTACACGCTGGTTTTATCCTGACCAGAGCCAGAAGCGAACGCTGATCTCAAAGTAATATCACTGCAATAGTCTTCTATACTCTTTTCTCTGTGAATTTGGCCAGTGTAAACTTCTACCACCCACAAAATATCTAGAGGCAAAAAAATCTGCAGTTTTATTACATGGTGGGTAAAGAAATACCAACTTTTGTTCTGATCTGCTGCATTCATCTAATTCCCTTCAGCACTCTCCTATCTGGCCTACAGGCCAGTGCATTAAATATATAATTTTAAGGGCTCAGATTAATTCAAGGTACAAAAATCAGAGTTTCTTATAAAGAATTTCTTTTTTTTGCATATGCAGGTGTTTAGCACTGTTTCATTCTTGGAGCCATATTTGGACTGAGATGAATGTTTAACGTTGGAAATGCAATTACTACATCTTAGAGGTGCTGGGGTCCAAGAATTCATTTCACTCAGTCATCTGTTTTTCTAAATATAGGGTAATTGCTATCCTTTGTAAATGAAATAAGAGAAAAAAGAACAAATTAGAGAAATGTTACCCTCTGTAATTAGAGTGTTTCTGAGGATAAAATTGGTTTAAAGGTATAACATCATTAACAGATTTTTTTTTTTTAATCCTTGTTTGCATCTTGGCACAGTCACGGGGCACATTTCCTATGTTTTGTACATTTATTCAAAACAGAATTAGAATAAAGCTGTTTTTCTTTTTTTACAAATTACTGGCTTTGTAGGCTGTGTAGGTGTTTTTCAAAGGCACGCACCATGCTTACTTAAAAATAATTACATTTTGAGATGGAATACATATTATGCCCTTCCTATCGAGCTACAGTGATGTGTTACAAGCTGCCACTCTACAAATTTCCAGAGTGACATTTTGTTATTGCAGATCGTTTTAGGAGACTTCCTGAGAAAGTAAAATGTCTCCTCTTGCAACTGGCTGTTCAGCTGGAAGTGTTATGGAGTGCCCTGGGACAGGAAAGACTAACAGGATTTGACGTTAGGAGAACTCTCATCTCACCTTTATCTTCAAAAACATCCTGACAGTTTGCCTGGGCAGTATTTCTAGCCAGCATGGCTTGAATCTGTTGGTGTCTGGGGTTCCTGCAGCGCCAGGGCTGACAGCAGGTGATGCCTCCTCTCCTCACACCGCTTTTGCCGCTGATAGGTTTTTGGTTGCGATGCTGTGCTAGTTCACATCAATAGCAGAAGTTGTTCCGGGGGGAATCAGTCAGTGGAAGTGTTTGGATAGCTTGAAGGAAGAAGAAAGAGAGGCTATTCATCATTCAATAATGCTGAAAAGGTGGTTGCTGTAGAAACCTCTTCCAGGTCTAGCAAATGTCAGGCATCAGACTGTACCCGCTGCAGCACCATGGCTCAGACTGGAGACGCTCCCACGCACAGGAAGCCTGGAGGCCGGGTGTCTTTTTCTGGAGACACTGGAGGTTTCCTGGCCATCTGCCTGATGTGGGGAGCAGCCATCAATGTCACTGTTCCCCTCTGCAGAGGCTGCTGCACAGTCATGATCACGCTGCACACATTCCCAGGGAGCGCTTCCTCCGTCAGGGCACACTCAGGACCTTTGTGCTCATGGTTCATCTCAGCCTGCAGCACAAAGCTGGCCCTGGCAACTCAGAGGAGAAGTAGGGAGGGATAAAGTGTGCTGAATGTGTTTTAGTGTGGGTTGGCAGCGAAAGCCTGGGGCTGCACAGGGAGCATGGCAACCACTTGTAGGATTTCTGACTTGTTCTTCCCCAGAGCATTCACTGAGGCATCATTAAACGCCCAGCAAACCTGAGGTGTGCTTCGCTGCAGCTCTGAGCTCAATTGCAGATTGATGGCAATGATGTCCTCAGCTATTGCAAAGTGTGAAGGTGAGCAGGAGGCAGAGAATTTGATCGTAGTGTTATAAAGGGGCTGAGTCATATTTAATCAAGCTCTATTCATTTGTACAGCAGAGGTGCCTTTTAAAGTAAAGATGCTCCAGCCACAAAGTGCTTTACTTAGTTCCCTTTGACAGGGACCTCTTAAATGCTATCTGCTGTGGATTTCAGTCCACTTACAGTCCATTTAATAGACATGGTGCAAACTCACTGAAATGAGTGGCTTATCTCCCCAGAGCTGAGGTCTGGCTGTGTGGGTTTGGTGAGTATTTAGCACTTTATCTGTGGGTTTCCCACTGGTAAAATGAACTAATGTGTCCATCTCGTTCCTCTGTGCTCTTTGTGAAAGGTTCCTGGGCTTCTCTGGGACATTTCATAATAATTTACTGTGGTTCAGTTAATCTCAGGTTTCTGCATGAAGGTATCCTGGGTCTCTCTTGGCTGGGTAATTTGTTTCAAACTGTGATTTCTGAGACTAATGTTTCATCCTTTCCATTTGAGATCAGTAGCATGGAGCTGCATCACTCTTAATATTACATTGATTCTGCGGAGTGATGATTCTGATCCTTGGGGTAAACTGCAAGATTGCTTTAGATATCCACATTCTGAATGATGACACAAGAATATCTCATTATTCAACTATTATGAAGTCTCTCATGTTTTCAGCTGTCAGAGATGCTCTTGATTTGTTTTGATAAGAAGCCCAGAGCTTGGTAGGACATGTTATTGATCTCACACAATCCATGCTGGACATTGACATGGGGGTATCACTCACAAATCAATTTTCTCTGAGCTTTGATTTAAATATCAGTGGCCCTTGAGGATCTTTCTGGGTCGCTTTTATTCTCGAGCTGTACTTCAGCACTGAGTAAACAGTTTAATAAGTGCAGGCACCCAAATGAGCTGCGTGCCAGCTGCTGTCAGATGTGGCTATCTAGTCTGTTCTGTTTGCTAACATAGTTTCTGTAAAGAATAACACTCCTCTCTGTCTAGCTTCAAAACAGCTTTTGAATTTCAGCCACTCAATCTCAGCTGCTCTGTAAGGAGGCAAGTAGCCCTTTGATATCAAGGCACACTGCCTGGGGAGAAAAGGTGAAGTAGTGTCATTGAGCTATGTGTTAGACTGTGCAGAAAAGCTGTCTGCTACCTTTCTCCTCAGCAGACAGAAACTGAGACGGACATATCAAGGGAGCTTTAGAAAGGATCTGAGTGAAGTTAATGCCACGAAGCGCTTTGCAATCTGAAAACAATGTGATGAGCAAGTTATAAAGGAATGTCATGTTTGATTTTGTAAAGATATGGAAGAAAGGTTAAGAGTGGGGAACAGAGCTAAAATGGTCACTTCCCTTTAGCCACTGGTCACAGGAACCAGATGTACGGGAACTGGCCATGGGTTTATGGAGTGTGCAGAGCCGGGAACTGCCTGCAGAAAAGTCCCATGAGAGATTTCTCGTCCACCCCTCATGCCCCTTACTGGTGTCACAGAGCTAAAATATCCCAATGGTTTCTCAGAAATGATGGCCTAGCTTCCCAAATTATTTCCTTTCCTTTTTTTCCTTTCATTTCTTTTCTCTCTATGTTTCAGATTATGCTTGGCCTTTGCCTAAACAGTTGTGCCCTATATGGATTTCCCTAGATGTGCTCTTTTCAACTGCATCTATTATGCATCTCTGTGCCATCTCTCTTGATCGGTACGTAGCAATTCGCAATCCCATTGAGCACAGCCGCTTCAATTCCCGCACCAAGGCCATTATGAAAATTGCTGCAGTTTGGACCATATCCATAGGTAAGCAACGTGGCTCACGGTCTTGACTGTGTCTGAATGAATGATAGTGTTACTCCAATTTTCATTTAGGTTTTTTGTTTTGTTTTGTTTTGTTTTTTTAAAGAGAGGATACTCAAATTAATTTACCTGGCCTGCATGCCCGAGTGGAATAACTGAGTGTCGCTGTTGTGCCGGGGATGGCAAAAGAAGAAACATGTGAAATTTAGGGCTCAGCGATAAAAGGAAGCACTTTAATAATTTTTCTAAAAGTTTTTATATGTTAGTTCGCAAAAGTGTGTTAAATGGCATAAGTTAATTGGTCTTTTCTCTATCTACCCCTTGAAAGGATTGGCTAAGTTTTAAGACCCTTATTTCTGAATATTTTCTGGTTAGAACTATAATAATACCACAAAGCAACTTGTAAAAGAAAAAGATTAGTTTACAGAAACTTCTAACTGTTTTCAGCCAGTGTCTGTGAGACAGCAGAGACTTTCTCACAGACAGAAGCAGAAAGCTGGAAAATCTTTCTGCAACTCAAGTTTCAGTATCCATAACTGATTTCTGGGAAATGGAAGCCTTTCCTTGCAGCTGGTCGGAGACCAGAGCGAGCAGTCATTTTTCAGAGCACCACTGCCCTCCACGCCGGGGCTCTGCTGCTGTGTCCGTATCGATATGCCGATAACAGCAAAAACACAGACAAATGGTGCCCTAAAACTGCTGTGTGAACAAAGCAGGAAACAGCATTAGCAAAGGCTCGGGCAGGAGAACCCGGCACAAACCACACGGCTGCACTGCGGTGGCTGCAGTTAAACCCTCTCAAGTCCTGGTAATGGTTTAAGTGGAGCAGCAGAGAGTTGAAGGCAAGCTATCAGCGAGGTATTTACTGCTCCTGCACGGGCTTTATAGCCTGTACTGCTCTCTGCCACAGCTGGATTGCTGCTAGTACCGAGCCAGCAAGTTTGAAGTCGTGGTAAATGAGGAGTAGACATAACAGAAGACGTGTTTGTAATGCTTTGATAAAACACAATAAATAAAGCAGCAGTAAAATAAGGAAGAAAACACAAAATGATAGCAAGATGGCTCTGTAATACTGAGAATTATGTGGAGAAAAAGAGGGGTTTTTTGTGGAACTCTTTCAATGTGCTTTAGAAAAGAGACATTTGAGGTAGGGGCAGAATTGTATGACCAGTTCCATCTGCTGTATTGCCTTTCGTGCTTGATTAAAATGCAGTCCTACAGAGATTTAACATTTAATTTCTATTTTATAAAGTGGTTTTTGCCTTCAGTGCTGTACTGCAAGGAAAAGCATGTTCCAGGTATTTGAATTTCTCTTTAGTTTTTGCCTGCTTTAGAGGTGGAATGTGGTTCTGGATATCTGGGTGCTACAGGGACTGATTTTGAAGAAGCTTGCCTTGGAAAAAGGCTATGAAAAAAAAAACCTAGGGGAAATATACCTTCTCTCCTCACGAATATAACAAAAATATCAACTAGAAACAATTTTTTTCGTATGTCACAGGCCTGCTACATTTTCCTCAGGTGATACAATCCACAGTGAAATTTTATTGGGTTTAATCAATTCATTTGAGATTTTTTAAAATTATTATTATTATTATTTTAAATTGTCTGTGCTCTCTCTTTGGCATGGGAAAGAGAGCTGCTGAGTTCAGTACATAAGCAGTCACATGAGAACAAGTCCATGCGGGCTCGATTTGCACAGGCAGCTCAGAGTCAGCACTGAATTTGTGCTCCACTTTGCACTGGAATGCAGAGGGAGCAACTGATAGACACCCCCCAGCAGAGACGTAAAAATCACATTGGAAAACTTGGGCAATAAGACTGTTCTGCTTCCATTTTTGGAGGTAACTTGCAGATTTCTGCCTGTGCTGCCTTAGATGTTGCAGACATAGCCTTAGAAATTTTGGCTAGTGCTGAATGTGGCTGCCTGCACTAGTGCCTTGAGGGCCAAGCTGTGGTTTGGACTCTGGGCCCGAGGGATAAAGTACTTCATGTGTGGTTCACTGATTCAGCAGACTGGTAAGAAATTCTGGTGCCTGACCCAACAGATGTGAAGACACAGGCCTGTCTCTTCATGGAGCTGTTGGGTGGGGATTGGGCTCATGATGATGGAAAAAGGCACATTGTGACCTCTGCTCTGCCCCAAGGAAAAAGAGCCAGAACAGGCAAGGTGACTTTGTGCTGCTGTACAATGCAAACACCTCACCCCTACCCAGCTTCCTCAAGAGATGTTTAACCACTCTGCATTTATGATAGGATATGAAACAGGTGAAATAATGAAGCTTAAAAGACACAGCTTGGAAAGGAGATGGAATGGCACTTTTCTTTTGCACAAGGCACATGGTTTGTCAGCCCTCCTCAAGGCAATGGATGTTGCAGCTGCTCCCCAGCATCCCAAAGTCTTTAGGAAGAAGCTGTGAGCAGTTGCTCTGTGGGATGTGTGCAGTGCACAGAGCTTTGGGGGACTGCCCTGGGCAGCACTTCCCTCCCCAGGCTGGAAGGGGCACGTGGTGCAGCTGTACCTGTGTGCCCTCCTGTGTTAGGATCATAGCTGGGAGGGTGTACAGCACCTCTGGGCTTTGCTTGCATTCTGTTCGTTCTCTCTGATGTAGATACAGCTGGCCCAGGAGGGGCTTTGCTTGCATTCCTTTTTTTGAAGATACAGGCAGAATCAACATTCCCCATAGAGTCTGTTCAGGGCACAGAACAAATCCAAATTCTGTTGGATTTCCACCCTCCCCAGTGCATATGATAGGGCTTACCCATTTATGTGGGCTTTCTCCAGAAGGTTGTATTAAATGGAAAAAGAAAAGCACTCTTGGTATGTATCTCGCTTATTTTAGCATAACTATTTGTACTTCATAAATGAATTTAGAAATGTGGCAGGCATGGGAATAAACAGAGCATAGAGTGAAAGAGAACTCACTCAAAGTGCATTGTTGCTGTTTTCTGGCTCTCAACTACCTGTCACTTGGAAAGGCCTGGTGAAATCCTGTGCTAATTTCAAGAGGATGAAATAAGTTAAGTGAATCCATCCTCACTTCGGTGTTCAGTATCACAAAAGAATTTGTGCATTTCTGTTTGTGATGAAGTATCAAATTCAGAGCAGCACTTAAGTGCAGGCTGGTGCATTTCCTAAATCCTGCTTCAGATGAAGAGACTTTTAAATGCATTCCATGCAAAGAATCCTGGATTCAGTTTCTGAATCAGAATTCAAAGGAAGAAGTCAAAAACATGTAATTTATCTTAATTCAGTAGCTTTTGCATTCCATTTTTCTGAAATGTTAATGCTGACAGCAAAATATAAAAGAAGTTCTTTGCTCATTGAGCTACAAATTTGTCAGGTTGCACAAGCCTAAACTTATGGTTAGGTTTTTAAGTAGGGGAACATAACAGAGTCCTCCTGTCTCTTGACAATTTCTTTGTGAATGGGTCTTTTCCAAAGTCCTCTTTGTTCTAGATTAAAGTACATAACAGCCACTTGTTCTGTGCTTTAGCAAATGTAACTTGAGCAAGACTTTTGTGTTCAGTTAGAGAAAAAGTGTTTTCTGTGAAGGGCTGGGCTTGTAAAAATGAGTTTTGTCATAGACAGCACTGTGCTGAGGCCAGAAATAAAAACGCAGGCTACAAAAATATCCTCACAATTGAAAATAAAAATCAATTTTAGGCGTGAGGCTGCTGGCAGAATCTTGGTATTGTTTCAAGATTTCAGACTTTGTGTAGTTTCAAAGTTTTCACAACCAACGTGTGGACTTGACCATCTCACCAGACTCCCTCTACCCTGCTGTGAGGAAGGTGGCCTTGGGCCACTGTGGCAACAAGTGGAGGTCCCCATGCAGTGCCCAGCAGCAGTGATGAGGAACCAGTCAAACCCTGGGTGCAAACTGGGTCATACAGGAGAAAGTGTAATATTAAAATAAGCAAAATATCCCTTTGAAAATCTGAATGAAAGAACTTCATTGATATGGAGGCACACACACATTGCTTCTGATATGAAAATAACTGAAACCTTTTAATTCTGAAACTCCTTGTGACCCAAATACGTGCCTGGAGGGGCTTTTCCTCTGCCTGCCAGAGTGTTCAAGGTTTGGTCATTTGCTATAGAGTGCTGAAATTACACATGCTACCAATTTTCCAGCTCACAGTTTTACATCCTCAGAAGCAGTGTAAATGCAATTTAGTTCATACAAGACTGAGATGGCCATCCTTTAAATTTTGCTCTTTGTATCAGCACCATAGGCAGATTCCACAAATTGTGTGCGTGTGTGTTTGTGTGTGTTTGAAAACATTTTCATTCTTTCTCTGACTCACTAATGATGTTATGATTTTGATTTCAGGTAGGTACCTGAGGTTTGTGTGTATGATAAACCATTCAGGTTTGAAAATGAAATTTAAATCCCCATTTAACTTTCATAGTACTTCATTGTTTTATTGAGGAGATCTATTTATAGAAGTATGAAAGAGTATGAGAGGTATAAATGTGTGCTGCAAGGATCAGTAAACACTCATCTCAGATGGAGTGAACTTACATCTAACAGCTTTTTGTTTCTGCCCTGAGTGTTTGTCTCTCACAGGGGCTGAGCAGCCTCATGCTTGCAAGGTGTGCTAATGATGTCCTTCAAGAGCCTCCAGGTACCAGCTAAGCCTCCCCCTCTCCCACTGGAGATAATCCTCAGTCTGAGGAGTGTGCCTGGAGTGGCACCACTGATATAAAAGGAATTGTGGTCTCCTAGAGCAGGGGGATATGCTGAGGGCAGGTTGTGCATGGAGACAAAGGGGGCCTGGAATAGCTCTCACAGCCTCCCTCAGGTCACAGTTTCAGAGCATGTTTAGGGTTCTGGTTTGGATTTCTGCCCATCAGTGTATTTCTGGGGTCAGGGACATCCTCAGCAAGGCATTTCCATGGCTCATGTGCTGGTGAGATGAGTTTGCTCCTAGCAGCCTTTGTTCTGTGCTGGGCTGTAGTTGCTCCTGAGAGATCACACTTTGGGATAAGACCAAAACCCCAGGAATTTCTTTGCAGGCTTCAGGTTAGCACACAAGCCTTTGGAAATGGAAATGTTTCATGGAAAAAAAAGGGCAAAACCACTGCTAATGAAGAAGACAACACATGGAAGGTCAAAATGTGTTACTGGGATTTTGCTCAAAGCTTTCCCACCAAGCAGGCTGGCTCTGTGGCTCATCACTTGGAGACAAGGAAGCAGTGCTAAGACAACTGTTACTGGTGAAGCAAAGGTCAGACAGGCACCCTCCTGTCCTGGAAAAATATAAAGATTCCTGACTACAAGCACTGCTGTAGTGGAAGGACAGTAACAACATATTTTGCTGAGAAAAATGGTTGCATGCCAGTAAAGCTGAAGGGAGGGTAGAATTAATAGCTCTCCAGATTTGGGAGAAAACTGTATTAATGTATTTTAAATATTTTTTTTCTTTTTTATATTTGACACTGAAAGTCTGACAGTGTATATTTGACTAAAATTCTTCTCTTGTGAGCATGGGGGTCATAGTTGATTGGGCTGGAGGCAGAGGTGCTGCGGTGGTGGTGATCTGATAACTTTTGTTTGCCTCACCAGAGTGCAGGGTTGGCATTAGCACTGCAAGCTGGGCTGAGTTGGCATTAACTTTGCTGTGGTGGAGCAGTAGAGCTGGCTTCTGCTCGTAAAACTTTCTCAGACCTGCCCTCTTGTCGTGAGTGAGACCGAAACTCTTGCTTTATGACCTAGAGCAAAACACTAAGGTGTCATCTTCCTGTTTCCCACTTGTTTGAGTTGTTTACAAAGTTATTTTATCTAAAGACTTTTTTTTTTTAATTGTTTGTACCATGGTTCCCAAGAGGGTCCTTGATCTCCCCTGCACAGCAGCAAGAGCTATCAAGGTGAGGAAGACCAGATTAGATAATAACAAGCTGAATTCGTAGCAAGGAAACTACCTTGGGATTTCAGGTGATTTCAGGGTGCTTGGATTGGTTTGATCTTGTCATTAGATATCAGTGAGAGGTTTTGCCTGGGACAGCAGCAGACGGTGACAGTCCGTGAAGCGTTTTGCACAGAAATTAGACTGAGCATCCCCCCAGATCTGTTCCCACGAGCAAGGGAGATGCTGATATCTTGTGTCTGAGGTTCTGCTCCTGAGCATCAGTCCAGCCATCACAGTTTGATTGCATGGGGAAGCCCAGCCCTGATAGCAGCGATGGTGTGAGCAGCAGCCCCATCACCCTCCTTCAGATGCACACTCGGAAACACCGGGCAAACCAAGAGAAGTAATTTAGCAAAATAGAAGGGTAGGTGGGAAAATTATTTATTTCTTCTGTCTTATACTGTCATTTGCTGGTTTTCCATCTGGGCTCAGGTTGCTCAGTGCTCTCCCAAGGTTTGAGTAAAGGTCAGCAGCTTGTTCAGGCACAGTCAGTAATGACTTTCATCTGTTTGCAGTTGTGCTTGCTGCGGGCAGGGAGATCCTTCAAAGTTCATCCCCCTTTCCCTTTCATCTTTGACTTTAAACCAATACCAGGCTGGCACAGTTGTTTTATTGGAATGGTTAGATAAAACTGACCTAATCCAGCCCTGAAGGGACATTGTCGCAATATTGGTACATGAAAGGCACTGCAGTTAGTCTGCTGAAATATGGGGGCAATATGGAATTTTAGTGATTTTGAACACTTCAGAAGCCAACATTCTTCAATTTTCCCCTGAAGAGCTTTGGTTTCTGAACCCAGTGCCTTTTCTTGCCCACTGCAAGTCAGGAGGCTGCTGGCTGTGGGGGTTTGCTTCTCACTGTCTGAATTAGAGAAATGTGCAGGCACTTTGTGAGACATTTCAGTTAAGAAACCAAACTGATTTGTTTTAGTTTAAATGTGAGGGGCTTTTTTTGGTTATATTTGTTTAAATATGATGTTAAAGATAGGGATTTGAACATGTAATATTCAGCAGTGTTCTTGTTTTTACAGTGTTGTATTTGTGGCAGCCACAGACCTGTTTGGCACACAGCTTTCTCTTTGCTTTTTTCTTTTCAATTGTCTGTAAATGTCAGGAGGGTGGCAGTGAGCTCCAAAGCCACCTGCATCAGCAGAGCTCTTGCCATGGACACAGCAGACTTTGAATTCAGTGCTGACACCAGGAGAGGTGGCCCCTGGCCTTCCCAAGCTCATGTACCTGCAGAAAAACGTGACCCCTTTTGTATTCAGCCCTGAGAATTCCACACGTGGAAGGACAGAGTAAACCCGTATGCAGGCCTCTGTTTTCTTGAGTTAGGTGGTTGTCCTTGGAGAAAATATCTTCTTGTAGAAGAATGGAAATTACTCCCTTTTTTTTAGTGGAAATAACCATCACAGACACAGCTATTCAGTAATCTCTGTAATTTCTATCAGTCTCATGGGCTTTCACTGAAGAAAACAAGGTATTAAACACAAAAGCTATATTGGTTTTCATTTAAGCCTAAATATCTGTGAATTTCAATTTGGACTTTTTAGCCAACTTTTTCTCTAGTAAATGTTTTATAAATCTGTATTTGTAGTCATTTGGGTTTTGTTTTATTAATTTAGAATCTGTGAAGAGCATCTGTTACTCTGTGTCCACAGCATCATCTCAGCCCCATTTGGTGAACACTTCCACTGGCTTAAGGACATCTTTAAAGCTGACAAGCAGCAGTTAGGACAACACTTGTAATTGTATTTTCAATACAGAGGATCTCTCTCTGTGTGGCTTCCTGCTGCTCTGTCAAACAGAAGCTAAAGGAGGGTAGAGCAGAAAAAAAATCACATTCACCTTCTCTGCTGTGGTGTGAAGGCATGTCCTGCTCAAGCTGCTGCCTGGCAGGAGGGTGCCCAGAGCTCTCAGTGTTGAGTCTAGCAGGGACCTGGGTCATGGCTTACTAACTGGTTGTCCCTTCTTGCTGGGGCAAAACCAGCTGCCCCAAGCACTGCTCAGACTTCAAACAAGAGGACCATGTTTGCTCTGAAGAGCACTGTGATAGGCAATAAGCTTGTAACACTTCAACCTTGCAAGTTTTTGGAGCAGCGCCGCCTCTTTTGGGGAATTTGCTGCCACTTTAGTTAGAAAGGGTTGTTTTACACAACTGGAAAATGCCTCTGAAGCTCGAGACTTCAGCTCACTGAGTCAGTCTGGTGTTTGTTGATGAGGAGTGTGTCAGAGAGAAACTCACGAAATGCTCTGCACTGGGGCTCAGAGAGCTGCACTGACAAAGGGCTGCGGACAGCAGTTGGCTTCAGGGCCTCTTGCCTGGTTTGACACTCACCCTCCTTGCACTGCTGTGGGGAGTCTGGTATTCTCTGACCAACTGACCTCAGTTCTTAAATTATGGACAGTTAAAACTGCATTGCTAGTGCTGTGGATTGCTCGAGTCAAGTGGAGCTGAATGCCTTCTCTGCACTTGTTCAAACAGCAGAACTCAGGCAGGTATCCATGTTCATCCATCCAGGAGCCCTGGGAATGCTTAGGGGTGATCAAGGTACCCCTGCTGAAACAAGGGCCAGGCTGTGAGCTGTGTCTGCAAACAGGTATTAGTGTATTTGCAATTTTGCAGTAATCCCCCATGAAGGAAGCCCCTCTGAGGTGTCTGAGACCTTCCACACTCCTCACTGTGAGTTAGTCCCCATTGCCCAAGGTATGCACAGAATTAGTTCCCTTTCAGACTCAGTTGTTCAGTGGATTGGTGATAAATCATATATTAAAGAATGAGTTTCAAAGGAGGGGTGTGAGGTGAGAGAAGGCATTTGAGATGAGGGTAGTGCCGCCCCTTCAGCAGTGCTGAATCCAGCTGACAGCTGAATCAAAGTGTGTTGGCAGCTTATCTGGGAGCATCTCTCTTCCTACCGCTCTTAATGATGGGATTTTCCCAGACTGGAAGAAAGTGCAAATAAAGACTTAGTGCTCTCTTTCTTCTGTGCATTCTCAGTTTGAAATCTCACTTTGTTATGTGAGAGGTGAGGGATGCTTTTCCATTACAGCAGCTACCCCCTCATCCCCTGTCATTGATGCTGAGCTATCTCATGCTCATGCAGAGTTTTAGGCTGCCATCGGTGCTCTTGATTTGTATATCCATCATATCCCAGAGCTAGGTTATTCTTCCCTAAATGTACTTTATGTGTGTCACATAAATGTCAGTTTATGTGTGAAGATATCCCGAAACCTCATCTCATTTCCCTTGGCTAAAGCAATAACACCAACTTAAATGATGACTACTTCATGAATGAACTTTCATTCATCTTGGAGTTTTATTTGAAAGGGTAGGTGTTACAGAGGGCACTAAAGCATAAAATTAAACATGCAAATATAATCCCAGTGTAATGCCATTGACCTAATTCAGATTTCTTCTTCGTGTAAAGAGTGCTCAGTCTAACTTCCAGCATCTCCCAAATGTCTGTGGTTTGATGGAGCCAAGGCATCAGGATGATGTCTCTAATGATGGATTTATTGCAGTCACAGGGAATTGGCACAAGCAAGATAACAGGTAACATACCAGAAAGGAGGCAGCTGCCTGGCCAAAGGTAAACTGATGAGCATTGGCATAGAGAGGGAAAGAAAAGAAAATCCTGGGGCTGTGGGAAACAGAGGAGTAGAAACTTCCACAGGCACTAATGAGTTCAATTTACAGCCCTGGAAAGAGCTTGGGTTAATGTAATGATAAAAGTATACAGACCTTAAGCAGAAGAATTATAAACCTATGTTTCTATAGTTATAAGTAGAAGCGTGTGTTGGGTGATATGGTGAAGGGTTTTTAAGTATAGTAATGTGATTTTATAGTTTAAGTTAAGAATTTAGATGTTATGATGGAAGTATATGTGCATACGTGAGTTAACAAGTTACTGGTCAAGAAACAGCTACAATGCAGTAAAAAATACCAAAGGTGATAGGTTATAAAGTCAAAACAAAGCTTTGTGTTAATTGCTTATTGGACCAGAAAGTTATAAATTGCCATGTAACTTTGAAACTCGTGACCTTTTCTTCTGTTATGGTGACTTGTTGCTTAAACCTCGGCCTCTGAGACTGATGCCTTGTTTGGTTTTTCAAGCAATAAATCGTGAAAAACCGTGATGGTCCTGTCTCTTGGATCAGGCTCTGACATGGGACTAGAACTTGAGCTAAGAAAACACATGCTACAATCACAGAAGACATTTATAATCGTTAGTTTTCAGAAGAAATTCCGTCACTTGATTACTGCCAAATGGTAATTTTCTGGTAATGGCAAATTGCAGATGAATTCTCCAGAATCCTGGAAAACACTTAGCTGGAGTGGGAAAAACACCCTGGTTAATCTCTTTAGTGTGTTATTTTTCCTATTTAGAAATTCAGAGTCCCACAGGATTAGCTCTATGAGCTGTGATGTTCACAGAAACCCCAAAACAAGCAATTCAGGCACAACAGTGGCCTCAGGATTGGTTATTTCTCAGGTGGAGGAGCTCAAGGAGAGCATGGCCAGCCACAGACATGTCTCAGGAGTGGTGCTGCATGACAGCCAGGTGCCCAGAGGGGAGCACAGAACTCATTCTGTTGCTCTCTAACTGCTCGGATGTGCAGGTTTGGGGTTTTTTTTTCTTTAAAAGGGGAGAAAAAAACTTGAAAAGAATTGAAGAAAGATAATCAAAGGCATAGGATGAGTTTGGCATGAGGAGAGAGAGTGAATAGAGTAGCATTCTTCAGCTCCAAAAGAGATGTCAGACAGGAGAGATGATAACAGGTCTATAAAATCACTAAGAAGGTGGAAAAGGTGACCAGATAGTGATTATTCACTGTTTCTCACAGTAGAGGAACTGAGGGGAGTCAAAGGAAATTATCAGGCAGCAAAGTTAAATGAGCAAGAAACACTTTGTTCAGGTGACAACCAGATAGTCGAGGAACTGAATGCCACTGAGTATTGTGGAGTTAGAAATGAGATCAAGGATTTGCAAGATTTATCATGAAGACAAATCTCCCAAAGGTTATTTTAAAAATGAGATCTGGATGCAAATTCTTGCTTTGGAATTTTCTAAGATATAATGCTTACAGCTGCCCCATTTTGTACCCATTTTGAAGTTTGTGGCCCTAAACTCCTGGTACTTGCCAAAGACACGGACAAGACTAGATGAACCCATGATGCTCTAACTACATCTGGCCCACCACATGTTTTCCATGTTCTCCTGTACACACAGGTTGGGGTATTCCGAAATATGTTGTTATGTTGGTTTTGGGTCTGTCCTGAAGTGGGACTGAGTTTCACAGATCAAGGGATGAAGTTTGGATCTCAGTACATGTGAAAAATACCTGAGTGACATCTTGCAGAGAACACTGTCTGTTTGCACTGAGATTGTCCACAAAGGCCCTGAGATCCAGAACTTTGCTTCCATGTGTCTGTGACGCCATGGCAAAAGTGGTCATTTTTCTATCAAGATTATTTTAATTACTCCAAGAGTCTCACTTTTAAATCTTCATAGCTGTAATTCTTTCATATTTTGAAAATTTTTCTCTTTAAAATTTGCTCCTTTATACCCTATGTCAGTGATTTCAAAACCCTCCCAAACTGGCAGGTATGGAGTGGTCAGCTGGGACACTGCAGAGTGGTGACTGCCTTTTCTACACCCACAAACTCCAGTTAATGCTAGAAAAAGAGGAGTTAGGCTGCATTCACTGAGTCCGCTGTGGAGCACAGCAAAACTGCTGCTGCTCCTGGAGGAGGGTGTCATACCCTGGAGCTGAGCTCCCAGGAGTGTTGAATGTTTGCCCCTGCACCTGGAAGCAGTAACTTCTCTTCCAAACAGCTTTAGGCAGTGGGCTGGATGCATGCAGGACCTGCATCATCTCTGCTGCCTCTTTGGAGCTCTGTCTGTCCAGGTAACAATCTCCTTTTTGGTTTCATTTTTCTAGGGATATCTATGCCTATTCCAGTCATTGGTTTGCAGGATGACTCCAGAGTGTTTGTAAATGGGACCTGTGTCCTTAACGACGAGAACTTCGTCCTCATTGGATCCTTCATGGCTTTCTTCATCCCTCTCATCATCATGGTGATCACGTATTGCCTGACTGTCCAGGTGCTGCAGAGACAGGCCACGGTGTTCATGTGTGGAGAGGTGCCCAAGCAGAGGAGGAGCAGCGTGAACTGCCTCAAGAAGGAAAACAACACAGAGAACATTTCAATGCTCCACAATCACGAGGGGGCATCCCACTTGAACTCCCCTGTAAATAAGGAGGCAGTGCTTTTCCGGAAAGGAACGATGCAGTCCATCAACAACGAACGAAGAGCCTCCAAGGTCCTGGGCATCGTCTTCTTTTTGTTCCTCATCATGTGGTGCCCGTTTTTCATCACTAATGTCATGTCTGTCCTTTGCAAGGAAGCCTGCGATAAAGACCTCTTGAGCGAACTCCTCGACGTGTTTGTTTGGGTGGGGTACGTGTGCTCGGGGGTGAACCCCCTGGTGTACACCCTCTTCAACAAAACCTACCGCAGGGCTTTTTCCAATTACATCCGCTGCCAGTACAAGCCCAGTAAAAAATCAGCACTGCGGCAGAATCAGTGTCTGAATGTTGCTTCAACAGCTTTATACGGGAAAGACCTGACTTTAACTAGTTATAGAAATGGCAATGAATTCAATAGCATGGAACTAGATGAAGCTGAGGAGGGCCTTGAGATGCAACCTGGGACTTCAGAGCTCTCCATAAACAGCTGTAATGTTGTAAGTGAAAGAGTGAGCTGTGTGTAAAAGTGACTCTCACAGACCTTTCCTACAGTGTATCTGTAGCCAAAATATATTGTGTAAAAATGTAAGTGTCAGTCAAAGGACAATGTAAATATTGCATTCTGAACAAAGCTTTCTTTTTTTTTAAAGAGAAAAAAGAGTTGTCTTTCCGGTCCAGTATTTAAAATAATATATATTAATATACTGCAGTGAAGTTTAAGGTTCTATATTTACTGTTAATACTAGATCAGAACTATTAGTTACTTTGCATATGTCATGGAAAAAATGTTTGAATTCTTCCAGTGCATGAACAAAAATGCTGAATATTTATCTCAGGTGGAACTTGCTGGAGTCCAGAATGGCACGTTAATAGTTATATATCAAATACATGCTATTAGACTTGGTCAATATAACTTTCTTTTTCAAGTTGACAGTAAATATATACTTTAAATCCTCACCCCTATTTGTGCCGTGTAAAGACTTTACAGAAACCTGGCAGAGACATCACAACAGCGTAGTGGCCGTGCAGGCACCTGGCCAGACATGTCCTGTTATGTGTAGTGGCTTCTGCCATACTGGGTCAATCTTGCACTTCAAGGGACCTTTGTTAGACTCTGGCTCCCTCTCCAATCCTGCTGTTTTCTTTCCGTTCCTCAGGAGGCTCTGGCTCCCCCAAGGAAGGTAGGGAATGCAGTTCTGGTGTGGTTTTGCAGTCCTGGCTGGGATCACTTTCAGACTTGGAGAAGAAGCGTGAGAAACAGAGCGATCCCGTTATCTATTTCAAACATTCAATAAATGGAAGGCCTGAGATTCATTAAAAGCCCGCTTTTGGTCTTGCAGATAACCATCAGCTCTGGGATGGAGCAGGCTGTGCTCAGTGTGGCCAGCACTGCCCTCACAGATTGCTGGAGGATCAGGGGCTTTGGCCTACCTGAAGAAGCGCACTCTGGCTTTGGAAGAGCCCAAATCTCTGCTCTTCTCGCTCCCCACATCTAGTTATTCATTAGCTGGTTTAGCACTTGCTTTTGTTTTTCAGCACAGTGCTGGTGGTAGAACACTGCTTTGGGTGTAGAGCAGAAGGTTCTCTGTGTGTGGTGCTGGCCAGGGTCAAGCTGTGAGGAGCAGGATGTGCCTCCCTGGGGAATGCTGGAGAGAGGCGTAAGCGGGGGTCCCTGCTCCTGCCTCAGGAGGGGTGGCAGAGCTGAACAGAGCACGTGGTTGGAATAATTTGCTGGTGACATGGTTCTAAAGCAAACAGTGACCAGGGGCAGGAAGGAAGCAGGCCTGGAGCATAGAGTATTAATCTGGAGTAATTTTTAAATTTGATTTATTCCATTTTACTCCCAAAGTAAATTATAGTATATCATATTAACACCACTTACATCTTTAATGAAAGCATCCACATTGGGATTGAATGCAGTTTAAGTAATCTTCTTTTAATACACACCATGTATAATTTGAATTAATTTTCCTCTGCATTCTTGTGTACACAAACCCTCCAAGACACTGTGTCTTCCTGGCACTGTGCCTCTGGGGTGAGGCCTCTCACACAGATTTCCTTGTGTGGAGCATTGTCTAATGCCAGATATCACCCATAAGGTTTTTATATCTTCATTAACTACCACACAGATGCTGCAGTGCCCATCTAACATGGATGCATTTAGCATCACTGACAGCCTCTGGCTAAGATAATTGTCAGAACAGAGAAGCTTACACTAAGCATGGGTAAATCTCATTTTATTTACATGAATTGCTTGTACCCTGAGCTTGCTGTGTTCATTCCATTAAAATTAACTTGTAGAACTGGAAAATTCTGCCAGTGCTTTAGGTGGCGTTGTGCTGTTGCACTGCTACATGCAGCAAAAACCTTGCGGAGGCCACTGCTAAAACACAACATCTGGGTTGTATCTGCTGCTGGGTTGATCCCAGCCTGATGCATTAAAGTCGATGATCTTCTTTTCTCCCTCATCCCCTCCTGGAGTAAATCCATAGTACTGACTGCAGGCAGATGAGGTGTCCCAGTGCAGAGTGCAGCTCACTGCTTGCAGAAGGCAGCAGAGCTGCTCCGTGTGCCAGCCTGCAGATACCACCATGGGCTTGAATGCTTGGGAATCCACTTGCCTCTCCAAAAAGGTCAGGTAATCAGGAGGAAAACCACTGGTCAGAGACACAAACTTGCACCTTCAGCAACTGCTCTTTACCCTGAGTCAGATTTTATTATCTCAAAGAGTACAGAAAAATCACAGTGCATTTTAAATTTTTTTTTTTCCCTTTGGGTGAATTTATAGCACATCTCTTCCAAACATGTATATGTGTGTATGTATATATACGCGTGTGAGTTTGTACTTATATATATACACATATATATATTTAAGAACCAACCAGACTTTGAAAGCATTTAGCAATAAGTTGAATTACAGTAGCTTCTAGCACATGTGTCAGTCGTGTGAATAGCTCATTTTCCACAGCATCCTCAAGCTCAGTGTAAGTTTACACACAGGCATTGTCTTTGCATAGGAGCCTTCACGTCTCACCCTTGCCGTTTCTGTTGTATGGGCAAAAAGGGAACCTGCTATATTTGGATGTAAATAATGAGAATTGAACAGAGAATTTTCAGAATTTTTATAAGTGTTTTTAAAAAAAATTCAGCGCCAGAACTGTAAATATGCCAACCTCAGCTGGACCCGTTCTGATGTCCATCTCTTGTTTGGATGAAGAGCCAATGGGACTGCCTTACAGCGCCTGCGTTCCTCCCAGCCAGCATGGGAGAACATATCTGTGAATGGTTAAATACTGTCACTTACCCAACTTTCTTTGGGTCATTCACATCAGGGTTTTGTGATGCTGCTATTAATTTATTAAAGAAAGTTTGTTGGTTTAATCATTCTTCATTTTTTTTTTTCATGGTCTATTGGAAAATAAATAAGTGAACATGCCCTCTCTTTCCTTCATCTGTCCCCAGTTAAAATATGTCCTGACCGAAAAACCAAACCAACAATAAAAAACGAGGATAAGGACATATACTTAAGTATGGCCCACAGCTACTGAATCACAGGAATTAGTGTCAGCAGACATCCCAACATTCCCAGCCCCAAAA
Organism: Edolisoma coerulescens; assembly: GCA_013397115.1. Taxonomy (NCBI): domain Eukaryota; kingdom Metazoa; phylum Chordata; class Aves; order Passeriformes; family Campephagidae; genus Edolisoma; species Edolisoma coerulescens. The sequence continues at coordinate 288,872 of VWZW01005963.1, forward strand.
CTTGTTAAATGTGAAAGCTGTGATAGACTATTCTCCCTCTTCAAATTGCTCCCTCCAGGAACAACTATTAAAATTTACATTTTTCAAACTATGTGAATTTGAAGAATTGATTTAGTTCTCTGAAACTTAACCAAAGTCAAGTTGTCCCCACAGCTCCTTTGCTTCTCCTGAGATGTAGCCATTAACTGTGGTGGTGCCTCCAGAAGCCCTGCTATCTTGTGGGAACACCTGCTGGAAGCTTTGTGTGAGTCCTCAAATCTCAGCTCAGGTATGGTTTTGTCTTACAAATAGTGTCTGTAGTAGTGTTTTGTTTTGATTTGGACTGAAGAAGTGAAGATAATTCCTTGGAAATGGTTGGAGGCTGAGATGTGTTGGCTGCTTTGTTTCCCAAACCAGATGGAGCTGTGCAGGCAGGCTCATGGGACAGCACACACGCAGCAAACAGACCTCCCCCTTTGACTTGCTCTGGGGAATCTGCTCCTGGGGACGGCCCAGGTCAGAACTGGTGTTTTCCTCAGCTGTAGGGGCTTGCAATCTTCCCTTCTCGAGGTCAGAAGCAAGGCTGGCCATGGTGTTTAGGCAGAAACCCCTGTGGCTGGGCAGCCTGGTTTCCAGACCTGAGCTGGCTCATCTGTATCTGTTCCATGTTGCCCCACAGAGCCAGGTCTGGGGTGTAGCATCCATGGTGGCTCTGGGGACCCTTGTGTGCCTCACAGACTGCTTTGAGGAGAAGTACAGCTCCTCCCGTCCTGTGCTTGCTGAAGATAACAGCAGCTATCCAGAGGCTGTAGCATTTGGGAGGTGACACGGTCCAGAGCCAATGCTGAGGAGTCTCAAGGCATCCCACCTCAGCATGGCTCTTTATTGTCTGAATGACTGTGAGTCTGCAATAGTTTTTATCTGAGTGATAATTTAAAGATGTAAATGTTAGGTGATGTGTGAGTAATCACTGTGAACAGTGTGGTTCTTGCTGTTTTCCCTGCAGAGACACTCATGTCAATCCTTAGAGCCTTTCTTCTGGAGAGCCCTCCGAAGAGTTTCATCACTGGTGGGGGGTGCTCTTCCCAGTCAGCATCCAAGGTGTTGGAGCCATGAGGGCCCTGGATATGGAGATGAAAATTCCAAAGAAGAAACATCTTTTGAGGAAGAAAAGTGAACCACAAGCAGCCCTTCAGAAATATCGTTTAACTTTGAGCTACTGAAGGGTGTCTGATACTGTGGCAGACAAATTGTGCATTCCAAAAGCAGAGCCTGTCATGTGACAAAGGAGCAGATGTCTCTTGGATGGCTTTCCTGCCTGTGTCACAGCATCATTAGGATAGCTACATGCCAAGAACTGCGCTTGGCTTTGTCTCCATTTCGGGGGCGGAAAAGGCATCAGAAGCTTTTTTCCTAGGAAAAGGCACACAAAGACCATCAAGCCTTGTGCAGGTGAAGCAGAAGGACAGAGATAGACAGATGTGTGCACACATCTGTGCACATGAACACACACACCCCAGAGACCCCAGAAAGCCACAGGAGATGTCATCACACTTCAGTCTTCCCTTGAAAAAATGGGAGTATCCGAAAAGCTGGGGAGGAAACCTGTGGTGGGGAGATCAAATGTAACTGCTGGTGTCACTGTGGGATGGGGGCTGTTCCAGTCGTAATGTAGTTTGTGGGAGGGCAGGTATCAAAAAAAAAGCTTTTGGTTTTTTTTCGTTTTTTCCTGTGAAGTTTTTATTGTTTGTTCTGTCTCTCCCTCGTTTTTCTGTAAGCTCAGGTCTTCTGCTTGTTTGCTTTTACACTGAAACCTGTGCTCTGAAGCTGTCTGAAAACATCCCTGTGATGTGCCCTTCCCTCTCAGCTGTGCGGGGATGCTGCAATCCCATAACAACATGGAGATGGGGAGGCTTCAGGTGAGGGATTTTGGATCTATACAAGGCAGACAATCAATGCAACGAGGCACACTTGCTGATTAAAGACCCACACCAGAACATCTTCAATGAACAGTCAAGTGCATGAGCTACACGCTGAAAAATTTTGCTTAAGACTGTCCTAAATCCCAGGTTTTGCTGACAGCAGGAGGGTGTGTGGGTACATGTGGAGGGAGTGTGGCAGCAGCAGGGTTTCTGCTCTGGGCAGGTGTCCCACATGGTCCCTCCAAGAGGGTGCTTGTTTTAGGACCCAGCGCAGTGTGTCCTGGCACACTGCCCAGTGGGATTTGCTCCACCCTTTGCTGAGCACTGCAACCACAGAAAAGCTTGCAAGAGCCCGTCCTCCTGGGCCACAGCTCCAAGGATCTGTGGAGGGGCCTGGCAAGTGGGTAAGTGTCTAGTGGTGACACAGGCCAAATTACTCTGGTTGCTCTGGGTTGGTGACAGCAAGAGAATTGTACAGACTGCTCAGAGCAGGCAATGGGTCACAAATTATTGTGGAAAATTGAGACTCTGGAGCAATCCTTCTTAGGTATTACATCTCTCATGAATGTTGTTTTTATGTTCTGCTTCCCCAAAAACCAAAGGATCTCTTAGCAGATAAATGCAATTTCCCCAGCAGTTTCCTGGGACAATGGTGGCTGCTATGTGACTCTAGTGGGTACCAACATTTCAGTGACTTGAAAAATGAATCATGCAGCACAACACAGGGGCACGTTAAATCCTCTGTTCTGAATTTTCCTGTGCTTGAATTGTATGATTTGGATAAATTAATGTTTAATTAAAATACAGCCAAATTATCCAATGTATATTTTTATAGGTTCTAATTGTGGCATTTTGAGTGATTTAAATTTCTGATAGACTAAAAAAAAATGTCTGTAAACTAGTGCCTGTTAGACCACTGCCTGGTTGCATTTGCTAAAACTGAGAGCAGCTTTACATCTGTGCGTGCTGCTGATGTTGGTTTCTCCTCCTGCAGAAGGACAGGTGGGTGCCAGTGATGGATGCTCATCAAAGACACTGAAGATTTTAATCAGGGCCCTTTTCCCTGACTGACAGGTAGAACAGCTCTTCTGTGACATTTTGGGGCTGAAGACTTCAGTGCCTCTCCTCTGGAGCCTAAACTTCCCAAAGATCATGACACTGCCCAAAGCAACAGGAAAAAAGTGCAATTGCCCAGCAGAGATCTCAGCTGTGTTGGGGGCTCCTTCCCCACAGGCACCAGTGGTTCATGTCCCACAGTGTCTCCAGAGAAGATCCACAGGTCGCAGTGACCCACCAGTGAAGCCATGGCAAGCTCTGGCCCCCTCAGCTAAGTACTCCCCCCTTTTTCTTTGTGCAGCACAGCCACAAGGCTGGAGCACAGGTGGGATAACCCTCAAGTGAGCATTTGTTCTCTCTTGTACCTTCTCTAGGCGTACTGAAGAGAAAACCGCCGGGATCCTGCACTGGGCCGTCCTGTGAGGGCGTTTAGCAAAGTGCAGGGTGAGTTACTGACTCTGCACAGGTGATGCAGCAGGCCGTGGTCAGCAGCGGTGGTTTCCCTTTACCCCTTGAGGGTAAATGGACGTGATTCCCTGTTGGTCTGTATTTAGGGGACACTTTTGCTTTAAAGAATAGGTGGGGCTGTGTGTTGGGCCTGAGCAGCAGCCCTGGTGACAGGCGCGGTGTGGGCACACAAGGCCGGGCAGGGCCTGTATGAGGAGAACAGAAACCTTGGCTTTTTCCTCCTTGCAGCCAAAGATGGGTGAAGAAAGCTCTCCATCAGGATATCAGGGAGTGCTTGTTCTGACTATGGATAGAGAGGAGCTATTTAAGCTAGAGGAAGGCATTGATATACAGAAAGGGTGGAAATAAAGTCAGAATTAGAGGCAGGTTTCTAACAAGTGGGGTATTCCAGGTCTGGGACTGCACTTCCAGGTGAGGCAGCAGTAACAGCAACTGAAATGCTTATTGAGGGCTCAGCTCTTGCATTCACACGGGAATTTATCCCACAGGCACAGCAGGAGGGCCCAGGTGAGCCCATTTGTCCTCAGCCTCTGGTTCGGCAGAGCTCAGGCACCAAGCCAGCCATCTGCACAGCGGCACCTCCCCAGGGACACGTCCCAGAGTGTGGGAGGAACAAACATCCTGAAGACAAAAAGCTATTTTTGGGCTATGGTCCTTCCAAGTCCTGGCGAAGCCGTCAAAAAGGCCACCATTTTGGAGGAAGGCAGGCGAGGCCATGCCAAGCCAGTGCATCTCCCACACACAGGACAAGAGGAAGTCAAGGCATTGCAAAGGCTATGTGTTCCCAGCCCCAAACTGTGTGAAGCAATATTTCACTTGCATTCTCAGAAGCATCCAGAATCAACCAGCTTGGCCAGCCCAAGCCTGGCTGCATGCAGTCGCGTAAGTGTGTTTTTTTATACAACAGCATTTTCGTGGACATTCGGTGTTACTGGAGATAGTCTCAGTCTGCTCAGGAGAGCCCCAACACTGAGGTAAAATACTTTTGGGCTGCCTTCAGCCAGTGTGGTTGAGCAGGGCGGGTGAGAGCAGGGCTGAGCCTGCTCTGTGCTTGCACTGCCTGACTTTTTAAATGCTTTTCTTTGTTGCTGTAGCCAGGAACTTCATGCTTTTGCTTCAGTAAAGTAAATTGTGCTGTTGGCCTTTTAAGCTCTCTGTTGTTAGAAGTGAACTTTGCTGAACCTGGCAGGCAACAAGGTTATTGTTTTCTCAGCGTGAGTGTTTGTAAATAAATTGGCATCACGGGCACGATCTTCTGGGCTGCCACCAGCCAAGATCAATTTGAGAGTCCCAAAGGTTGGGACATATTTCCATTTCAACAGTTAAGAGCTGGAACATCATCAGATAAAAGGCAAGGGCTGTTCTCTTCTGGGCTTCATGCATGACGTGGGGACCTCTTGGTGGCACAATGACTCTCTCAGGCTCCCTGAGCAGCCCTGGCTCTGCAGTCAGACCCTGTGAGGGTGCACAGGATAGGATCAGAGATCCCATCCTAGAGACAGGATGGGATCCCGTGTCTGCTGTCTCTGTTTCCTTCTCCTGTGTAAATTTTCTGTAGCCATTTCATGTTGCACTCACCTACATGTTACACCACTGCCTGGCTGCATCTGTTAAAATTTAGAGCATCTTCACATCTGCGTGTGCTGCTGATGTTTGTGTCTCCTGCAGGACAGCTGCTGCTCTGGGTGGTTTAACACACTGTGGGCATCTGTTTGCTGTTACTCATGTGCCATGGCCATGCAGGGAGGGTGCTTGGGGAGGGTGACATGGCCAAGAGCAGCCTTGGAGAGAGGCTGTAATCCCTAGGAAGATCAGGCTCTGCATGTTTGTTTGCTATGTGTGTTTTCTCCATTACTGCATGAATTCCATGAAGAGTATTCCACTGCCCTTTGTTTGTTTTTAAATTACAAAGATATCTAGATAACATTAAAGGAAGATGTTCCGTGATTTGTAAAAACCCCGCTGATATTAAGTATTTTTTTCTCCAAATGAAGATAACTCCTGCAAGTCACTGGTGCTTTGGTGAGGTGGGGCATCCAGGCACGACAAAGGTGTGACATGCCTTTGTCACCTCCCTTCACAGCTTCCCAGGCATGGGAACAAAACCTGTCGTTTGTGGACGATCAGTGATGGCCACGGCTCAAACCCCCTCACTGCAACTGCAGGAACCTTTCACACCTTCCGTCAAAGGCACGGCAGTGGAACCTCATTTGGCATCTCAGAGAAGTCAGAGGTGCTGTGCAGGCTGTCCTTGCTGTCAGAGATGAGTGCAGGCACCACTGGGGACCACAGCAGCGCTGCCACCATGCTCATCCAGCCTCCCAGCTTAAGGAAGCACCCACATTGAGCTCTCCCTGCAGTGAGACCCACTTAAAGACTGAGATTGTTTGCTGGGCAGACCCATCAAGAAAGGAAATATCAAAGCCATGTTTAATATTTTTAAATTAGTTTCCCTTTTTTATCTTTTTAATGTGTTTGATGATGTAAGACTTGCTGAAATGGCATTTTATTTCCTGAATGTAGCAGTCCCATGTTGTGTCTGGATGCAGATCCACACAGGAGGCAAGCAGCCCAGGATGGCAGGGACATGAATCCTCGATTTTGGGCTAAGCCTTGTGGTGTCTGTCATTTTTCAGCTGGTTGTTTTATCTCTCTATACTCTGGGAAGGGTATCTTGACACAGACAGTTTGCAGAGCCATTTCAGCTGTTCAGATGGCTCAGCCACAATATGTTGCCTCAAATTGTTCTGTTCAGCACAGGCATCAGCTGTATTTGTTTGCCTTGAGGCTGTGAAAACCAGAGACCCTCCTGAGAAAATTTAGCTTCTACATAGAAATAAAGAGGTTGACAATGCTCTCCAATGTACAAATGCCACACAAGGCAGTGAGGTGCAAACCTGCCATGGCCTGTGAAGCTCTTTAGATTTTACATCATATCATTAGCTACTGCAGTCCCAAAGCCTTGACATCTAGAAGCTGCAGCCAGAAGGGCTGTGTTGTCCTTCCAAGATCTAAGCACTCCCTGGAGCTGCAGTGGCTCAGGGATGGTGCTGAGATCCATGGTGGCTCAGGGATGCAGGAGCTGGTGCCAGAGTGGGGCAGGGACACACAGCAGAGCACAGCCAAACCTCCAGTTTGGGCTGATGGGACATTTCTGAGGGTGCTCAGTGGCATGAGCATGGGGGAGGGCAGTGGCAAGGGCTGGTTTTGGCTGGCACGTGCCCTGGGAGATGCAGACGTGGTCAGTGTAGCAGCACTGGGCCGTGGTCACGATGCCAGAGGCACGAGGTGATGTTACCCCTCAGTCACACCAGAGCCGAATGATGGACCAAAGGGGTGACACCTCTCTGCTTAGCAAGACAGAAAGGACAAGACTCCTCTTTCTTACGGTGACAGAGCCATCATCCCTGCTATTTAATTTTCATGCACTAAATACCAAATTCTGGCCACACCGATGCTGCACCTGCTTTCCACGTCCTCTGCATCCAAGCACAGATGCTGACACCCAGTGGCCATGGAATTTCTAGCGCCTGTACAAGATGGAAAATTTCAGCATGGATGCCTCGTCCAGTGAGATACAACACCCACCTTTCCATTTCCTCAAGTGCAAGAGGAGTAAAGAGTTCCTGAGAAATCACAAAATGGGTGAGTCTGGAAGGGAACACTGGAGCTCATCTTGCTCAATCTCCAGCAGGGTCCCCAAGTGCACTTTAGTCAGGATTGTGTCCAGACAGCTTTTGAATATCTCCAGAGGAGACTCCAAAACCTCTCTGGGCAGCCTGTTCCAGTGCTCTGCCTCCCTCACAGAGAGAACAAAGAAGTTCCTCCTCATGTTCAGGTGGAAATTCCTATGTTCCTGTGCAAGATGCCAGCCTTGCTTTGTGTCTTACAGCCATTGGCAAGTTATGGTGGTTGAAACACTTGTATTGAGAGGCCAGTCAGAAAAATTAAAAAATATGAGGATGGATGTGAGGAAACAGAATGTAAACTGATTTTCAAATTATTCTCTTGCTGGCAGCTTGAAAATATACCTCAGTGAGAGAAGAAGGGTTATTTCTGAGTTCAGAGACCTTGGCATTCATCTTCCCTGTTTTGCTACTTCCCTAAAGCAGTTAGAATATGACAGACTAAATGGATTTTCCATTTCCCTGCAGCATGCACAGGATCGTGCTTTGGTATGTGTGACAAGTATTGACATTCTCTAGAGACAGAAAGGCTGTGTAGGAAAAGTTGGGTTTATTCTTCAACAAATGGCTCTAAGACTTTATCAGTCAAAGAAAGAAGACTCTAAACTCATGAGTATGCTAAGACAAAGGCATGTCTCACCAAACATGTGGAGCTTAGATGGTAAAAATACGTGGAACCCAGACAAGAGCTGGGAACAGTAAGAGCAGAGCATGCCAAAGGAGGGATTTTAAAAGCGCTTTACTAAAAATATTAATTATGGACTACAGCAAATGAATTAAAACACTCTAATGAGACTACTGTGTGAAAGAAATACATTAGTGCAATTCTATAAACACAGGATAAAAAAACCACCAGTGAAATTCTAGTGAGGTTCAGGATGTTAGGAAGGCGAGCGGCCGTCTATTAGGGCTAAATTTTGCAAATGCTGCAGATGTGGGCTGTGAGAAAACAGATGCTGAGATTTTTGCTGCTGCTGCAGTGAGGACCCTGCAGGGATGAGTTTGGGGAACAGGGAGCCCTGCCCTGAGGCCAAGCCCAGCTTTCCTTACCTAAATGCTCCTGCAAAGCTGCAGTGTACAGATACCATAAGTAGATGTACTTAATTTATCACTCTGTTACTAGGCAGGTTTCTAGGCAGGCTTCAGCCTAACTTTTATATTTTGTGGTTACTGAAATAGCTCTGATCTTTTTTGGGATGAGTTCTAGCTGTGGAGGTACAACAGCCTTTCCTTTGCTATCTCTTACTTGCACCCTTGCACTTTAATTCTTCTTCCCTTCTTACCTTTTTTGGGGGATAAAAATAGACTAGAGGCTTTAGCCCAGTTTAAAGCCATCCAGCAGGTTGGGGTTGCTGCAGTATTTGTCCCAATCCAAATGCCTGTGCCCAGCATTCCCACCTGGTAAAGTAGGTGAGATCACACCAGATGTACCCAGGACAACAGGCTGGGCTTGGCTGCCTGCCCTACTTTCCCCCTGGGGACATTCACAATGCACTCACGTGTTTTTAGTAGAAATTTTAACTGTTTAAGAGGCTGGCAGAACATCAGAGGCCTGATGGCAGTTCTGAAAATCCAAATTTTTCAAAGCAAAGCCATCCCATGGTGGCTGGCCAGGAGCCCCAGGAGACAGCAGAGGCAGAGGTCGTGTCTCAGCAGAATTACAGCAACCATGAAACTTCATTTCTGCTTCAGTCTGTGCACTGACCATTTTTTTCCTGGTTCTTTCCTCCTTCGGTTGCTCCCCAAATTACATTGGGCTGTTGCCCATTTAGCAGTGGAAGCAGCTGATAGTGATTGAATAATTTTGCAGTTGGATGTGTAAGACAGCACTTGCTGTGTTGTTTTGTTCCTGATTGGATTAGTACAGCTCTTTACATGGCTGATTGACACAAACTTGATTTTCTCTCTGAGCTTCCACTGTTCATTAGAAATTCCCACTTTGAATAAATGCTCCTGCAAGAAAATACATTTTCAGGGTTGTTCAGATGAAATGAAACCACCCTAAACCTCTGTGTTTACCTTGGTTAATTCTTCAACCAAAAAGCCCAGAATGGGCTTGGAAAAGGATCTCTCATCCAGTGACGATTTTAATTTTTTTTTTCCTCAGATCATCATAGGGAATGGTTCCTAAAAAATCAGCAATTTCATCTGCTGAATACGTGGTGTTAAGAAACATCAGGTGTGTTTCATTGAATTCTGGTGCCAATGTCCACTTCCTGGAGAAATTCCCATGTCACATTTGCTGGAGTATCCCTCACTTCTCCTCTGAATCACCTGTCCTTTGCTGTAGCTGTGGTCCTGCCTCTTTATAGCAAAAGTTTCTCTCAAGCCCTCCCCACTTGAGCTTTTCAACAGGTAAGGCATATCATCTAATGAAATAAATAGCTCAGGTAGCTCCTGTTCAGCATTTAAATGCTCTCAGCAGGCTGAGTATTTGGAGACAGGGAAGACCTGGTGAGAGCAAGGTGGGGTACAGGGGCTGGATGCAGGTGTTTGCATGCACGTAGCATTGTGTGGGAGGTGCTGCCCTTCAGTGTGTGTCCTGCTGACAGGTTTCTAGTCCTCACAAAAGAAAAAACCCAAACAAACTCACAGAACAATGTGTTATCTTTATTCATGGCAGTTTCCGCTGCCTCTTTTTTCTCCATTGTCCTGTTATCAGAAACACCTTGCTTCAGAGTCAGTTTAGATCTCTTCCAGTTTTCCTGCAATCAGTTTAAACCCCTCCAGTTTTCCTGGGCCCCTTAAGGAGTGGGGTTGCAACAGCCAGCTTCACCAATGGCAGCAGGCAGGGAAGACCCACCCGGGCTGCAGAAAGCTCAGGGCTCCTCGGCTGTCCTTGGGATGGTGTTCCACGAGCAACCCACCAAACACAAGCGGTACAGCAGGACCAGGCAGGGTTAGCATCCTGTAGATCCATGCAAGGGCTTTCCTGCTGGGGATCTGAAATGGACACAGACTGTTATTCCCAGCACCAAGAGAGCTGAGGACATGCTCCAGCATCCCTGTCAGACACTGCCACATCCCAGTGGCAAAGCAGGAAGCATTTTCCTTCCACAGATTTCTCACTAGCATCTCCACTTTGGTCGAATTTCACAAACTAAAACATTTGGAAGGTGGATGAAAGCAAAGATGAAGGAGTGTGTGTCTGGGACTCCATGCATTCGACTGCCAAACGGGTGTCAGTTCATTTCTGGGGACCACACAAAGGTATTTCTAGAGCCAGTTCTCCCTCATGAGTGATGCCTTAAAAGGCATATTAGAAAAGCTTCCTGCTTGCTTATGCTATAGGGCCATCAGGAAAAGATAACAGTTATCAGTGCTGGGGGATCAGTTCTCTCCAAGTGACCCCTCAGACATGAAGAAATTATCGTCAGTAGAAACAGACAAATTCATCCACTGCATCTGCTTTCCCCTCGCACCATCACTGACTGACATGAATGTAAACAGCTGGGATGAGAGTGCCAAGAGAATGAGGATTTAGCCCATTAAAATGGCACTGCTTTAACACAGCTAGGACAAATCTCTGCTCTTGAGTGGTTTGGGGCATGGTAATAGCTTTGTTTATGCTGCTGTGCATGCAAGTAACTGCTGCATTTAACAGAAGCAGTCTGAGCCCTTATGAGCTGTGTTTGAGTCTCTGCAGTGAGTTTATGGGTTGCTGTAGGGGCATTTCATATCAGAAAGAGACACACTCAGGAAGGTTGTTTACTGAAAATAAACTATTGTTTGGCATCCAATCTTAGAGCATCTATTAATGTTTGGCCCTTAGACATTTAATGTGATGTTTCAGTTATAAATGCAGTTATAAATAGTTACAGACACCGACATAAAAGCACATGGCTTGGACAGGCTGCCTTGGTGCTTACCTTTTCTTGCACTGGCCAATCAACATAAATATTATGAGGCTAATTGACAAACTCAGGATGACTGGAATGAGGATAAATAGCTGTTTGTCCTCTTTTCTGGACACTGCAAAGATAAATGGCAGGAAGTAAGAAGATGTTAGAATGGATTCTATTACCTCCTACAAAGCTTGCGCTCAGATGCGAACTCATCGTGTCCACGTTACCCTACATGTTTTTATTTTTTTATGTATCGATTTATTTGTTACTGGTATGTGTTACTGGGTGGGGTAACATCTTCTTTCAGGGTAACATATCTCCTGCACATTGCTGTAGTCACTGCTACGTGCCTCTCCCCTGCCTTCTGCATCTTGCAGCAGAGCCAGTGCACACGAGGACAGCCCAAGAGAGCCTACAGGGTTCAAAGGAGCTGATCTGTGCTGCAGGACAGCCTGGAGGATGCCCTGTGGAGAGACTGCGAGTACCCCGTGCCCTCTCTTGCTCAGCAGTCACTCCTCTGTCCCAGCTGTCCCCATGCAGCAGGGAAAGGTGCTGCTGCAGAAGCATTAATATTTTGGGGCTTGCCTGCTAAGTGCACTGGAGATGCAAAGCTATAGGAATGGCCGTGCTGGAGGAGGTTGAGGGTGTAACTAAGCCAGCATCCCTCCTCCAGTGCTGGACACCAGCAGATCCCAAGGCAGCCATCAGCACTTGCACCCAAACAGGTTTTATAAAGGATGTAAAAGAAACACTGTTTACTTTGAGTTTCATACCAGAGAAACAATCCTGCGTCCATTCACTCCAAAAGCCCTGGTCAGCACAAAAAATGTTTGTTCTCCCCCTGACACGAACACATGAAACGTGGCTTTGGTTTGCTCTGGAAATTGTTAAAGCAGTTTCCATTTGGGTCGACACAAACTGAGAAACAAAACAGAAAGAAGAAATAGCAAGGAATTACGTGCCACCACCAGGATCTGTCTGGTGTGGCCTGATGTTCCTGAGCCCTGTCCAGGCCCTGTAAAGCTTTGGATTGTCTTTTGGCAGTTTTAAATGATTTCATAACAGTTTTGTACAAGCTAATGTAAATAACATGACTATGAAGACAAATCTACCGAAAATACTTTCTGGAGGTATCATCATATATGTTGCCATTTATGCCTGTTAATTTATGGAATCTTTCTTTTAATTATCTAAGAAGATTCATAAGTGGAATACAGCAATTAAAAAAAAGATCTCCCCTATGATTAATTAGTCCTTTTCATTTTTGCCGTCCAAACTGCACCTGGATAATGTACAAGGAAAAAGCCCCATGCATAAAAGATATGTTCTGTCCCAGGCCACTCCTTTTGAGAGATTAGAATTACAGTTTCCTTGGTCCAAGTTGTGCCACCCTCTTCAGGGAAACAAACCACAGCAACCTTTAAATTTCTTCGATGACAGTTTTCTGAGAAAACGGGCAGGAGGCCTGAGGAAATGCTCACTCGGAGCCTCCTGCTGGGATCTGGCGCTGCTAAAGCAAAGCTGCAGCTGGAGGTCGGGGGGTCAAGTAGGAACATGTGCGGTGCAGCAGCCGGTCAGCGATTCGCAGCGGCAGCGCCCGCCGGGGCCGCGCACAGCCCGTGCCCGGGGTAACCCACGCCCTGCCGCAGCCCGAGCCTCCCCACCGCCCCTTCCCCTCCCTGCGGCGCCCCGGGTGCCGGCCCTACCGCCCAGGCAGCCGTGGCTTCCCCCACATCTTCTGCCACCTGCACCTCGTACTCCAGGCAGTGCGGCGGCACTCGCCCGCCCGGTGGGCTCCAGGCCACGAGGAGCTCCTCAGCTGCGGACACGGAAAGCACCAGCTGCTTCGGGGCTGAGGGCTTTGCTGGGAGGGGGAAAAGAGAGAGAAGGTCAGGAGGTGCTCGCAGACAGCTCCTGGTGGAAAGGCTTCCGTTCATCACCGCCAGCCGCTGTCCCTTTTCCCCGCCGATGGGGCTTCTGAGCTCTCCTGGCTCTCAGCCACGATGCTGGAGGAGCAGGATGTCCCAGGAGGGTGGATTATTTATTTTGACTTGACACACGGGCTGGACGGGGTCCTTGCTCTGGGCTGCAGTGCAGGGGATTTGAAGCACGGCACTGTGAGCCCTCCCCGTGCTGCCGGGACAGCCTCGGCCCCCGCAGTGATTCTCCACAGCACTGCTGGCCCCCCTCTCTCTGCACCCAGAAAAGACTCTAGTTTATGTCAAATGCCCAAAGCCACACACGAAGCACGTGACAGCACTAATTGAATTCAGAAATCCTGCTCGTTAGCCCCGTGGCTAAGCTGGAGGACTGGCATGTAGGCAAATGCAGCAGCACGGTGTCTATAATAAACACCTTGTACATGTAATGTTTGCACATCATGCCGTGCTTTGCTCCCTTTCCCTGCCTCTCATGGGTTTGAAATCCATCTCTGCTCTGACAGACCCCATCACACCTTGCACTCAGCTCACCCCAGACCTTAGCGTGGTTTGAACAGCAAAGCCTAAAGATCTCTCCTGTGCTTGCAAGGAGTGGAGCAGTGGTTTCAATTCCATCAGGGGTAAATGAAGATACCTCTGTAACCCTGCAGCTAGAGCCAAAAACCCCATAGCTGCTCTGCTATATGCCCAGCAGGCCAGTTATGTCCCGAGCTGTCCAGCTGCCAAATACAGCACTGGGAGGCACCCACTGACCCTGCGGGGTTGTGCTGGGTGGTGTTGCTTGCCTGCAAACACTCCTGGAAGCTAAAGTGCTGCTTGGCACATGCCACAGCCCCTTTTCTGGGGGAAATGCACACATTCCAACCACCCACCTACAAAAGCACACATTCATTTGAGACCCCTAATGCAGGAAGTGGGCCTGGGGTGTGTGGTGGCCATGTGGGTCCCCTGTTGCTTCCCTGCCATTGTTACCGAGGTTGTGAAGGTGAAGGGTGGTGTACAGCGGCCGTAGCAGGGTGGCTGCTGCTGAACCATTGACACAAATGTTCAGATCCTGGTATTCTGCCTGGCTGAGGTTTTGCAGCACGCAGCCGACGCTGATCCCCCCATCCTGGATGTAGTGATCGCACTGCACCGCGTGGTCCAGCCCCTCGTACCTGGCAGTGTAGAGGGAAACAGACAGAAAAAAGTAACCAAAGCAAATTACTACTTGGGTGAAACCTTTTTTTTAAAGATTGCACCTAAGCCTTGAGTATTGCCCATATCCCAGCCTTTGTCCAAAGCACCGTGCTGTGGATCATCACTTGGACTCCTGCTATGGCAAAAGTGTGGAGAAGAGAAAGCACCAAATTAACATGCACAGAAGCTTCCCAGGCTGGTTTTTAGGCTGTGTCAGGCTCTCCCCAAGCCCATTCCTGGAGCACAGAGGTGCCTCTGTGTGACTGGAGCTGGGGAAAGATCTGGCCTCTATTCATGGAGACAGTCATCTTCCCCAAGGGCCCTTCCTGCACCATCAGCCACGGACTCGGGAGTTGCAGAAAGGTCCCCTCGCAAGCCAAAATGAAGTGTTTTTAGGCAGGTGATGTGTGCCATGAATGTACTGAGTGCTGCTGAGCTGCTCTGGCTGATTGCAGGCAGATCCCACGGCTCTCCGTGGGCACAGGGAAACCCAGGGTGGGAGCTGGAAGGGGCTTGCTGGTTGTTACCCAATGTGCAACCACAACCCCGTCCTTTCTGCCTTTGGGGGCCACTCCCCAAAGCCGAGCTGCTGGCTCCATCCTGGAAATACTGACTGGTGTTTCATATCACCTTTTAAGACTCCTGCTGGTTTATGCCCTCAAGGCAGGGCTGAATCCAGCCCCTGTACTCCAGACCTAATGAAAGTCTCCCTGCACAGCACGTTATGTTTGGGGGAAAAACTTCATTTTCTAGCACTATAAAAATTTTCTCACAGGAATCAAAGGATGCCACGGTGTCCACGCAATCTTGTGATAAAATGGGATCCAGATCCAAATGCCTGGTTTTATTGAAGGCAATTAAGTAAAGTTTGGGGTTTTTTTAGTGCTTGTTTTCCTTAAAGGCATGAATCATGCATTTCTATGGTTTCCTTGAAGCAGATCTTTGCAGTTAGCAAAATGGTTCTGAACCAGTGCTTCTGCTTTGAAGACTATTTCCAGGAGTTACATGGAACCTCTTTAAAATGCAGCTATGCTTTTCTCCACACAGCCCAGTGGCATGAAACCCAGCCTAAGTCATCCTTTCCATAATATCCTAGGAGCTGAAACACAAATAAAGTATTTACTTTGGCCCAAACCACTAATTCTAGCTATGTTTTTCCTGCAGAACAGAATCTAGGCACCAGTTTAAAAGAAACAGCTGAGAAATATGTATTACTATTATTATTATTACCTTGTGGCAGCATGTTTGCTTGCATGAGATGTGCTGAGGCTATGAAAATACATTTGAACACTAAAACTCTAAGTTGTTGAGAAGCTCCACTCTGTTTCTAGGGTTCACTGAGCTTGGTAGCCTCGTGCTAAATCCTGTCCTGTTGAGATGTATGCACTGTGATCGTGGGAAATGTGCAGCCAGAGGTATCCAGGTGTGATTAGCAAAGAGAAAGCACAAGTCTTTATGGTGGACAACATGCAGAAAACACCTCAGGGGGATGAACAACAGGAAAGAAGAATGTGAGAGGGCATTTCCTGGCAAAGGTCAGCAGAAGCCTGATTTTAAGAAAGTAAGAAAGGATTTGGTGCTTTCTTGCCAGAAGCCACGTGTTCCTTGGGACATTATTTCAGCTCGTTCTGGGTGAATTGGGCAATAGCACTGCCAGCCATGAGAGCATATTTACTGGGGCATTTTTGTACTCTGAGTGGTTCACTTGATTGCTGCCTGGGTGTTTTTCTCTTTTGCTGTTACATACCAATAATATAGCCCATAATGTACACCACGAGGTGTGAGGAGACCTGGCTGCCAGGTGCACTTCAGGTATTCCCAGTCATGATAGATGCAGTGGAAATTCTGGACCTTTGATTCCAGTTTTCCTGTCAAATGAGAAGGAAATAACCACTATTTAATGGTGCACCAGTCAGATCCAGAAAAAATACAGTTTTATGCCTTTGAACAACCATGTGCTGCAGTTGAAAGACAGAAAATGGAAAGAGAAGAGAGAAAAAGAAAGGAAAAGGCATTATTAGCCAGCATTATTAGTTTTACTGCCAAGTGCTCTGTTCCTCATAAAAGCCAGTCCATCTTAGAGCAGAAAGGTGCTTAACTGACCTTTTCATTCAGCAGTGGAGCTCTTGCAGGGCAGCTGAGCAGAGCCTGGGCATGGGCAGAGGGAAATGAGCCCAAAGTATTCAGTAACCACAACCACAACCTTTGGCAGCAGAGCTGCTCTGGTGTCTTATCCCCCAGCAGGCCCTGCAATCCAGGAACCCCTAAGCCAGCACTGGTTCATGCAACAGGCTCATGCAAAGCACAAAACTGCACCAGGCACCACAGGCTGCTCCTAACCTTGCAGTGGCACCTGAAAGGTGGCATAAATCCAGTCACTTTGCACCTCCACATCGTCCGTACACCGTCCTTTGAGCAGTGTCTGCAACCTCACTTCAGCAGTCCTGCTGAGGTCAAATCCAACTCTGAATTTTAGCTTCCTAGTAAAAATAACCTGGTTGAAAGACAGACTTTTTAAGCACCTCTTCTGTCGCTAAGTGGGCTGCAGAATTAGGTACCCTTGCTCTTGCTCCAGCTGCAAAGAGTCTCATTTGTGTGCTTTATTGTCTCTTTACATTTCTGTCCTGCCTCACTAGCCCAGTGCTCCCTCAGCACTGATTTACACCTGCTGTGCCCAGCCTTGCTGGCTGTGAGTCCCTTCACCCCACAGGACACAGCAATAAGGCAGAGCAGGCTGATTAATGGGACCCCTAGCAGCAAGGAGCACTGCGGACGACCTGAGGAAGACACCACCACAAATCCAGATAAAAAGTATTTGTTTATGGTGCGAGATAATCAGAAGCAGAAGGAACAATGAGTCTGGTAAGGCTGGATCCTGTGGGAAGCACAACCACACCCTGCAAGGGAGGACCAGCAGCCAGGCAGCGCAGCACAGGCTCACCCACCACCGTGTACCACCAGGCTTCACCTTTTGTGGGAATTTCTGAGCACCCCTTTTGAAGGTTTTTCTAATTTTTTTTCCTCAGCCTTACTCCACTTTTTGCAAGGAAAACGAAGTTGACAAGGTTTACAATGATGAGATAAAGTGTCACGTTAGCCCACGTAGGACAGAGGGAATGTGCCATAAAATGCATCCGTGTGCTGCAGTGGGAACAGCAATGGCACAGCCCACGGTCAGGCTGCCCTCAGCACCCCCCAAGTGTGAGAGCTGTGTTGAGCCATGGATTTCCAACAGATATCAGTGTTTGCTTCTGCTGATGTCCAGTGGATTTTCTTCAGCCTGACTGTTCTTCATGACCTTATCTGAGGTCAAGAGTTTGGCAAGGTGTCAGAGGTGATTTTGTGCAAGTCTGTACGTCTGCCTCATATAAGAAACTCTTATTACTCATGATTTCAGGAATTCTGGTGTGTTTTTCGAAACTGTGTATGTTTATCTTTCAAATTGCAGTTAAAATCATCCTGGAGGAATCTGCACGGACGCACCCTGCTGCACAGCTGGGAGCGTGAGGTGCATCGTGACCAGCATCAGGTCCAAGAGCCCCTTTCCATGCCCTTGCAATTGCAATCCATAGTTGAAACTGGATTTCCCACCTCTGCAGGCTCCCATGGAATGGGGATAACCCCATTTCTGTGGTGGCTGAGCGTGGCCTGGCAGCCTTGGCTTTGCTGCCTCAGGCAGGTGAAGCAGGTGACCTGTTCCAGCAAGAACCTGGGTTCCACAGCACTGCCAGAGTGATTGATTGCTCCTTCTCTCTTCCTGGTCTCTTGAGCTGGCAAGCCCTCCAGCACTCCTGCCTTAGGATTGTTCAAAAAATCCCTTTTTCTTTCAGGATACCAATCTGTATTTTAGGTTGTTGGGAAAGATCCTCAGCCTATTTTTCCTCAGTACCTTGTGCCCACTGCTGGGTTTCTCCTCTCCCCATTCCATTTACCTTCCTAACCCTGCAGCAGCTTTCATCTTCTAAGCACTCACAAAATATATTCCAACAACCCTTCCTGTGCTGTGCCTGCTACTGCCCTGCTACACATCAATGAGATGACTGACAATTTTATCACCAAGCTGAGTCAACCATATCTAAAAGAGAGAAGTAAATGGTAATTAAAAACATACTTCTGGATAGAGGGGATGTTAGAGAATTAGGATAATTAATGGAATTTAACTTTTATTTGTTCACCGCTCTGCATCCCTAAGGATCTGTTGTTTCAGTTCAAGCCCCATAAAGATGCTTTAGAAAAGTGTAAATATTTTTCCTTCTAAAATGAGGAATATCACTGAATTATTTTGAGCAGCAAATGCCCAGCCCTCTGACAGAAATAACCCCTTCCCTGGCTGCTGCTGCTGTTACATTTCAAAACACATTCCCATTCAAACCACTGAAAACAGTCTGGTTTTTCATGGAAAACCAGAACGGCTTTGGTTCCACTCTTCCTTGAAATGCAAACATAAACCTGTGCAGGAAGTAAAGGCAGAACAATAGCCCTGGTTTGGGAGGATTAATTCATGCTTTGCCTTACCTTCCAGTCTCTGTCCCCGGTGTTGCGATATTCAAACTTGTATTTCACTGTGCATTCGTTGAAGGTTTGTGCGTGGGGCGGAGGCTTCCACTCTACATCGAGAGAGCCCAGGAGCCCAGGGTCAGTGATCTGAAGGTCTCGTGCGGGAGCAACTGCATCAAAAACAAAGCAGAGGGTAAAACAGAGGATCAAAGTGAGGAAAACAAACACAAAGCAGTCATGAAATTTGTTGGTCTGATGTGTTGATGTGATTTGTTGAAATGCAGGATGTGGAGGGAAGTGCTGCTGGTTGCAGCCCTGGCTGTTTAATGCCCTGTTCTCAACAAACAACACAAGCTCTTCTCCTGCCCACCCCCCAAAAACCAGTTTTACTGGTGCTCAGAGAAAACACTCGAGGATCATTAAAAAGGCAAACGGAATGGCACTTTTTTGACACTCTTTTTCAAGATGTTTTAAGCAAAACTGCTGTCCTGGGACAACCTTTCATGTCCTATATTTGCTTACCTTCCACTCCTGATATTTACCAACCTTCAGGACAGTTGTCCCTGCAAACATTGTGTTCAGCAGACACACCAGCACAGGATGACAGATCAAAGCATGCTGTGGGGGGGATTTCTGTTCCTTTACCATAACAGACACAAACCACTCATATTGTTTTAAGTATTCATTTCAAGTATATTAAAGATTATTGGGGGGGAAAAAAAAAAAGGAAAAAAGGCAAAAAGCAGAGAATTACAATCATTCTTATTTTGGGCATCTGTCAGCTATACAAAAATGTCATTTTACAGTTGATCTGGCTTTTGTTAAGGTATTGTAAGGTGCTGATATATGTTAATAAATAAGCAAGTATTATGGATGAATTCCATACTAAGACGTGTCCTAAAGGTCCAGCTCTGTATGGAGTTGTCATTCGTGACAAAAGCTGTTTGGCTGCTCAGATTTATTTGCTGAAATAAAGCCAATTTTTGTTAATATCTAAGGTCATTTTTCTCCGCTGTCTAGAGGTGAGATTAACCATTTGGTTTCTACATATTCATTGCATGATACACTTTATTTCCCAGGAATTTGGAGCCCATCTCCTGGCAGTGTCAGTCAGCATTACCACTGTTCTCCCTTTGAATCTGGCCTCCAGATCACTGCCTTCTCTAACACCTTTTCCATGTCTTCATCGGGATTTACACCATTTTTTCTTTTTATTATTTTAATAAATCCATTGTGAAAGCAGACCATAAGAATATTTTGCAGTGGAATATGGTGACATAAATCCAGCTTTAATGCGCTCCCTGGAAAGTTTGCAGGGTACATCTCTGGAGGATTTGTTTCTTCTACAGAAATTTTCCCAAGTGAAACAAAACACACTCCTGTCAGCAGTTTGAAACCCCCACTTTTCCCAGTATGTGAAGCTCCATGGGAGATTTGTTACTACATTAGATGGTGAAGTAGGAGACGTATTTAGGATGATACTGGAGCAAGTGCTTGGGAGGCTCCTCCTGAGTGTATAAATGCTGAGCCTCACAGCAGGGCAAACAAGGAAGCAAAAAGCTGCTAGCCTTTGTCACGAGCCTGGTGATAAGCTGTCAAGAGAGGATTAGATTGCTCAGAACTGGAATTTCTGACTGGAGATGAGAATGCTCTGAAATTTATTTACATCCTGAGCTTGAGCAAAACAGAAGTATTTTTGCAAAACAATTGTAATTGTAAACAGCAATTCTTGCAAAATAAATTTTGACTGGATTTCAGAGGGAAAAGAAAAGCTTCTCTTTGGGATGTTGCTGGCATCCTGGGATTTGATTGTTTTTTAAATGTCAGCACTGCCTCTTGCAGTTTCTCATTCTCACAAGAATACATTACCAGCCTCACTCACGTCACTCATACAGAGCACAGGACTAGAAATGCTCTATTTCATCATGCAGTCTTGAAGGAAGGCTGCTGGGCACCCTGCCACCAACATCAATGCTTTGGTGACAAAGCCCTGCTTGTCCCCAGCTGCCCCACACCACCTCTGTCCACACCGTGCCCTCTGAGGCAGTGCAAGCAGCAGGTGGGGTTTGCAATTTTCCACCTGTTTGGCCAGTGGAAAAATGGCAGCCTGCCAGGTGTCCCCCAGATCTTCCACCTCTATGTCTGCACTTGCCTGGGCTGCTCAGAGAGGTGGAGGTGACCCTTAAGTTTTCTGGAGCCCATTTCAAAGGCAGCGTGCTCTGCTCAGCGTGGCAGCAGGGGTTTGCTGGCTGGCAGGACAGGCAGTCTCTCAGTGGCCTCCTGGGCAAGTTCTCACCTCTGCACCATGCACTGGTTCCAGCAGGGAGGGCCAGACCTGCTCACCGTCTCCCTGGGTGCAAAGTGCCAGCTGCCAGAAGCCAAAGGAGCCAGCAGGTGCAGTGCAGCAAAGAGGTGCTCGAGGGCTTGAAGCAAATGGTGCTTGAAGCCATGAGTGGTAGCTTGCAGAGCAGCATTCTCTTAGAAGCATCAATCTCCAAGTACAAATTGTGTTTCCTACACCTAGCACAGTCTGTCTGGCTGGGACCACGCTCAGGAGCATTTATGTATCCGAGCAGTGTTTATATTTGATAACTCTCTATCAAATAATGTATTTGCTGTGCACCAAAGGCAGTCCCTTCTCCTTTCAAATTCACTCAGAAAAACACCCACTAAACACATAATAATTTTAGATAGTGGATTACAGGTTTATAAACCAGCCACTCACACAGCACTGCACACACACAGAAGGTTTGGTTGAAGGACAAACCCCCCAGAGGGCCCAAGTTAACACGAAGTGACACAACAGCACACCGGGTTTTACCTGTGGTGGGGGAGGAGGAGGCAAACACCCAGCCCCACACCAGGGCCACGGGGAGCACGGGAAGCCTCCAGGGAGCCATCAGGGGTCGGGGGTTCCAGTGGCCGGGTGTGGGTCAGAAGAGCAGTCCTGCAGCGCGGGTGCGAGGGGGCTGCGGAGACACAGAGGAGTTCAGAGCTTCAGCATCACCACGGGGCCCTGGTGTTCCCTCTGCAGGCTCAGCACTGACAACAAGCGTAGCTTTACTTGTTTACCAAGGCTGATTAATCATTTCCCAGGAGCCTTCTCTTCATAACTTTTGGTGATGGCCACACATGGCTTCATTTGAAATAGTTTCTGGCCAGCTAAGCACACTCTCCAGAAGTCTGTCAGTCACCAGCCCTCTGTCTCACATCTTCTGTGGAAAGTGATTCAACGAAGGGACTGACCCCCTGCCACAGGAAATGCCTTGGACCAATGATAATTTCACAAAAAAAAAAAAAGAAACCGGAATGCCTGAGACTTGCCTTATCCAATAAACAGACACATCTCATGCAGCTGTCTCCACCTTTTGCCTTTCCTGTTCCAGGACTTGGTAGGAATGGTAGGAATGCTTGTGGGAATTCTTCTTAGTTGTCATGGCAATATTTGAAGGGGACAAATTCCTATTCCTGTGCAGGTCTGCTGGAGGGAAGATGGGGACTGAGAGGGAGAGGAGCAGATTTTCCAGGGAGGGGGCTACTCCTTCCCTCAGATTTCATGCTGAAGGTGGGTAGGAATTACTGCCTACGGACATCCCAGCTCAGCGTGCTTCCCCATGCCAGAGAGCACATAGATTCTGACAGGGTTTTAATTTTTTTCATATAGATACAGGTGTAGGTATAGATAAGATAGAGATGGAGGATGAGAGAGATGTGTAGATTAGATATAGATACAGATCTAGGTATATAAATAGGTATAGATATAGACATTAATCTTCCTGGAACCTTGAGGCCACTGCTCGAGCTCCACTTGAGTAAGAACTTGGCAACCTCAATGTGAGCATGCAATTAATCACAGAGATCTATTCAGAAAAAAAACCTCACTTTATATTGCCCACACAAGCTTGGCTTAAGTAGGTGAAATCCCAGTCAGACTCTGGAATAGCTGCTTCCTCCTCAGCACCCACAGCTACCATGCAGCAATGTGAAATTGGGGCTCTGCTGAACAGCAGAACTGTAGGTCACAGGGATTTTTAGGAATCTGAGGATTTGAGCCAACAAAACCCCCCATCACTGGAAAAAGTGGCTCAGGGTAGCCAGAGGAGGAGGCAGGTTGTGCTGGCCAGGGCATCTGTATGTGTTTAAAATAAACCAGAAATTCTAGCTGGCAATACAAAGCAGCAACTAAAAATACACAACAATTTTAACAGCAAATATTCAATTTAAATTAACATCAAAACCCCCCAGTCCATCACATAATTATAACTATTACATCACATAAATCCATCACGTAAGTATAGTTATTACATAAGTACTATTATTACCGCAATACCAGTATTTTTTCTGTTTCACTGTGAAATGAGAACGTGTAGGCAGAAGAAATTACGGGAATTACTTCTTTAACCTATCAAACACAGCACAAAACTTGTGTCAGTACAAACCTGGCAGCAGGCAGTGAGTCTGTGTTTCAGAAAGGTCCAAGGATGCAGTGACAAGGAGAGCTGGCTTACAGAGCTGGGAGAAGCAGCAGCTCTAACTCGGAGCTGGTGAGCAGCAGCATCCAAGGACTGTGTGAGTGTTAGCACAGAAAGCTTCTTTTCATTTCCAGTGCAGTTATTTGAATATATTCATATGATTTCATGAGGCAAGTAAAAATAAACAAAGGCTTTCACAGAGAGGTTTAAACCCATCAAAGTGCTCTTACCTGGACCTCTGAGTGCATGGGAGCCCATCTATCTCTGGAGTATGGGGCTCCTCAGCAGCTTCACAGCTGCTCTGCTCAAATTTCACAGAAATCTTGTGGTTTTTAAAGACTCGTCTCTGTTCTGCCCAGGGATCAGATGTCACATTGCAATGTAATGGTATCGGCCACACGGTCAGGGGCTTTACCAAGCACCAGAGGGGACATTGCTGGGATTTACGAGGTGCTGGTGTTAATTGTTGCTGTTATGTGCTCAAGTGGGTCAAAGGTATGTTTGAAATATTGAAGTGACTCATAAGGATGAAAACCAAATGGCAGAATCAGTGCAGACTCTCTGCCGGCGGCGGTGACACACAGCTGTCCCCAGCAGCTGGCAGCCACTGCAGCCCCACACATCACCTCAGCCCACGTGGCTCCATCTGGGGATCCCCAGGATCATCCCCAGTGTGACCCACCACAGAGCCTTCCCATGAACTTGCTGGCTCTGGAGCAAATCCAGCCTCTCCTGGCTCTTGGGGCTCTGCAGGAAATACAGTGAATGATCCCTCCCCTCACCCCTCTGCTGTGGCCAGGCATATCAGCCATGAGCCTTGCCTGTCACCATTTACTTCATCCCCCCTTTCCTGCATCCTCCTGCAAGCCCTCCCTTGCCCCAGCCTGGAGAACTCTTGCAAGGAGCAGGTGCTTCAGCCACTCCCGGTTTACCCCAGGTGAGACATCTATTGCCAAATACACCTTGCTGAAAAGGAATCTGATGGTTCCTGCTGCTCTGCTGAGGGTCATTCAAGGCCATGGCCAGGAATGCAGGAGTCAGCCATGGCTCTGTTGCCTCGTGTGAGCTGAAGGGATTTGATTCAGCGACTCCCCTCCAGGAGGGACAATGGGGATGTTTTGGGCAGAGCAGAGCTGTGGTGCACATGCCCTGACAAGCACCGGGCTATGGCTCAGGCTGACTCTTCCCATGGCCAAATTTAGGCATCTTGAGAAAGAGTTCAGGCATACAAAGGACATGAGAAATGGCATCAGGAACTGAAGGAGTGCTTCTTGTTAGGAAGGAAAGTGTCCTCCAAGCACCTGCACAAGACTTATGGTATCACTGTTTGATTTGAGGCCCAAATGAATGTGTTATCCCTTCCCAGCTGTAGTCAGTGGGAATGTTTTGGAGCAGCAAAGGCAGGATGAGGCCCCTTTCCAGGTGCCAGGTCTCTCCATTTCTCTGTGTGCATGTGTGGAGACATGCAGAAATGCGTAGTGCTAACACTGTTTCCTTGAGAGCCCTGTCAATTTTAGGGGTAAGGGTTTTATGGGTGAGTTGTCCCTTCACTGAAATTGCATAGTGCTGGCTCTTCCTTCTTACTTCCTGCAAAGGATGGGGGAAAAAAGTCCCTTGCTGCTGGTAAATGTATGGCCCTGCTTTCAGAGTTGTGCAAGATTAGAATTCAGCTTTCATGTATTCTTGTTGTGTAAGCTATTTGAGCAGAAAAGGTCACACTGGACACATTGTTTGGAACAAATAAGAACCATTTGCCAGTAGAGCGAATGCCAGTTCCCGAATGCTAGAACTGGGTCAATTCCTGAGAAAATTAGGTTGGGAAAAAATTGCATAGTTGGGATTTGCAACAATGGGGCTCCACAACACAACCAGCGGCACTGGAGCACCCGGGAAGGAGCAGAGAGTGAAGGTCTGTGCTGAGCAGCGCCTGCTGGTTGTGTTGTGGAGCCCCATTGGTGCAAATCCCAGCTGCTCTGGCCACCCTCCTGCCCAAAACAACTCCCTTTGCAAACCACAGACGCTTTTCCCTTCCTCTCCTTGTGCCCTTGTGCTGGTCCCTGCTGTTCCTGCTCTGTTCCTCCCCCTGCCAGTGTTGGTGCAAACCCCAGGCTGGTCCTGGAGGAGCTCAGCTGAGGGCACACTGGAGGGGATCCGTGCCCCATTCCAGCAAAGCTGAGGGGAGGCACTACTGCCCATGGGAGAGACATCAGTGGCCCAGGGCACATCTCTGCACAGGGCTCAGACCTTGGCTGGTACCAGCCTTACTGACTGTAGCTGTGAGCAGTGTCCCAGCAAGCTGTGGGACAGGCAGGGACGATCCCAGGGACGATCCCAGGGATGAGCCTCAGGGCCTCAAGGTCCGGGCAGGGAGAGGCAGGTGATTTGCATCTTATTAACTGTTCTGTAAATGGGATTAACTTGCAAAAAAAAAAAAAAATCCATCATAAGGTGATGACAAGCTCATGGAAGAAGACGTAAATAAAACCAGGCCAGCTCTGGCTCACCAGCCAGCCCTGCATGCAACTGGGAGGGGGCCCTGCCAAAGCTCTGTGCACTGAGCCGAGCCTGGTGGCATCACTGCTGGCTGGGCTCGGCCCCTGCCGGTGTCCCCTGGGCCCACCTGTCCTTGGGGGCCCCTGGTATCAGCAGCAAAACTCCCCTGAGCCCAGCGATGAGCAAAGCCAGAGGGACGGTTTCCCCTTTGATCGTCTGTCTGCCGTCCCTGTTGCAACAGTATTCGGAAGTTGACTCGTCTGGTTTGCTCATGAGTGAGATTTTTTAGGATTTGTCTGCTGGGTGAGTGACTCCTGGAGTCACTGTGTGCTCAGGAACATCTCACAGGAGCTTCCTCCTCCGCCTGGAGCCTGGTCAGCTCCCAGAGCCTCCCAGCTGCTCTCTGGGGGCAAGATTAATAAAAGCACTAAAGCCGGGGGAATGCAAACTTGTAAAGGTGCCACCAGGCTGAATAAGAGATTTCAAAGAGCTGAGAATCCCCTGAGCTGGGTTCTTGGACTATGACAGATATGCAGCTGCATGCAGAAATTAAGAAGCCCTTCTGTAAAAATCTGCTTCTGTTGGAGGAAATAAAGGAACAGCAGCATGGCTGCGGAAATATTTCATTGCAAATGGAAAAGCAGTTGGCAAAGACCATTAATGGTGCTCAATATAAAAAATGGGCCAAATCTTTTTTTGTTAAAATGTATTTGATGTATTCAACCCATTTGTGCTAAATTGGTTCTGTCAAGCAATCCATTTTAAACCTAGATTAAAATATTGGGATGTGATAGTTCAAAATAAAACCTTTCAACTTTGCAACCTCCATGTTTAGAAGCAGCTTCCTAATCACCGAAATAAAAACTGGAAGGCTCCAGCTAGGAACAGACCATTTGTTATGAAATAGCATGTTTCATTTGATCCAAAAGGATCGTTTTGAAATTGCCAGGGGCATGGAAAATGGATGATTTGTAAAAGCCTCTTAACTGCCTCATGTTTCAGGGAAATCAGTCTCTTCTACAGAAGTTGCATTGAACAAGCTCTTTCCAAGGCGCTGGGATGAAGGACTCAGTAATTCCAAGCAGACCTGTGGCCTCCAGCACAGCGTTATGGATTGCACTGGAAAGGGGATGTCACCACAAGGACAAGCGCTAGGAGAAGGAACACGGGGCACTGGCGACAGACCGAGTGTCACAAGGACAGAAATCCCTTCTTTGCATTCATAAATTAAACACTTAACGGCTGTTGTGGGATTTCAGGAAATGATGGAAGGAATCCAGACTCTCTAGCAATACCCAATGTCAATATTTATTTTTCTGGTGAGTGGAGACCTCAGTTTTCCATATTTCTTCGCTGACGGCTACTCTCCTGGCTTAGACGGCACCTTAAGAAGGGACAGCAGCTGTCTGAATGTGCCTGTGAGCCAACAAGGCAGCTGCCATGGGGCTGGCTCCACTGACTCTCTGCAATCAGTGCTGTTCCCAGAAAGACCCATCCAGCCCAAAGTCAAGCGCCACACACTCCCTCTGCCTCTCAGACAACTCCATGGCAGCCTCCCCACTGCCTTCGAGGCACCCCTTACACAAATCCATCACCAGTTTCCTGCAATTCCTGATGAAATGGTTTCTGTGTGGTGTGTCTGCTACCTTGGGAACACCAAAGGATCCACAGCCTGCTGGCTCCTGTCTTCCCACTGAGTCATCTTTCACTCCTGGAGCAATTTCTTCCACAGCCTGCACGTAACCCTTTGCTCACACGAGGACTTGCTCTGACTCTCCCTCTGAGGCTCTGGGCTTAGGCTGGGGCTTTAGCAGAGACCATGAGAATAATTTAGTTCTTGTCATGGCACAGTGTCAGGTTTAATAAAGGACTTGGTGACTGTACTCTGGCACATAAAACTTTTGTAGAAAAGGATTACAAAGCAGGGCTGAGGAATTAGACAGCGCTGACCAACATGTGTAGCAGTGCCTGGGAATCAGCCTGCAGGAAAAAAGGGCTCCAGGGGCTGGGGTGTGCAGGGCAGGCTGGGGAGATGCTGGAAGGGGATCAGGAGCACAGCCTGGAATGCCAGGGCCCAAATTCTGCCGCTAAATGCACTGGGGCATTACAGAAAGAACTGAAGTGAAGACACAAAGCTGGCGGAGCAACAACTGCAATGGGCTGTGAATACATCCAGAGGGAGATGTAAAAGAAGCTAAAAATTCTCTCCAGGGCAGAAAGGCTCTGCCACAGCTCCCAGAAGGAGTCTAGGGAGGACAAAGAGCCATGGTACCAGAGACAGAGCTCTGCCACATGGCTGCTCCTGGCAGACCTGGCTGGTCCCAGCACCATCAGCACTGGGTGCAATGGGGTCCTGTGGCTATGGCAGGCTCTTGCCAGGGGATACAGGGCTTACGGGGAAGATCTGTGCATCCCCGTTCCCCAGGAAGGTGCCATTTCCCCTGTTGCTCCTGTTCCTCCCTGCCTGCAGACTCGGATCTGTGCTGCCCAGAGTCAGGGGGAGCTGCTGACCCTGTACAGGGAAGCCCAGGGCTGCTCCAGGACGTCTTTCTGCTCTTCAGGCAAGAGCAGACAGAAATAACACCCCGTACCCAACAGACTGAGCTGTGAGCCCCACTGGAGCAGGGAACACGAAGGCATCCAAAGATCAGTTGTTCTCACCCACACCATCTCCCCCTGGCTGTCCTGCAGGCTGGGCAGGAGCCAACCACGGCCTCCTGGGCACCAGGCTCTGACCGTGTAGGTGCCCATTAAGAGTTAGAAAACACCCTCCATTTGCTTCCTCCCACCAAATGCACCAGCCTGCTGAGGGGGCAGGTGGAGACAACTGGTTCCCCCACCTGGCCCAGAGGCTGCCTTAGGAAAGACCAAAATCTTCCCACCACGTGGCTTTGAGCCCGGCTTCAAAACTGAGCTTACCTGGAAAGGCAGAAGTCTTAAATCTTGGTGCAATCCTGAGCCCAGCCTGAGCTGCAGTCACTGGGGTGAGCAGAGCAAGCTCCCAGGCTGGCTGCCATCCTGCTGCTGAGGACCTGAGGGCAGCACCGTGCCAGGAGCCCGCTGCCTTTCCATGGGAGCACTTTTGTCACCAGAGCGACGTGACCGATGGCAGCCAGGCGTTCTCCAGTGCTAAATCCTGGGAGGGGCTGACACCTCGCTGTGACTCTCCTGCCAGGGCCACGCTCAGCCTTTTGCCTGTGATGAATGCCCAGGTCTCAGCCCAGCCTCCTTCCAGCACATCCTGCTGGCAGGCATTCAGCACCTCCACTGGCCACCTGCCCTGCTTTGTACCAATTTTTTTCCCAGCAGCATTTGCCCCCAAAAGTAATCACTTTTGTGGTAAAAGTAATTACTCCCAGTGGTAAGTACTTGCAGTGTCATTTTTGGGTTGCTCCAGAATTAGATAGCCATATAAAAAAGCAGGTTGAGAGTCGTTATTAAAGCAGAAACATTTCACATGAAGTGCTGTCACAGTAACTGTGAAAACAAGGCTGGCAGCAGGGCAGCACTCTGCAGGTTGGCCCTGAGAGCGTGGATGGGGAAGGCAACGTGATGGGCAAAGCAGCATTCCAGCTGCCTCTGATGGCTCTGGCACAGGCAGCAAAGGGAGCCAATGCTCCAACAGCATTCAGGCCATCTTAAAGGAGAATAACCTCCTGGCTTCTGCTTCCCTGCCTTGTCTTTTAAAACTGATTTGTTCTCCACAAGCCTCCAAGTCCTTGGGATAAGCAAAATAAATCTCCCTTTCCTTCTCCTTTAAACTCCATCCAATGCCTTGCACCAGAGAGTCTGCAGAGATGTTGGCAGAGGTCTTCCGGTGCAATGGGAGTAATAAGTGAAAAAACATATAAATGCCCTGACCTGGGCTGCCAGGGGACCTGGCAATTCCCAGTCTCTTCATTTTTGCTTCCTGCCTTTGTCTCCAGTGGGGATGGAGCACTGCTGGTGCCACGGGCAGGGCAGGATCTGCCAGGGGCTGAGCAGCCGTCACCCCCACAGTCAGTGCTGGGGCCACATGCAGGAAAGGGACATCCACAGGGGCACCAGGACAGCCAGGCACCCCCGGGAGGCTGGCTGGGAGAAGTGGTGCTTCCCAATGGCAGTGCAGCCAGGGAGCCCTGGAGGCACCTTGCAGCCAGCATCTAATCCTGCCTTTGCTGCCCTGAGCAGGACGTGGCAGCTCCAGAGGGATGGGCACAGGGTCAGGGCCTGAGCAGGGCAGCTGGCACATGCAGGAGAAAGGACAAACTCCAGGTCACCCTCACAGACTGGTCCTTGAACCCTGAGCTGCAACCCTGGGCATATAAAATAGCATTTTCCCTGGGGGCAGGAGGTTTTCCTGGAGCCTGAGGGCGCAGCAGTGCTGCCCTGCTCTCCTGTGCCTTCCCAGTCCCATGTGGTGACCAGGGATCACCAATGCAAACAGCAGCCCGAGCTTTGTGGCTCACATCAACAACTTGCTGGTGTTGAAAGCTGCTTTGTGAAATGTTTTATTAAAAGTACAGCTTGGCCTGACAGTGAACAAAATGAGAAGAAATTATTCCAAAAAAACAAAAAAGAAGAAAGAAAGAAAAGACAGTCCAAAAATGCTGAACAGATTTGTTCCTTTCAGATGCAGATCTTTGACACCTGCCCTCAGAGAGAAGTGTTAGCCCAGAATAACTGCTTGACCAGGACAGACAGCCCTTGCATGATATCTGCTGACAGCTCTTATCAGCAAGCCAATGCTGGATTAGGATGAGCCTAAAGACTCTTAATTATAGGAAAAGCTGTTTAAATCTTCCCATAAAAGGAAAAATATAGGAAGATACTTAAGTTAGGAATGACCACTGGAAAGATTTCAGAACACAGGCTTGAAAGGGATGAGACATATATTGGTATAACAGTGGTGTAAACACATACATACACAACTGTCTGAAAATCTGCAACTTAAACATCACCCTGCACTCTGAGCCGATGCAACCAAAGTTACTTCAAGAACACAAACATTGGTGTCACTTAAAAATACAGAGGTGCTGGAAAACTCTTTCAAAGTTATATAGAAATTATGGTATGCATAAATCCATATTCTGCACTACAACTAAACAGCTATGCTGAGTTTCAAACACACACAAAAAACAAAATCATAATATAAAGTAGTTATAACTTACCATCACACTTTGGGATTCTCCTTTAAGCCAGGTAATGTATAAGACAAAATATTTATTAGCTCTTAAGAAAAGAAAGCTGTAACAGTAAAATGAGAAAAAACAGTCCTGCATATGTTCCTGTTTCTAGAGAGTAAGCTTCAATCAGCTGCATCTGACCAGGCAGCCTGAAAGTGTTCTGTGTGTAGGATGCACATGAAGAAATAGGGCAGACACCGAGTGCTCAGAGACGTCAGGCTCAGCATCCCCTCCCAGGCAGCAAATCACACTGCACATGTGGGCTGTAGCCAACAGCCCCACACGACGCGTGAGGGATTTTTCCATCACAGGATGCAATTTGATTGGGAAAGCCTTGATTGGTGTGACCCGAAGAGCTCTGTGGAGCCAGCTGAGCCCTGCCTGGCTGTGGGACACCGCGGGCTCCAGCGCAGGGACAGTGCCACAGGCAGACCCCGGCACGGAGGGGCTCGTGCACTCGGGGTCTGGGCTCGGGGCTGGGGGCTCTGTGTCCAGCAGATGGGAAACCCTTGGCAACCCTGGCTGCTCTCGGAGGTCACGGGTCTCCCAGGTCCCACCTGCAGTGTGGTGACTGCTGCAGCTCGGCACATCCTGGACTAACACCAGCATCTCAGCTGGGCACAAGTGTCCGTAGGCAGATGACCACTGGACTTCTTCATTTATGGAGAAAAACCCCCAAAACCAAACACATGTGTTGGAAAGTAAAACACTTTTTATCCAATGAGAAATTTTGTTCTTGGCTTCCACTGGGTGCTTCCAAATTGGATGGGGCTCCTTCATCAATGAAAAACCTCACTCCATTGTTATTTCCTGTGAAATGTGCTTTGACTGAGGTCCTGACCAGATGATTGCTGCTTTCAGACAGCAACTCAGCTGATGGAAAAAACTGCCTCAAGCAGTTTCAGGCAGAAATGACACTGGTGGGATCCAGATGATTCACTGAGAGCTCAGACTTCACTTCATGAGGAAGATGCTGGCTCTCCAGCTATAAATCATTGTGCTGAAGGACGTGCTGACAGGACTGCTCTCCAAGGCATGGCTGGCTGTTCTTCCCAGCACCGCCTGGCCAGTGAAATCAGGAAGAGTTTGATCTCAGCAGGTTTGTGGATGTTCTTACATAGGTTTGCTCCGCAGCAGAAAATATGATTAGGGAATATGATTAGGGAAAAAGGGTAGACCAGCCTGTTCTGGTAGCACTGAAATCCCTGTACAGCCCAGGAGCACACGCACACAGCAGGGAGCAGTGAAAGGGAAGTGGAGGAGCAGTGATCCAGCAGGGATGGATGAGCTGCTGTGCAGCTCTGCCCTCTGGAAGGCATTGCTGGCAGGATTCCTTCGTCCAGCAGCTGCTGCAGGGCTGTGGTCTGCAGGGGAGGGTGAGGGTGGGACACACAGACCCTCTTGAGGGGGTGGTCTGGCTAATCCCACCCAGCTGTGCTTGGAAAGGCCAGCTGACCCTGCCACTCTGGCAGTGGGAGACAGCAGTCCTGGCCAGAGCTGTCCCTGGGATGCTGGGGCCAGATATTTCTGCCAGATAATTTATCAACACTTTATAGTACTGATAAAGACTTAGGTCAGTGTGACCAGACCTGAATTTAACGCTGCTCAAATCTCTACAAAAGCACAGCACATTTCCAGAGCCAGAGCCCTGGGAGGGCCATTCCCATACAAGTCTCCCAAGGATCCTTTTCAATAGAGGCTCTGTTGGGTTTTCCTTTCGGAGAAGTTCACCAAGCAGCATTTGCACCAACCACTGCACTTCACCTTGGGTGAAAGGCATCTAAGGAGTTACATCTCTGCTGTGAATCAACACTTGTAAAACAAACCCAAGCTGGGAAGGTTTAATTGCAGATCAGTTGCTGGTAAGAAAGAATGAGTGTTCCAGTTTCACCTTGAAGGCAGGGCTCAGGCAGTCTAAAGACTGCTCTTGCAAACAAAAATATTGGCTAACACCTTATAACTGACATCTAATGCTTGAGAAATACAGAGGTACCACGGGTACAGGCTCTTGTGGGGGTGCAGGATTTAGCCCAAAGGTCATCGTGTTATTTCCTAGTCGTTCCTTTTTCTGACTTTCACTGGTTTTATGCTCTGTTCTTGGGGCTTTCCCTGTGTTAGAGTTGACTTTGTGGATTTGACTAATACTACTCAAAAGATTTATAACAGGAAAAACAAGTATTTCAACAGGCTTTAAGAAATATGCCAATAAATCCTTCATCAATATACTAATCAACTGCCACTTACAAGATGGATTTTAGCTGATGGGGGAAGATTTATCGTAATAGAGAAAAGAAAAATATTTATTTTAATGAAAAGTTCTCAGTAGTTTGCCTGCTTTTGTGAAAGACATTCCTTAACCCTGTGGGTGCAGCAATCTGCACTCTTCTAAAATTGAGTTGCGCTCTCCTAAATTCCCCGCAAGGTGACTGAGCAGTGACTTTACAATACATTTTTAATCCAACTACTAGCCTTGAATCTTGAAGAGTTTCCTTCTTCTGAAGCATCTCCCAGTCCTACACCACCTGTCTCTGCAGAAAGCCCCTAGGAATGTGCCATGGGAACAGAGGTACCTGGTGATGCTTTCTGTGTGAAGCCCTACTGCACACTAAGTCCCTCAAGGCCTGAACTCCCTTGATCTGGGCATTGGCTCAGCCCAAAACATGTGATACGGCTCATTATAAGCCAAAATATATTTAAATAGACCCCTGTGTTGTCAAGAAAAGGATAAGCAGGGGAAGTCTCCACAGACATTCAGCCACTGAAGTGGTTACGGCTTTGCTGCTCCAGGGCATCACCTTTAATTCCACAGGCTGGGATTGCAGGCAGCAAAGGAGAGCTGGACCTGCTGTCCCAAGAGCTGCCAGTTCAGCCTGGTGCCCAGCCTGCCCTGCCTTGGGCAGGGGGTGAGCACTGGGAATACTGTGCTGGTTGTGAGTGTGCCCAGGAGAGGAGAGGACAAGGGATAGGAGAGGGCAGTGCCCAGAACAAAAGGGACACTGCTCCAGCTGAAGCTAATGAGCCACAGCCTTGGCTTATCTTCCAGTCCACAGCATCTGTCCCTCACTGGTTTCCTATTTCACTCTGGGAGTATCAAGCATAAAAGTAATTCTCCTACACTTCTAGGTTTTATTTCTGTGAATGTCTGGCGCAGAAAACATTCATCAGAGGTCAGAAATTCGTCCCCTGTGAGAAGGACTGGTCAACAGAACACAAGTTAACCACTGCCTTCTTCCTGTTGGGTGGGAGGCAAGTAAATAAACTCCCCAGCATTAATCACTTTTGACAGCCCAATTTCAAATGCCTTATTTTGACTTACAATGTGTCTCCTACACTGTCTAAAAAATTTCTGGCCTGCAACAGCACCTCTTGTGGGTGCTTTTCATGGCAGCACAGTGCATGAACTGTCCAGTCAAAACTGTGAGCCCAACTAAAAAGTCTGGTGTGGGGGAGGGTAAAAATGCCTTTGGATTCCTCCTTTGGTCCATCAAGATCACAGCATTCCTGACAAATTAACCAGCAGCTGAGACACATTTCATTTCAATCCAGCTGTTCATTTTGAAGATATCAGAGCATATGATGCTTTTGCTTGTGAAGAAACATCCCACCCTCTGTTCTGCCAGCTGACAGGAGTACCTGTGTGCTCCCCAGACATTTTCCTAAAAAAATGGTGGGATTTGGCACAAGCCAGCATGCACAGCTGTCTAAAGCCTGCTGGCCAACAAGGACTTCCTGAGGCACCATCCTGGGGAGCCCAGAGCCAGCAAGCAGGGCAGGACACTGCAGATCAGCACCGAGGCTGGAAGGGACTGCAGGAGATTGTCTATTCCACCCTCCTGGCAGGGATGGGTCAAACACACCAACAGCTGGGCAGCTGGTTTAAAATCTAAGCAGAACATGCTGTAGCCCTGTAGGGGAGGCAGGTGTGGAGCTCCCCTAGGTTGGTGAGGGGGTGAAGGGATGGAGCCACATTCAGTGACACTGCTGGAAGCTGGTGGAGAGCTGAGACTCCTTCAGGCAGCCCTGAGCACTGCCCAGATGTGTATTTTTAACTCCCACATTCTTTGCTGGGCTTTTTCATGTTTACAAGCGTGGCAGGGTAACAGCTTCAGTGGCATCGAGTGTTTATTCGTATAAACAAGCTGCAGAAGTGGCAAACAGCAGAATGCTCTGTAGTTCTGGAGATCAGAGTGCAGGAGCAGATCTCTGGCCAAACAAAGGGGCTTCACTGCAGGCAGAGCACAACCTGCACTCAGAAGTGAACACAGGAAAATTCAAGTTGCAATACTGTCAAGCAGATGCAGTCCCTCAGAAAGTGAGAAATACCTCATGCTTTTACCACTGTTGAGTAAACTGTCAATTTAGACATGAATTTGTTGTAGCTTTTAAAAAGACAATAATAAATTTAGTTTTTAAAAAAATTGTATTTAGAGAAACTAAATTTACCCTTCTGTGCATAAGGCTTTCTTGGTTTATGTGGAAGTCCAAGTGAGAAAAGCCAGATGGTGGCGAGGTTTCTTTCCCCATCTGTACCTGTGGGAACAGAAGTAATAAGATCTGCTCTGTTTTATAGATGTCTTCTAAGCACATTATAGCAATTCTGAGTTTGCTTTTAGTCAAAACAGAACTCCTTGCAATTTGTTGATATCTGAAAGGCCAAATAACTTAAGAAAAAAAAAAAAAAAGGAATGTACCCCAGTTTGGGGGCACATAAATCCTGAAAGAATCAAGTATTTTTCTTAAATAAAATGTTTGTCATTTCAATTTATGCACCAAACACAACTCCTGAATTTGCAATGAAAGTACTTTGAATAAAATGTTAATTCAAGTTATCAAAAAGAGCACACATCAGAAGCAGTCTGCGTGATAAGGCTGTTTCTAAGCCACTAGCAAAAGTAAAAATTGGGAATGGGAGTTTCAAAGTTCCCAAAAACACAAATAAGGCTCGATGATGCCATGTACAGGCAATACTACAGAAACAGATAATCAGGCCAGCATGGCACTGCTCAAAGAAGGCCAATAACACTGAGTAATAAATTATCCTTCATTTACTGGGGTGGTCTATCTCCTACCTCTCTTTTGTAATCCTGTTTGCATATACAGGAAGAAGAAAACTTTGGGAACTCCCTTATCATTTCACCAGAAAAAAAACCAAACCCATTATTTAAACTAATATTCCTGGGAAACAGAAGTTTATGTTGCTTGAGCCAAAAATTTAAAAATGATCACTGTTGGCAGAAGCATCTCAATTTCATCACCGTGTAAATGTCCTTACTGGAGAAAGAACAGAATGCACTTATTATTTCAGTACACAGTGAAAAGTGCAAGCTAGACACATCACCCAGGGGTTAGTGGAGAAGAGCTTTCACATAAACATTATTTGGAACTGAATTCAATACTACTTATGTTTCTAAATTATACCCCTGAGAGTTTTCTGAGATAATCCTGCTTTCTTTTGCTTCCGTTTCTTAACGGGGTGGAGAATACATGGAGTGTGGGAGGGTTTGTCTTATTAAGTATTCTTCAGAAGTTCGTGCACTTGGAAGCTTCTGCTAGGAAATACAGTGTTGGCTGTTGCTTTGCCTTTTTCTTCTCTTTCTGAGAGCTGGAGATTTTGGAGATCAAAAGGGAGTGGATGAAACGAACAACGCAGCACCAGCTCATTAATTTATACCTATCTGGAATGTCATATTCTTATTAACACAAATTAACATTTACGCTGAAGATATCAGTAGTTCTCACTCAAGCTGCAAAAGGATTTCAGCTTCCACTATCTGTGGAGAAGAGAAATATCTGGAAATGCATTAGGAGAAAAAGCAACAAACATCTTTGGACTGCTGAACAGTAGGAAATGTAGCTCTAACAGTTTCAAGGAAGATAAAAATGGTATGTCACTGTCTTAGTTTCAACAAGGAGAGAGTTAATTTTTGTCTTAGAATCATATAATCATTAAGGTTGGGAAAGGCTCCTGAGTTCACCATTAAACCCTTTTCCCAGGTGCCACAACCACACAGCTTTTGACCACTTCCACCCATGGCGATTCCACCACTGCCCTGGGCAGCCTGTTCCAATGCTTGACCACCCCTTCAGAGAAGAAATTTTTCCTAATATTCAATCTAACCCTCCCCTGGCACAACTTAAGGCTGTGTCCTCTTGTCCTGTCACTTGTTACCTGGGAGAAGAGATCAACCCCCACCTGGCTGCACCCTCCCTCCTGGGAGCTGTAGAGACTGATAAAGTCCCCCCTGAGCCTCCTTTTTTCCAGGCTAAACAGCCCCAGCTCCCTCAGCTGCTCCTCATCAGACTCGAACTTCATGGAGTTCAGCTGGGAACAGAGGATTCTGAACATGGTATCATTGCCCTTGAACATCCAAAAAGCTTTTTCACAAGAGGAAAGTTTTCTTCAGAGCTGGAAACTGAACAGACTCACAGAGAATTTCAACCACAAACCCCTCATTGGTAACTGCAAAAAAAGTTCCAACTGTTGAGATGCTTTTGTCAAGGAATGGTGTTCATTTTCTTTGTAATGTTGTTCCTCAACTTCTGCTTTACAGTCCCCAAATGTGCCTCATCAGGAAACAAAGAGCAGCTGGGTGTGTGCAGGTGCGGAACAAGGTCTCAGAGGGAAAAACATCTCTCAAAAGAGAGTATTTACTTTCCATATTCAGATCTAAAAATAAAAGTGTCTACATCATTGAATAATCAAAAAGAAATTAAGGTAAAATAAATTTGGTCATATAAAATTTTCTGTTAATCTACATTTGAATAACCTAACAACTACAGCTCCAAACCTGGCAGTTCTGTTTCCCTAATGCTGGATCAAGCAATTGATGACTGCAAACCACACAGAAGATTATCTGTGCTGTTGCCAGACCCAGCCTAGGAACAGAGGGGAAGCAGATCACCTCTGTCGGGAGGAATTTCTGTACTGGTTTAAGCTTATCATCAGCACGATTCAAAAATCGATGTTGTTCCAAATATATGTGCAAGAAGACATTGGGTGGTTTTCACAGGGAAGCGTGTAAATGTATAAAGATTGTTACAAGTGAAGGAATCTTGATCCTCACCTATTCTCATCACTGCTGGTCAAAACCGAAATCCCAACATACTTCTTATGTGGATGTGTCCTACTTCCCTGACCCAGGAGTTAGCTTTTCTTTTGTTTGTCAGAGGACGTACTTCCTGACATAATGAGGCAGGCCACTTATCTATCAAAATGACAACACAGACATTTGAGAGAACATACAACAAATTCTCATTATTTACTACAAATATATAAACTGAAATGAAATCAAATTGAGTAACTTGACTACATGAAAATTATGAAACAGTTTGTATTTTATACACAGCGTATGTACACTGGTTTTGGAAATGTGGGTTTTATCCATGCAAATTTAATACAAAACACTATTTACAAAAAAAAAAATAACAGTAAGAACATTTTTTGAAAGAAACATGTATGTTGGAAGCTCCAGCAATAATGGAAATCCTGAAAAAAGGCTTAATACAGTATAGTACAAGTAGACAACCTTCAGAAGTGTGAAAGATGCACTTTACAACAACATGAAATGCAAAATCAATTGAAATGCACTATCAAAAAATTTGCAAGTATATACACAATTTGAGCATCTGTTTTTAATGATCACCCTCCAGCTGTGCCCTCAGAACTACTTTCGCCACATCCTGCACACATTTACATATTGACCATTCGGTTACATTGCGTCTTCTGAGTTTTATAACCACAAGTTACAAAGTAAAATAACTGAGTATCAACTGAATGATAATTGTAAAGCAATCACATTTTCATTGTTCTAGACATTACATCATAGTAAAAAGTATTCACATTATTCCCAATGTATTCCACCAACCCACCCTTCTTCACTACACCTGTGTATGCTCCTCCTGGGAATCTCAGCCTTGCCTTGCTGCTGGTGCCACAGCCAAGAACAGCTGCAGCCGGGAACTCCCAAAGCTGCAGGAATGTCCCATCTATCACATCCCTTCAGCAAACACATCTGCATCAACATCTGCATGTGAGGAGCTCAGTCTTGCACAGCTTCAGAATACACATTAATACTGAACAGTTACTGCAAGTTCCCGTGCCAGGTATGGCACGACCAAACCCTACACAAATATAATAATTTTGGAAATATTTCTCTGGTTCACTCATTTTAAAATGAAACAAAGCAAAAAAGTATCCTTGTGGCATTTCCAAATATACTCTGTTTTACAATCTGCCTTCGTAAAACCATGATGGAAAAAGTTATGTTTGCCTTATTTCACACAACTTTGAATGAAGTGAGGAAACCCTCCTTAGTGCCAAGAATTCACTTTAAATGACTGACTTTATGTTGCAACTGAGTTACGAAACTCTGGAGGGAAATTCTGGTCTCATTGAAGTCTTACAATCATAGACTCATTTAGGTTGGAAAAGACTTTGAACTGATCAAGTTCAACTGCAAATTTAACACTGCCAAAATCAAAATTTTTCCAAAACAATTAAATTTGCTGTCAATCTGAGCTATTCTTCTCCTTTAGAATTTGCTAAGATACTAGAGAAACCATGGGAAAAAATTTTTGGTTTTTGCTTAAGATTAGGATTCTAAAATGTAAAAAACACTCTGAGAATTCTTTTTTGAAAATGTAATTGGCTATATATAATTTGAACTGAAAATTATTGATTGTATGTCATTTTATGACAACTGGTGTTCCTTCCCTAGAAACTGATCAGGTAGCTTGCAGCAATTTTGCTGCCCTTTGCCTCTCATGCTGAAAAAAAATGGTCAAACCCAATGAGGGAACAAACACTTCATATAATCACAATTTTAAAAATAATACGTTGCCATAATCGTAGTATGTGAAATAGTTAAAGATAAATAAAGCAAAGGGCATTTTATTATGTAACAAACACAGGAGCCAGAGCTGCTCCTGTGCAGTGGCAAGTTTAAATTAAAATTCAATTAATCACATACATTTTCTATTCAAACAGTGAAGATCAACAGAATTTTTCTTCACAGGAAGAGAAATTTATCTTCATATTTTACAAAACAAACCTGTACCACAACATTCCTCATTAAGAATACAGTTTGCCTTTCCCTCTGTCTGTAAATGAATTACACATGGCCCAGTGTGTTGCATGTGGAACAAACCCAGCAATAATGTTCTCCTTCCCTCATGGAAGTGCACGAGGGCCACACTAACCTGGTTCAGAGCCATGGTACAATTTTCAATCAGAAAAGGTCTGTAGTTCCCAGAGCAAAAGCTTCCTCTGCCTCACTACATCACCCGCTGCTGGTGAAAGTTAAATATTGGTAAACATCTATTATTGATTTACTCTAAAATTTATCACTTGGTGTCTTTGTTCAGGTTGCAGCATCTCTTTAAGAGCAAGGAGGTGTTTCTGTCAGCAGTTGTCCTGCACAGGCCTCACTGGCACAAAACCAGGGGATCACAAGTGGCACAAGGCAGGTCCCCCAAGCAGGGCTGGGTATGGGCAGTGCTCTCTGCACCACGAGCCACGCTTCCTGCAGCACTGGGACACAGCCATCCAAACCAAACAGTCTCTGGGAACACAAAGATGACAATTTCCTCATTGTTCTAAGCTCTGCTGAAAGCTCCACATACTAAAGGATCCACATCCTTCAGCTACAAAACACGTCCTTCTTTCTCTGCTAAGACTAAAGGCTTTTCCTGGTTACATGATTCAACATGAAATCAACTCAGAGCACTCTCTCTGCTTGGACAACTATACTTTGCCTTTCCCATTCCTCATCTTAATGACATTTTTTAAATTCCAAATTTGTTTGTGTTGGGGTGTGTTTATTTGCGTTTGCTTTTCAAGTAGAGATCCTCCAAAAGAAACATAGACATTAGCCTGACTCGGTGAGGAAAAAGTGACATTTGGTTTGCCAACACCAAATCACATCTCCTATCTGCAGAACTGCTAAAAGCTCCCACAGGTTGCTTTCAGTTGAAATCCGTGGAATCAGCCTTTCAAACAAACATTTAAGGAATCAACAGAAGGAAGAACTGCCAGACCTTCATCCTTCTCTTCAGTACCAACGTGACCCATGGAAGTTCCGTTTTAGTGAAAACAGATGTCTTCATTTTTGTTTGGATTTGGCTACAGATTTATGTCAAAATCGGAGGAAACTACGACTAAATGGTATGATATTTGAAATAAAGTTTTTAGTGCAGTAAAAAACTAATGGTCGTCCTCACCTACAATTTTATTGAGATAACACACCTTCCAACCTTGCTTCAATGTAATTTTTTCTACCATCTAAATACTGTGTTCGGCTTACCTGAAAATTTTGTTAAATGAATCCATATCACATTTTACAATTTCACGTGATTCACCAGAGATCACAATTTTAGACAAGAATCTGACACTACAGTTTGTTAGTGTCAAACAAGTTTAAGCCGTATTTGCTATGGTCTCCAGCTCAGGTGTTCCACAAATCAAAAAGGTGAGAATCCACTGAAGTCACGGCTAAAACGTGCCTTCACTTCAGTAAGGCTATTTATTAAAAAAAAAAAAAAAAATTCTTATGATTCATGCCAGTTATTTATTGTTTAAAATAAATTCCTCCCTGTTTTATGCTCACAGCTCTTGGCTAGATTTCGGAAGGCCTCCAGATACAGGGGTCTAGATGGTTTCTGCATCCCCAGCAGTGCCCCAGTGAGCACACTGGATCAGCAATGTTGGAGAACAGATGTGAAGCATTTCTGAGATACTCTCTGGGAAGACACCACACTTCACAACAATTATTTTACTGTCACTGCTTTAAGACTTCACCATATCTGGGACATTATTGCTCAAGTGAAAGATCCGTCATGTGTGACATACTGCATCCAATGACATAAAACACAGAAGAAATACACAAGGCCAGAAGCTCTGCCACTATGCTGATTCACCCTGTAATTTACAGTTTGTGCCACATTATTGCAGTTAACTCTTAAGTTTATTAGGAAAATTTAATGCAGCTTCCTAAAGCTTTTAATGTTGAGTTTTCTTCACGTCGTAAGTGAAAACTGAACAAGAACCACAAGGAACTGAGCAGGCCTCTGTTTTTAACTACCCTATCAGCTATACCAAGCGCTAAGTAATGGCATCACATCCTAAACAAAACGAGAAAAGGATATCTCAAACATTGCAAATGTTTGGAGCAGGGATTCTGGAATCACAATAGTCCACCAATGCCACTGGAACAATTCCTTAAAAAAATTAAAGAGGAAGGAGGAAAGTGGCCCAGAGTGACCAAAAACATGAATGCGCTAGATCTGAGAATGAACAAAAATAAGCAAGATGCTGGGAATCAAAAGGAAAGGGAGAAAGGAGTAGAGTATGCAAATTCTTGTATAGAGAAGACATAACTATTTCCATAGGCTGCTTGGAAATGAAAACTTAAAATTAAAATCTTTTTAGCATCATATCTGAAATTGCTCTTAAAGAAGTCACAATGGGTACAAGCCAATGTTAGCGAGGCTTTAGATTATTATTATTATCTGTAAAAGCAGTTAGAGATGAGAAAAAGATTCATCCAAGCACAGTGGATCATTTCTCAGGCTGCTCCTAAGAGTACTTGAAGGCTTTAATCTTTGCCATGCTAAAGGGGAAGCCTCGGAAGAATCATGATTATCCTTCTCCATAAGCAAGAAGGCAGCCACAATAATTTCCAAGGGATGGCAAAGCAAGACTGCTGCTAGCAAGTCTGTGGGGAAGAACTTCAGAGTACTAAACACAAACAACAAAAACAAAAAAGTATTTTAGTGGTTTTCAGTTTAAAATGAGTACGTAAGTTTCATATCCAGTTTTCAACTTACTAAGAAGACCTTAAAAATCCCTAACTGGTAACAGCTGCCATGCTGCATCAAGGGAATTCTTAATGTTTACACTGTGATGTAACTCAATAAAATAAGTTCAAGAAGGAAAAAAGTTATTTTAAGATCAGAAAACGTTTTTAAATATGACAATGAAATAGCAGTGGAGTTCAGTTTTCAGATAACTGACAATTTATCTGAATTTTTAGTTAGCATTCCCATGACTAACACTGAACTAAAACTTTGCCCTGGTAGTAGCAACAACAGTGAAATGAAAGACAAGGACTTATTCTTTTTGAATGGCTGGTTTCTTCAAATGTAGCAGGCAAGCATTTTGCTTAGTGAATTATAACTTTTTCATTAGTTTTTGCATGACTTTGCCGATAGTGCCTTTAATGAAAATAGAGACTGAAGTTAAAATAACCATTAAGAAGAGATATAAAAACCAATTAGAGATAGATTTGAAATACAATATTTCAAATGTCAAAGCAATCCAGTTTCCTTAAAAACATATTTATCTAACCTAAGATTTATATCTAGGACTTTGCAACTTAATTATACACCAGCCTCTCCATCAGCTGTATTTTAAGACAACACTATATAAACAATAGTGGATTTTAACTATTACATGTACACTAACTTGTTTGAATGGACTTAAAAAAAAGTTTTTTAAACTTATCATCAGAAAAAAGTTATTTTGCCTGTCAGCTATTGCCTATAAGGACTACAGTAGAAGGGATACACAATACTCCTCCCTCATTCTTTTATGAATTATATTACACGGGGCCTTGATCAATTGGAAAGAACAGAACCAAATCTTGTCACATGCTTGGCAAACATATCCCTCAAGTGAAAATAACTTAGCCTGAAATAGAAAATCTGTGGCAGTCAAAACATTTTTTTAATTGAGCTACCTATTCATGAAGAACAAACTAATACAAACAGATCTACTACCAAAATAACGAAATTTGCAATTTGTTTAGAGAAGAACTCAACTGTGTATGGTTTCAAAATGCTCTCAAAACACCAAGAATTTGTGCAGAAGCAAACAAATATATGAACTCAGAAGTTTCAAAAAACCACCACAGTGGAAATTTTTCGTTTTCACATTTATCAATCAATCTAAGGTCTCAGCACAGTGACATTTGTACAAACTGACCTGTGTGCTAATGCCACACTCATGTAAATTACACAACAAATCCTGCAAACACTGAAAAGATAAGCACTGATACCTCCCAACTAAATTATGGATATACCTGTTGTAAAAATGTAATGTGAGATCAGGAGCAATATTACACAAAATCCTGAACATCACAGCGTA
Source organism: Edolisoma coerulescens (assembly GCA_013397115.1). Lineage (NCBI taxonomy): Eukaryota > Metazoa > Chordata > Aves > Passeriformes > Campephagidae > Edolisoma > Edolisoma coerulescens. The sequence goes on from VWZW01005963.1 coordinate 332,715, forward strand.
AACCTGAGATTTTGGCAGTTTTATCAAAATGTCCTAAATTACTCTGTATGAATCACTAGTCCTCATGTCTTATTCATCATGTGTATTTGTATGTCCCAAACAAAAAAAAGTAGACAACTTTTTTTTTGTCCAACAATACATTAAACCAAAAGTAATTAGGTATTATCAAATTAAATATCATAAATAAAAAGTATTTACAGTATTTTCTAATTATTAGACAACAAATAACCAATTAAATTGTGCAACAAACTTAAAACACCCAACATCAAAAATGTGAAGTATTACTTAAATCTTCACATACTGATTTTACAAAAAAACTATTAAAATATTAAAAAATTTCCATTTTATCTATTTTAAACAAAGAAATTTCAAAAACGTTTAAGACTATTAAGAGTTATCAATTACACAGGCACTTCACATGTAAACAATCTACAGTACAACTGAAAAAAATTATTTGGCACCAACCTAGAAGACTGGAAAAACTCAATAAACTGTGTCCTTTTCCCACTGTATCCTGTTCTGTGTAATCACCATACACTCAGACTCAATACTGGCAATGTTAGAAGTGCGTAAGTTACAATCAGGAGTGCAAAAACAAAGAACGCAAATATTAAGCTTTCAGAGAGTGAAAGGGGATTACAAGTGATCAGTTGCTCACGTTTTTACCATCACACCATCGCTACATTTTTGTCTTATCTTTAAATCAAATGATTGACTCGAAAAATTAAAGTGACGGGGGAGTGTGCTTTGTACTTTCCAAAGTAATTCAAACAACATTTTCAATGTAAAAAAAGAAATCCAGCATTTAACTATAACACTGAGATGTTAAATGGCAGCTTTTAACTTAACTAGAAAGAGAACCTGATGCTACCGCATTCTCTTTGTACATCCAATTACGAAAGAAAAAAAAAGAATAGTTATGTTCTTTTAACTGTGAACTGACTCCAAGGTTTTCACACACAGCTCCAAAGTAAGGCTCTCTACAGCATCCGGACAGATTTTAGTTTTTGATGGCTTGGGTGTTCCCATGTAGGAGGCTGAACTGCCTCAGAGCAATCCATATCAACAGAGCAAATGGGAAGTTGTCTAGCTGCCAGGAAGTCGTGTCACATGGAAGAAAGCTGAGATACTTTCAATGCAGGCAACTCAAGCAGAGCTTGAACTGTGAGGCCAACCTTCACCAGACCCCTTTCCTCCAGAATGTGATGAGGCAAGCAAAGTCTCTCCTGCAAAAGAACACAGAACATTTAACCAGTTCCATGCCTTTGTCCCCAGGGTGGGTAACAAACGCATTCTCTGAAGCCACACACACGTCACGAAGACACTTGCAGAGGAAACACCTTTGGCCTTAAACGTCACATGTGGTTCTCTACAGTAACAGAATGGGCAGAAACTTGTTATAGTTAAGATCTGTTTGAAGTCTTAAATTATGACAATGTCAGAAGTTACATAAGAGACTTCTAAATTCATGAAGTAAAGGACTTTCTTTTCATGAGCAGCGCAAGAAAAACAAGCTGATGGGTGCTGTTGGCTCAGTGGCCTTCTCCCCCCTTCCCCTGTTTTGTAGACTTATTAGCAACCTTTCCCTTGGGATAACTTAGAAGTGCTAAGAGACTCAGTAATGAACCATTCTCCAAGAAAGTCACCGTTCAGTCTCAAAACTCAGCACAAGCTGGACAATTTTCCCAACTGCCAGCTGGTGTTACAAGTAATTCATGAGGTAAATCTCAGCATCTCCAGCTTCTGAATGGCCTATGGCTCCACACTAGACAGAAGCTATGGTAGAGCAGTAAACCAGCTTCTAAATCTATGAACTAATTTTCTTCTTGCACTAAAAATGATCAAGGGAATTTTTTGTCTCATAATATGCAGGAAATGATTGAATTTTTAGGTTTTTTCCCTTCATAAAAGGAGGTAAGAGGATAAACTTGCACAAGTAATGGGCTGCAACTACAGCCATGCTAAAAACTATAGCCAATCATTCAGGCTACAGACTTCTGTAATTGCAGGATATTTCCTAGACAGACTGAATTCATGCCAAAGCCAGTTGCTAAACTCAAGACTTTCAAATAATAGAGACATCATCCTCTCAAGTCCATTCCTTTGTTTAGATGACAATTTATTTTACAAGGAGGTCAGTGTTATTTTTACTATAAAGAACTGACTAGAAACCCATAAAGTAGCTTCCCCAAGTTCACCCCAAAGGCCTGAAATGGAATTTCTCTTCAGATCTTCAAGTTCTCTGGTCAGTGTTGTAATGACTATTCCTCCCTGAATAAAGCTCCCCTAACCCCTCAACCTCAGTACTTGCTGACATTTTCTGTGGTTATTATTAAATCAATAAAGCAATTTGTGTACCTGTGGAACGCCCAATTTTTTACAAGCATCAAGAAAGTTTTCAACATTTCTTCGGCACTTTGCCATGCTGAGTTTAGGCTGTGAAGACAGGATATTAGATCTTCATTAGACATTCAGGAAGGACTGTGTATTTTGGATGTAAATTCACTTACAGTTACTAAAACACAAGTCACATTCTATGAGGACTCAGTATGAGGAAAATAGCTCTTGAACTAAACTTCTGAGCCTTGTTTAAAGTGTTTTCCAGAAAAACTGAAGTGAGTAATGTAGCAAATTAATACGGTAAATATGAGTCACGGTGTTTTAGTATTGAAATTCAAAAGCTTGTTTTCATGTAAGCTGTACCAAAAATGAGATAAATGACTTAAGCCTTACCACTGCTGGCGATGGGACGTGAATGCTGGCAACAGAACGTGGCCTTATGTGATTGGCTAAATGGCAAAGAACCACCCCATCCATCAACGCTGCTCCAATGTCATCTGGCAAAATTACCTTCAACCTGGATTCAAGATTCTAGGAAAAAGGCCGTAAGTTAAGTTACTCTCAACATTAGCTAGTTTTTCATTTCAAATCCAGGGTATTTTAAAGCATGTAGAAGTTTAAAAGGAACATTTTAATACTAAAGTGAAATAAACTTCACTCAGTATAAACATCCTTTTCTCTTTATCAGCCCTGTGTTCCCTTTGTTTGTATTATCAGGTTTTTCTTAGCGTTTATATTATTTTATTGTTTGGGGTTTTTTAAATGACACAACATCCATTGAGAAAGACATTCTGCCAACAATGATCAGAATACACAGCTCTCAAGACCCTATGATAAACTCACTGCTCATAACAGGAAAGCACAGAATTTAAGGACAGAAGTGTTATGCCGCATATGTCATCGGTGCTTACTGGGCAGAATCTGTGAGTTGAAACCATACAGGATTTAATGAGAAGGAGGAAAAGAAAAAGAAGGCAGCACAACTGTGGGAAAGGCTATTTCACTTGTACAGATGACAATTAAGCTGGGGTGGCCAAGGGCCACTCTTGTGCTGTTAAACAGAGAAGGCAAACAATGATTTTTCCCACCCCAACAACAAGACTTTTCTGCTCAGGAAGTGAATCAGACAAAACAAACATCCTTCACAGAAGTCACACCAGAAATTAGCACTGCCCTGAAAAGCAGAGCTGCTACGATTTAATTAACTCTGTTAAATAAGTTGAAAACAGAGCTACACAAAAACCAATTTACTGGAAATCTGAAATGTATGTCCCATTCAGGATTATGTAACTTACAGCAACTTTCTACACTCAAAAAGCATTTGGCTATTTAATAAACAATAATAATTTTTCTTCAGATCTCAGGTCAAACAATAGCAAACACAAGCAGACTTACTTTCTCCCTAGGAAAATTTAAAACCTCAGAAAAAAAAAAATCATTTCACTTAGTTTTTTAGAAAGAAAAAAACCCCAACTAGTTCCCAGTTGGTATTTTGGTTGGACCCAAACTAGTACCCCAGGACAGCCTGTTACATGAAATTCCTTAGGAAGAAATACCACTACAGAGATGCCCTTGTACAACTGCAACAATTTGGAGGCATTTAAAACAAAGGTTTAAATCATGGTACAGAGCAAACCAAATGCACTGCAGCCATACAGTGAATAATGGTACCTACATTGCGAAGCTGCCTGATTTGTTCCCTTTCTTCCCTTAAATGTTCCATTTTCCTCCTCATAGTAAATCCGGGATCCACTGCACCATAGTCCTGGCGTGAGGCACGGCTGAAAGCTATCAAACATGAGGGAAGTCAGTCATCAGAATTCAGACTGAAAACATTCAAAAACTAAAGATCTATAACTGAGGTTAAAAACAGGAAAAAAACTGCAGAACTTTTAAGAACAAATATATTTAAGCTTCCTGTTATAAAGGATGCTGCCTATGAAAATGCAGGGATCATCTCACTTAAATGTAAATGGATAATTAGAAAATATGGAGACAGAACTGACTTCAATAATGAAGTATCAGTTTGGGACATACAACTTCATTTCCACTTCTTCAAGAATCTCAATCTAGCTTTGAAAGTATTTTCATTGTGTTTTACTTTTAATCAAGTATAAAGTCTTTAAGCCATCAAACCTCAAGAACAATTGTATATTGTTTCCCTGTTCTTTGACAGTGACTAAAGATGCAGAAAATAAAAGAAGTGGGAAAAGAACCCTTAAAAAACAAACAAATGAAAAAACCCCAAATCACTCTGCAACTTGAGGAGCTCCCAATGATTTGTTTGCCAAAGCAGCTGTCTATGCCTTTCCCAGCACTATGCAGTGAAAAGTAAATTGAGTGAACTGCTGTACTGTGACATCTGCTATGCTTACTGCCTCTTGCAGCCTGGGAAATAAACACACTATGTTAGAGAACAGCAGCTTACCTGACCTTGGTTTGAGACCAAATGGACCATGAGTGTTACTATCTGTCCTTTCATAATCCTGTTAAAAGAGATGAAGTCAGTTTTCTTCCACTCATTAAAAGAAATAACTTTTGCTCCCTTCAAGATACTGTTTAAATTATTCTTGCCTAAGGAGAGTCCTTCTGCTTAACTGTAAAACAGTCTTTTGAAGAGGACAATACAAAATAAATTGAATGAACATAACCTTACTACATACAGAAGAAATTGTCATAATGAGAAAGAAAAGCAGCACCAGATTATCTAAAATCTATTGCAAAATATTTCAAACTACTGCAAACCATTCTGTGAACAGAGTTTAAGCCAGCTGCAAGCAGATGCGAATATTCTCCCAATGCTTAGCACCAAAATATTTCTTAAGAAATATCTACTTCCAACTATGAAGAGCAGGTTTTTCTCATTTCACCATCTAAAAAGAGAGATGCACTCAATATTTTGGTATGTTTCCTTGTTTCAACTCATTTCACTGTATTTTGGGAGATGTTCTAATTCTCCTCTCTCAGGCTCCTCATTGACATGAGGTGGAAATGTTAGTAATATTTGCTTTATTTAGAGCTAAGCAGTGCAGTGCTCTCACAGTGAGACTCCAGGGACAGCTGTAGGAAGCTGGAAGGCTGCACCATGAAGGTGACACCCAGAATCGTGAAGGATGAAACTCCTTGAGAAGTGTCAGCACCTTTGGGTTCCTGGTGATGCATAAAGTACTAAGCCACAAGCTTTAAATCCTCTCAGTAACTACATGCCCTGAAGAACAGTCTTCCTTAGGAAGACCTATCAAATATGGCAAATCTGATTTTTGTTTCATTAGTATTTTCATCAGGAAAGATAATGGAGACGAAGCAATGCACCTTTCCTCACACCAGTCAAAAAGACCTCTAGGGGAGATCAGAGTTGCAAAGGTCAACAAGTTGTAATATCTGTCTCTAGTTTCTATTTTTTTTTGTATTTTTATTATGATGAAATACTTCTAATTGTAATTTCAAAGGAAACTAATAGCTTTTTATCTGCATGAAAAACCTGGTGACAGCAATGAACACAAAGAAATGTCTGTTGAATGAAAAACAAACCCACAAACTTGTACCTCAGACGACACAGGAGACTGTGGGGACACATTAGTATTATCACTGTCTTGCTAAAAAGAAATCAAAGAGATGAAATTATAAAAATGAAAATGATGATTTAACAAGAAACATGAAATTATGAAATACACGAGACACGTAACATTTGTCAAGTATGCTACAAACTGGCAGCAACTAAATTTTAAAATATATAAGGCAAGGAGCCACTGTCCGCTGTTTATGTCAAATATTAGTTTTACATCACCTCTGCTTGATAGGTGAATTAACTTTGCTATTACCAAAGCAAGCAAATGTCCTACTGTTCCCCAGCAGGCAATCATGAGCACTTTTTTTTTCAAATAAAGGAGTGTAATAGTTATTTCTGCTTTGGCTTTGGAATGCAAAGTTAATTTGTTCAAAAAAGACAAGTGAATAAATTTATTTCTCAGTATTTCACACAATTACTACATCTCACCTCATCATTTTCATTTCCACTTGAACTCTTTCTGGAAGACTTATACTGCAAAACACACACAATTATTACTTTAAAATGAAAGCATGGTTTTCATTTGAACTAAATGGCTTGCTTTCACTCAGATGTTACTTATTACTGATGGAGCTGCTGAGAAAAAAAGCCACGTTACAGAAACAAAGGAGCAAGAAAGAAACAAACCAGAAAAGAACATGACGTTTCTAGGCTAGTCAAGATCTTCATTAGTTGAAGAGATAAGAGCATTTTAAAACTAAATACTTTTATAATGTGAATTCTGCATGTGACAGCTGATCCAAGTGAAAAGATCTTAACAAATCCTAACACAAAGCATTATATCTTAGCAAAAATTATGCAACCTGTGAAAGCTACTTTTATAATATGTTTTTTATGTGACTAAGATTGCTTACACTTTAAGAGATTGACTTGACACTGTAAAAAATTAAATTAAAAAAGGTTAAGGATGCCTTTAAAACTTCAAAGTTTAATCACATCCTTTTATGTATTTAAGACAATGCTTTTCCCACAGATCTGTCTGATTTGTTGTATGTTGCCTTCATCACTGTCCCACTTCCCTGATTATGCTACAAGTGTAGGAAATTAAGGAGGAATTGAAGAAAAAAATTTACAAAAGTGGTATTTAAAAAAATAAATGTATTTCATTGTACTAAAAAGTAGGTAAAGTCCCATGCAGATAGAATTGAAAAGATCATCACTACAAAAGTCTAAGTTGGTTGAGCGCATACGGCCAGGCTGCTCATCTTCATGATGTGGCACACAAGGCAGGCTAAGTAAGACACCACCTGTATTGTCCCTGCTTTCTCACAACAGCACTGGTCCCTATATTTTTTTCCAGTTTGCCATGGAAGACAGGCTCTGTTTCAGTTGTTTATTGCCTTGTTTTTGCAAATGAAACTATGAATGATACAGTATATTTTGTTACTGGTAGGGGCTGTTTAATTCACTTTGGAGACCCATCCATAGCTGTATGTAACGTGATTTCAGGCATCTGCTTCCCTCCCAGAGCTCACAACTGACTGGCATTTAAAGCCACGCTGGGAAGTTATGAGGAGCCACTTCTGTACTGGAAGCACAGCTCTTTAACCAGTCAAACAACTAAATTCTGTTCTACTTGGAAGTTTTTCTCTCTCTCCCCAAATGCCGCAGCAAAAAATTAATTTCAGGATGAAAACCCTGGAAAGAGGATACAACTCCATAATCTCTTCAGGAAAAAAAAAGGGCTTCTACAATCACAACAATGCATCTGAGCTGTATGGCATACTCCGTTCTCCCAAGAATTTAATTTATTTGAAGTTCCCTGGCATTTCACAAAGATGTTTGATGGCAAAGACCCAAGAAACTAATTTCATAAGTGAAAAATTTAATTTTAACTCAACCTAGCACTGCTCAGAACTCTCCTATTTCTCTGCATAGCTCAAAATAAATGTTACCCAATGCTGCTAGAACTTCCCCTCTGTTCTGCAGAAAGCAGACACTGGCACCTGCTGACTGAGGGTGCACACTACAGCAGCAAGGGAACACAGTGAAAATTTCCCTTCTGAAATGCAAACTAATGCCATGAGACCCAGAATGCATAAATCATTCCTAGAACCATGCTGCAAAAAAAAAAAGGCAACGTATATTTTCTTTGCACTAAAAATAAGTAAATAAATAGCTAAACAAAATCCCTCCAAATAGAAGGTGAAGTACCAATGACAAGATTAGTTTTTGGTTTTGCCAGAAACAACAGCAAATTACTTTCTTTTATTTAAAGGATAAACAAAATCTTTGATCAATTTTTTCCTCTTGATTTTCCTGCACTCTCAAATTATCCTAAATACATACATACATATTAATCAAAAGACTCAAATAAAAAATTATGTTACATGCAAATTTAAAAGCATCATGACCTTTGAGGATATACCTTTACTTAGTTATATCGTTCCTTCTACTCCTATTAAAAAAAAAAGTGTCACCCACCCTCACTCCTCCCATTACCTTGAAATACTCTTTTCTAATTTGTTTACTTCTCCTTCTTTCTTCATTCTGCCAGATTACTGGCTGTGTTTCTGGCCAATGCTGCTCATCCATTGAATCCTTCTGGTTTTCCAGTGGCTATAATGGTCAGAAATACTTTTATGTAAAATGTAAATGTAACTCTCGTGCATTAGCACAAATTACTATAAACTACAGTTGTTAATTGTTTGCCCATCTTAATCTAGCTTTATGACCTGAACATTTAACAGACTTAATGGTGATTCTGGTAGAAACCAGTTATTTCTGTTCAAATTCTAAAATATATTTCATAGAAGAATCTATGAAATAATTCTTCAGAAAATAACAGTTTTCTGCATTGAGACTAATTTTGCAGGTAGGTTAGGAAACCATCAAAGGCTGCCAGAAATACATGAGTTTGAAGTGTTGTTAGCCACTAGCACATCTAATTCCTCACTTTGAATAATCATCACACAGAGAAAGGAAGGCTACAACAAGACTGTTTGAGTATTTGTTGGCTGTTCCTATCTGAAAGATTTCTTGTAAGAGAAACCTTTCTTTCAAAGTATTGTATTATGCTATACATATTGAGGAGACAGCTAAAGTGGATTGTTTCTTAAATAATAATAAATATACATGACTGTCTGCTGTATGAAAACTGAAAGAAGACAATCTGCATGGACTGTTTCCTAAAGGTACCACAACTAGAATATGAGGGCATTTAAAGCAATTGTAGATAACCAATTGATTAAAATAATAAAAAAAGTACTCTCTACAGTTTAACTGAAATTTTATCATATCATGCAAGCTTCTCATTGAGGTATGGAAAATGAAAGGCCTACACCCTTCAGTCCATCTAGAACTTGCATCTAAAACCCAAACTGAACATTATGGTGAGGCAATACCTTTATATGGAAAGATACACTAAAACCAAGAAAGTAAAATTCATGCCTCATTAGTTTCAAGACCTTAAACCTGGTACCACATGCTATTAAAACAAAAGGCCTCCATTACAAACAAGTAAAATTATCCTGAGGCATAAGATCTTCAAAGATCTTATATCTTCCACCACAATTAAGACACCTTCAAGAACAATGTGTATAAAGAACCATATGAATGTATTAAAAGTTTTCTGCCATAGAGACAAAACCAAGGAAACAACAACAAAATCACTCAAATATAAAGCCACCACATTTACGTTTGAATATTTACCTGCCAGCTGTATGGGGACACTGGGGAATTCACTTCATTTGTTGAGACACTAAAAAGTGAGATGAAAGGCATTATGAAGGATACCATTTTTTTGTGTACTTTAAAACAAGTTACTTGAATATACTAAAAAAGCGAATACTTTTTAAAAGTGTTTTCTCCACAGCACTACAGTCTTTTTTGGCCATCTGTATAAGGATGTCACAACATGGTTTAAAAGCATAACCACTTAACTGAAATCTGAAATCATATTCCACTCTCCTTTACCATAACTTGACAATGGGTCTTCCACCCAACAGTATTTTATTCAGATAAAGCTTCCTTTGAAGGTTTTAGTTTGTTTTGGTTTTAAGTCTCAGAACTGCCTGTTTCATTAACAAAAAAGGAAAAGGCAAATTTAGTATTTCCTGGATTACCCTACAATAAAAAAGCCTAACAGAGCTGTACACTTGAAGAGGTGACAGCAACTCAAAGAGAAGAACCTGTGGTAAGCAAGCAAGGCCTGGAAGGTTCCAAGTAAGAGCTGCAGCACAATTCACACAACCACAGGACATGTGTGCAGCCAGCTCTGCAGAACCACAGGTACCAACGAGACAGGAGACAGCCACAATAGGATGTATCCCACTGAAGGAGCTGTACTGGGTCAAGATGCTCCCCTGAGGTGTAGCTGAACTGCAGAGAGCCGTTCCCACCCCACTGCTATCCAGCACCAACAGCAGTTACAGCTTTTCTCTCTGCAGACTGGGGTTTGGACATTTCCCAATTCCCTAAAGGCTTTGGGTATTTCTGATTGTTGATGGTTTCTGGGGGTTCTGGTTTTTGCTTTGTTTTGTGTGGGGGGGTTGTACTTTTTTTTTTTTTAATTCAAAGAAAAAGCCTAAGTACAGCTCCTGCAGACAGTGGATTCCTCAGTAACACACGCTCCACAAACAATAAAGGTTTTGTAGGCTGAACTCCCAGCAACACTTTTCCAACAGCTCTTAAGAACACAAAAGGACTGCCAAGGAGGAAAATTTAGATGCCTAAGCACAGCTCCAGTGCCACCTTGTGTAACACAGGATCTAAAATATCTGCACAGCACCATCTCCTGTGGGAGGAGGTACAACCTTCCACACTGGAATTGGAGGTCTAAAACATGCTGCCATTATCAGCAGCATAATCAGACCTACAAATTTGTTTCTGGATTACATCAATTTTCCTAAACACTGAGAAGAACAGATTTTTTTTTTCAATCTGAAAGAAAGAAGCTCAAGAATAGATTACTCTTGTAGCTTCCATCTCACCATGAGCTAAAAGCATTATGACAGAAGATGGCAGTAGTGACACAATAAACAAAAACGAAACTAATAGAATATTAAAAGTTGTGATACATTTAAGTATAACAATACCATTTTTCAGATTCCATTGGCTGCTTTGGCCTGTTCCTGGTGTTTACTGAAACTGAATGATTAAGAAGCCTAGAAAGAAAAAAACATGTATTTAAAACAATTTTCTTAGAATATGTCACTTTCACTGCATCACATTTCCTGTAAATGAAGAAGTTTTGAACATTAAGTGGCATCTTCCATAAAACTAAAATGTTTGTGTACACATATGAAATCCAAGCCCATTCCTGCTTCCATCTGAATTAACAGTATCATTTCCAGCTCTGGAAGTATTTCAAGTTCTTTATTTTAAGGAAGCAAAAACTCGGTGATATTTCAAACCAAAATGAAGTCTCCTCTTATTTTTCTCCCTAAATAGATACTATTTTAACTGATCTCACACCTGTCTAAAGTCATGCTGCTCTCAACACAAAAGGCCCCACTGTTCACTAAAATTAGAAGATGAAAGATAGTCAACCTAAAGCAGACCAGAAAGGATAGAGACAGACTGAGCACAAAGTCAGTCAGTAACAGCAGACGAGGAAGTGACTGAGTAAGAAACACTGCAAGTGTGAAGAAAATGTAGAGAAAAAGGAGAGGTGGAAAATGGAGAAACACAGGCTAAGAACTAAAATAAAAGTTTAATGCAGAAGTGAACCAGTGGAAATTCCATTTTTCTAAATGGTAGTCAAAAAAGCCTAAACTCACAGAGATTCAGAAATGTGTTTTCATCTGGAGCAAACACATACCACATGTGTGTGCGCACAGGAAGATGATTTGAGCTATTATGGATGTTTTAAGTGTTAAAAACAACAAATCAATCAGTAACACTTAAAACTAAATGTTTTAAAGTAAGCATCACATTGAACTTCAGTGACAAATTCTGAACTCTTGAAGGCAGCAATATTATACTTTGACACTGACTTCACGTGCAGAAGTGTGACGGAAGTGTATTTACACAGAATTATATATAGAATTAGAATGTATTAAGAATCAGAACACAACCAACTATTCAATAGAAGGAAGTAAAACAGTAGGCACCTTTTTGTATTTCATTACCATTACATAATGCAGCACAGTCATTAACTTTAAATGATTGATGATTTTTCAATCAAACTTCTCTGATTACTGTGATAACTTTGAGCTCAGTAATCTCATTTGCAGTATAAACCTCTCACTGTGTGACCCTCAGTTTAATGGGATTATGAGAAGTTAAGCCTGTAAACCTGTAAATGTCTGTAAAAGTTTAAGCCTGTAAAAGTTAAGCCTGTAAATGTCTGCTGCACTCAGCCTGTAGCATCTGCTTCCTATATTTTGTGTTCAGAAACTTAGTTTTGAGGGTGCATTCCAGAATTAATTTATACCACAGCCTGAAAAAAGCGTAACAAAAAAAAATATTCAGAGCATGGGTTATCAAACCAGAATCTAAACATGCTATTTTAAAGTCATTACTTTTTACAGAGAATCCCCATTTAAACTGGCTTTGTCTTCAACTGAAAGCAATGAGAAATTCAGAGAGACTTTGTAGCAAGCTATGATTACAATAAAAAAAAAAAATTAGGCTCAGTTGGATGCTACACTTGCCCCAAAACTGACACTATAGTGTAAATGCAATGATTGTTCATAACAAAGGCTATTCCTTTTTTAAACTTATTATATGAAATGCAAGGAGAAACTATTCAAGCTAATTCTAACACATATATACACACTCACTTTTCAGCTACACTGTTTCTGTGCAACATGTATATAATTAATGACTGAGTTTATCATGAACTAAAACTATTTAAACTAAGTCTATTTTTATACTTTCTAAAATAAAACCAGTAATTTTTGAAACTTCCTGTTTAAAAACTGAAGAATATTGATGGGGAAGTAACAGCAAATTCACTATCTGACATGTTGCTAGCTCAGTTACAGAAATCTCAATTTCCTGTGGAATAATGAACTTGAAAGCTTTTAACTAAAGAACACAGCGAAGACAATTAATCTGAATTTACTAAATTGCAGAAAATTGGCAAAATAATTTGTTCAGCTGGAAGGGGGTCGGGGGAGAATCACTGCAGGCATGTTAATTACTCTCTTCCAAGACATACAATGCAAAGCAGAGTATGTAAAATGAAAGTAGAAGCAGCTCAAGTTCAGAAGTCACGTGGTGTTGATGGTCCAACAATTTCAGCAACTGTTGCCATTCAGACTATCATTCATTAAATCCAAAACTTTTATTTTACAGGTCAATTATCGGGCCAAATACTGGTGATCTTACTGATTTCGTGAATTAAGAACTTGCACAGGACACCTGTTATAGAACTGCAATCAATTTCCTACTTATGAGTCCTACAAATCACACCAATTCTGTTGTTACAGAGGTAGCATACAAATTAATCCTCTGAAAGGGGTCTAAAATTCACACAAATTTTAAAATCTAAATTAATCAACGCCACATATTTATATATATTTGACATATATTTACGTATTAAACACAAAATGAAAATAGTGACTCATTTTTCTACTTCTATATCATGCAAACACAACATCTACTCCAAAGTGCTTGACCAGGTGAGACAAAAAGGCGATGGCAAAACCAAACATGATATTGGAAAATATTTTCTCAAGTTTCAGAATCTGAAGAGTGGAATCTCTTCTCAGCCACTTATGCTTTCATATTTTGTGCAAACACAACAATGATTAATGGACACAAACAAAGTGAACAATGGTAGCGTTACTTTAAGGTTAGCTATCTTCAAGTTTAGACAAGCAAGTACTACCTTGAATCTCTATAAACTGTAAAAAGACACTAGAAATCTTGTGCAGTGACATAAAGGTGATTTATTTTCAAATCATTCCAGAGCAGTCCACTGACTTCACATCTGTCTCTGCTTTGCGATTGAAGCTGTGCTCTTCTGGATTTAGAGAGTTTCAGGAAATCACTGCTGCTAGGTGAGAACCCAGACTTAAAATTTTGATGCAAATTCATACAGGCTCATTTGGAACCAATGAAAATTATTTAATCTAAACTACCCTACTGCCTTTTGAAAAAGACAAGGAGTATCCAGACTAAGTTACAGATCTTCAATTTATAAGGTAACAAAGTTTGAAATCACTTCATTCAACACCTACATGTTTGAGTATTGTCTACACTATACTCAAATTTTATGTTACTGGTGAGGTTTGCATATTACAAATACCATGGGTTAAATGCAAAACAAATTATCTCTGGTCATGCTAACTTGAAAATGATCACTTTAAAACCAAAGTATCAAACAAACAACACAAAACCACCAAACAAACAAAACCCCAAAACACTAACAGCAGCACTTTGCCTGAGGTACTATATCTGAGGCTGTACACTTCCAGAAAAATAAAAGCTTTTAGGTTTGGACTCAAAGTGCTCTTCAGAGAATTGCCTAACTAAATATTTTTCTTAATTAGTATTTCATCCTAAAGAACAAAGAACGTATTGCAAACTATTTTTGATAACAAAACATCTTAGGCTAACTCAGCCAATCCCTTTAACTGTTTTTGTTGAAGAAATGGCCAAGAGCATTTCTTTTCCACATTTTAACTCTGGAAATCTGAGGCTCTACAAACACTTTATACCTTGATGCACGTCCTGCCGCCCTGGTCCTCTGGAAGAGTTTTTCACTGAATGAAGTTCTATAGCTTAGTGGCCTTCGTCTGTATTCACATTTCATGCACACCAAAGCCAAAGACGGAAGAAGGAAGCGGGATAGGTTGATGGGAGAGGACAGGGAAGTCGTTAGCATGGCAAGCAAAAGGAAAGGAGACTGCATAATATTACAAAAACATACACTGAACAAACAGAAACGTGATTAGTAAGGAATTATTTTGTGATGCTTAACTTCCCTGAGGATTCTGTTTACTGATTGAACATATTTTCCACAAATAAGCATAGAAATATCTTCACTAAATACTAAATATTATTCTTATTGCTGGTTAAAAAAACCCAGGGATTCAAAATCAGGGCTAAATTTTCTACCAGAGGAGATTTTGAGCTCATGTACCTAAGGATATATAAGCAAACTTTAAAATATAAACGCTAAACTAAGAAGTAAAACTTAAGAACTATTAAGATTGCACGTCTGCATTAATTCAAGACAAAGCAGAACAATTAGCAAGACTACTGCATTAAGATACAACATATGATGAGTAAAATTCAAGTTGCAGTACTTCAGAAGAGGAGTGGCTGGGTATTTCAGATGATTAGATAACCAGGAAATTTGTAATCAAACAAGACCCCCATGCAACATAAATAACCATCATATAAAAATCTAATAAAAGAAAAACACCCTCATTCTCTCTTCATTAATATGAGAAAATTATGCATTCTTGGTCTTATTTGCAGTACTTTTGGTACTAAGAATACACTAGCATTAAGATTTCATTCTTATTTTCCCCCTCCCTGTGAACAACAACCAATCCTTGAAAGCAGGGCATGGAGTTCTAAGAAATACCTATTTTATCTTTCACACATGCACACTACTGTTACTGTATTTACCTAATATAAAATGCTGGTGAATTTTTAAGACCCTGCAATTCATAGTATTGGGATCTCAGTTTCTCTGAGGACTTCACGTGTATTTCAACCATCTTGAAAGCAAAGCAGCAGAGTCTCATAATTACACAGGAATTTGAAAGAAAAAAAATACTATTCAAGTTGGTATCAACTTACATCCATTACTGTGGGATACTGAATGAGTGTAATGAACTATTTTAGTTAATGAACTACTATTAAGTACAATTTTCACCTCTCAGAAGAGCTTACTCTTGAAGTACCTCACAGCATTTGCCTGCTTGGTAAAGGAACAGTGCAGAAACTGTTCCTACCCCAGCCTGGCCATACCCTATGTGACTCCAGGAATTCCTTCCTGTTCTTCATTTTACACTGCTGTTAACTTGTTCTGTCACATTCCTTTAATCTGCTGCTTGTTCCTCGGCTCTTTTTCAAGAATTTTTCTGTTGAGATGCCCATAACGAAGCAGAAAAAGGCATGCAGTTGAAATGATTTATTTTTATACATAGATATTGTCATTTGACAGAATAATGTCCAAACAAATTCCCCTTCAGCCCACAGGATATTGACTGAAGGAAGTACCACCTAAATTAGCTTGTATCTGAATAAAAATAACCAGTCACAAACAAACTGTATGCAGGTTGTGTAATTCAGACAAGAAACACAAGACAGGTATCTTGACAGAGTCTGTGACTTCACTCTTTGGCAGCTGGACAAAACTGTTCTCAAAATAAGGTGTCAAAAGCTTTTGGGTATAAGAGAGGTTAAAGAATAAATTATTTGTAACAAAAGTTATTTTAACTAGTATTGTTATACCTGTGTTTTTGTTCTTGCTGCAACAACTGAGCTGCTATTTTTCTCAAGTCAGTCACTTCTTTGAGTTCATCATCATCTTCAGCCAGCAGCTGTTCTTTCTGAAGTCTGAAAAATTAAACATTAGTGACCTGCCTGACTTCAGCGAAGCAAGACACAGAAATGGCTCATTATGGCAGTAACTAATTCTCTGCCCAAGAGGAATACTCAGTGGTCAGTATGAGAATTCTTTCCTCCATATGCAAGGAGCTTAAAAAAACCTCACTTTCACCCCTGCCACTACTAATAAAACCTACTCAAAAAAGATCAGAAGACTTACCTTTTCTCATCTCCCCAGTCCTCATTTTGTTCTATCTTCTGGGATTTCTCAGGATGCTTTCCCCGTTCCTTAAATAAAACAAAACAAAATGTTAGAATTGAATTAAGGGGGGAAAAAAGAAAAAAAAAAATCAAGTCTACTGAACAGTTTTTATTTTGTCAATCTCTGGTACCTTGACATAGGACAGCAGTGGGCCAATCTGGGCATCTCCCTGCTCAGGAAGAGCTCCCTCCTCTGCACTGGGATCAATGTAGTCATACGCCTCCTGGTCTAGGGAGGATTTATGGAGAACAGGAGAGATATTTAACAGTTCTCTCGACCAATGTCAGACAAAGATAAAACATGGAAATTGTACCTTCTTAAGCTAGAAATAATCCTTTTTTCCTTTCTCTCTAGCCTTGTCTGTTCGTGATGATTACATTGTTTTATGAAATGATGAAAATACAATACCAACATATGATCCTGCAATTTTGTGCCATTTTCTTTCATTAGATTACCTAAGCAAAGTATCTCTGTTACCTAAAATGACAAACGCACAACTGGTATTACCTTTCTGTGTATCGAGTTTGCTTCCCATTACGTGATTGTCATTCCTTAATGTCTGTTCCCTTGTTGACTCTGATACCTGGGAGTGAAGGCTGATTGTATCATCATCAGATGGCTGCAAAGACACTCACATTTAGAACAGAACTGACATGGAAATGATATAATAATATGATGTCCTATATTCCCATCATATCATATTGATTAGAATCAACTTTAACCAGAAATGTAAAGGAAATATCAAATTATTTGTGTCTGATATGGCAGTCTAATGGTTTAAACTCAACTGTACAGATACTGAAAGAATATTAAATGCAACTTACTGAGGTATTTCTCAAATGATATAAAACACAAAGGAAAAAGTTCTAAAAAACCAGAAATTACAAATTCAACAGTGAAAAAATACTCACTTCTGTAGTGGACAACCTTTTATCCCCATTATCACTTCCAATGCCAGAGTCTGGTCCATGATTTTTATTGGGATAAAAGTCCTCCATGCTACAGTAAGAAAAACAACACACAAAAAACCCACGCAGGAATGAAAGAAACAGTCGTTTCACTTTCCTAAAAGAAAATAAACATCCTTTTCAAAATATGTTCTCGATACTCAAAAACCCCACTACTCACCTGTCTGTGAGTGGCTGGGACGGAATTCGTTTACCTAATGATGGAAGATCCAAAGAATCTGGTTTTTTATCTATTCTGAGGCACGCCTGAATACTGAGGAATTTAAATATATGTACTTTGCCCTTTAAACAGATCTGTTGGGAAACACATGAACAAAAAGAAGCCTTAACTACACAGCATGTCTTCTGAGAATATACCTTAAGAAATACCTTCTGCACTGCATTTGCAGCAACAACACCTCAAAAGGAGAAATACAAGAAATACAGGTTAAAAAAAATGAAAACTTGATTGGTATAAATTAGAATAGCTTCCTCTAAGATCCTACTACAAATTTCTGTATCTGTGTGCTTTAATACTAACCTGTGCTGGTGGTATCTGCATTGGATTGTTATCCAAAACTATAACTTGTAAGTGACGTAACTTTCTGTAACAAATTGGAATTTCTGTAATTTTATTACAAGAAAAATCCAGCTTTACCAAGGGAAGGTCTCCTAATTCTGCATTCAGGGAAAAGAAGCAAACAACAAAAAAAGAATCAGTTATCTTCTTAACACTTTACCTAATTTGCCTACATCAATGGAAAGAAGATGAGTAGCTCACCATCTGGCAACATATGGAGATTATTTCTTCTTATGTTCAATTCTCTAAGTGACTGCAATTTTCCTATTTGCTGGGGAAGAACCTGAAGTTCATTACAGCTAATATCCTAAGAAAGACATAATTAATAAATCAACTGAACATCTTAAATGAATTACACAAAGGAATACTGTGATCAAAACTATTATAAAGCATACTATTAAAAGAAAAGAAATCCCAACTATCTTGGATTTTCCACAGAGAAGATGTACAATAACAGATCTGGCTAATTTTTAAAGTATTTAGTGATTCATGTTCCAGAATTGCAATTCTAGAAGTTAAATCAATGAATGATGAAATACTGGGTTTGAAATTAACACTGTAGCCAAGGAATCAGGAGTTCCTGGTATAGTTCCTGTATCTGTTAAAAACTTCTTCTGCTATTTCTGGCAATTGACTGGCATTCTGCTACTCTTCTAAAAATTCTTTTTCCTTAATAAACCTTGAACCAACCCATAAAACTAAAAAATGTACAGACAGCAACAGCAGGCTCAGCAGCTTTTTGGATACAAGCACTAGAGGGTGACAAAACTGCATCAAGTGAACACAGGCTACAGCTATTTCTGACACTAATTTAATATTAATTTATGTAGACCAGAGTGATTAAACAATCACACAGAGGCTTTCTAGCCTTCTTAGGCTCTAAACAGGTATATCACAGTACTGGAATGAAACTCTCTCTACTATGTCCTTAATCATCATCAAGCATGCACTCTGGGTTTGACAACCTTGAAAAATAAACCAAAAATACCAATAAAACACAATAACTGAATTCAAATTTTGTAGTTCTATACTTTAAAAAATATTAATAATTTATTATACTGAAAATACACTGCTTATAAGTTTACTTAGTACAAAGATTCACAGTTGTATTTACCAACTCCATTAGATCTCTCAACTTTCCAATTTCTTCTGGAATGGAGACCAGCTTGTTATTACTGACAACCAGAACTTTCAGTGGAAGATCAAACAGGTATTTTGGCAGCGTTGACAAAAGATTTCGACTTGAAAGAAAGAAAAAGGGACAAGCAAGACTACATTATAATCTCTTTTTTAGCTCTCAGGGAGTCTGAGATGAATATTGTACAACTTTTCTCCCATCCCAGATGACTTTCTCCACCTATTACAATTTCATCTACAATCTCCATCACAAATTCCTTATGAGATACAGCCTATCTCAGGTATGTGAATTTTAGATCCCCATTTCACTTGATGAAATGAGTATGTACTAGGACAGAATCTAACACCAAAATGTACAGAGAAATCTGTTAAAAGAAATAATGTTTGACACTTGCTTTTATCCTGCTGAAACCTTCAGAAGAACCACCTGGTGTGACAGTCTGCCAAACCAGAACTTCATTACAAGGCCTTTGCTTCTCATGCCATGTTGTTGTGTCCCTTCTGAGACACCACAAAAAGCCCTAAACATGTATTTATTTTGGTGAGCAATAGTCTGGAAAGTAAGTCTTAATTAAAATGTATTTCTTCTGTGTATATCATTTTCCAGCTGCATGCATGTATACCTGCTTTGTACACATGAAATACACTCTTACCCACTATTGGATTTAAATCTATATTGAAAAAACTACCCACACTGATGGACTTCCACTGTCAGAAATACATAAAATGTTTCTAATATGGTACCTTTTAAAAAGTCAACGGAAAACAAGCTTGTTCAGATGTGGTATGAGATGAAAGTAAATCCTTTCACATACAAAAGCAAAAAAATAAAAATCAGTAATTGCTGTTGATTTAGGTAGAACTAGCTCTATTTTTCACAAAAAAACCTCCAAACTTTTAAGTGCTCATACTACATTAAGAAAAATCCAGAAGTTTTAGTGCTTAATTGATATGTATTCAGAGTACTGTTCTCATAATCTAAAACTCTTGGGTTTTTTTAATACCTTCTCCATGACTACAGTTTATAGAACTGCAAAATCAACAAAAACATAGTCTTGCAAAATTACACCACAAAAAGACTAGAGCATTTTCACAATCTCTCTATAAAAGAAATGGATTTATTCCATAAAATTCTAAGTGAACAATACAAATAAGTTCTGTATATAGGTGTGCATTAAGCCTCTTTTTATGCTGCACTTCAGGCAGATATGCCAGGCTTTTTTGGGTGAAGGCATGAGAAGCACAAATATAACGTGCAAGTAAACTTTTCTTGAACTGACTATAAAAATGTGGCAATGAAGCAGTCATTCATGTTGCTTACATAGATTTCCTCTGGTTTTTCAGGTTTTGGGTTTTTTTAGGAGCTGCCTGCTTTACTATGAAATGCATAATACGTTTCTTCCACCATCTGAATCCCAAATTAGAATTTCAGATCGTGTGGTTTTCTCCTGTAACAAAGCATCTGAGCTAGGAAGGCAGGATTTTAGCCTGCTCTCCAATACTACAGCCCACACGTTCCTGCACTGTGAAAACAGTCTTTGGATAGGAGCACAGAAATAAGGACAAAGCACAGTTTGGCAAAGGATGATCAGGAGAGTAGACTCTTGATAGAGGAGTTAGAACTACACAGCATTTCTGTGTAAAGAAATGTATTCAGCACCTCAAACACCATCAAAAGAGAAACAGGCTGCTGCTGAAGAAAGGCCAGATTTCTTCCAAAAAATACTGCAGTTTTGTATCATATTAATCCTCTTTAAAATTGTGACAGAGCACATTACTAATGAATTAGCACTGTAAGAACTGATATTTGTAGATTTTGAGACACAGTAGGTTTTGGGGATTTAAATAGCTCTTAACTGAGAAAACTGTTTTGGATTTGATGCAGCCAATATCAGAAACAAGGAATATTCCGGAAAACAGGGTCAGGAGAGTTTTTTAGATTCCCTCTCCTGCCAGAGCTCATATCCATCTTCTGTTCTTGTGAGAAAATCCAACCATATGTTTTCCAAATTTAAAAAGAGCAGTACAGCAGCGGATGTAAATAATGTGCAAAATGAGCCAGAGAAATTTACCCTCTTGATAGCAGCAAATTTTTCTATCTGTAGTTTCTGAACACCGTCCATGTAACATCAGAAACAAAGAAAACTCTGCAAACACAATGACCTGATGAAGCAAAATGCCAACTCTCCAACGAGATAAGTCCTATAAAGACCAAAACCAACCACCATTACTCACCTAATGTTAAGGTAGGTAAGCATTTGCAGGTTTTTAATAGATTCTGGAATGGATTTGATGCAGTTGTGATACAAATTTAAAGTTTCCAGTGGTGCAAAAAGCCAGACATCAGGAGGAATTTCAGTAAATCTGTTCTTTGAAAGATCTAGAAGTAAATGGGGGAAAAAAATTCCTTTTTTAGTCAAGATTTTCCCTGCAGTAAGAGGAGATAAAAGCAGCCACTGTTATTCTTGTCATGCTCCTAAAAATTAAGGTGTTGCAAGAAGTGTAAAATAATTCAGTTTTACCACATGCTATTGCATATAATTAATACACAAAAGAGCTTAAAATACTAAAAGATTATTCCTCAATATGCAATTACAACAGAAAGTAGAAGAATGACAGGAATTGAAAAATACATTTCCTACTACATAGTTACAGTTATGACACTGAATATCAATTATGATTGTCCCTCCTCTATCAGGTCTTTGTTCTGTGCAATTCTTGGGTTTCTTCCCCTCCAACTCTAGGCACAATAGTAAGTCAAGGTACAAACCCAGTCAATGTTATTTTTGCTGTTTGACAGCTACATTAGAATCCAATGTCACTGTACAATGTATCTGCAATGCTAAAGCCAAGCTCCCAAAACACCCTTACACAGTAACTGACATTCTCCAGCTACACATCTGTAACTTAGCTAAAAAGAGGATAAAGTTGCAAAAACCAATGCCACATGTATTTACCTATAAAAGTCAAGATGCAATTTAGCCTGGCCTAAAAGCGGAAAGAGGAGATATCTTTGACCATGGGAACACAATAGTTGAGCTAGATTTATTCTGACAATGCATGACTGCATTATGCAAATCTGCATGCAGGAGTTATGACAAAACCGCGCATTACCAAAATGCACAGCACATCTGACTAAATGAAACCTTGAAAAGAACCAGAAATACAAATGAAATGTGGCCCAAGAACCCTGGAAATTATCAGCTAAACTACCAAAACCTGTGTCATCAGAAGTCCACCAACTACCTTGGAAGAAAGAGATATTTGAGAACAACTGCCTAGTCTTCTGAAAGTAACTCTGGTTCCCAACCCAAGACATTTTAAAAGGATGTGGTTTCTCAGAAATGCTGAACAAACTCTTTTAACAGAGAAGTAATACAGACCCCTTGCTATTTCAGGCTTTAGTTCTCAGTTTTTAACACTCACATGGAATAACTGTTTCTGCTTAGCTCCCATCACAATAACATTGGAACGAATATATAGTTCTGCAAAAAGTCTAGAAAGGGGTTGGAAAATTGGCTCAAAGTCATTATCTGGTTCAAAGGGAGCTCAATGACCTGAAGTATAACTGGCAAACCAGATATGAGCAGCATTTCTCAGGGCCAACACTGGAATCAACTTTGTTTAGCTTCTTCATCACCAACCTGGCCAACAGGATAGAATGTGCCTTCAGAAGTGCACAGACAGCACCCAACTGGAGGGAGCAAGAGACAATTCACACGCTGGAGGGATGGGATCAGAGCCAGGACTTCACCCGGCAGACACCCAGCCTGAATAAAGGCCAGTGCAAAGACGTGCACTTGTGGCAGATACCTGCTCACACCAGTGTGAGCTGCAGGACAGAAGGGTAGGGTTCTGTGCAGAGAACACCCCGTGATGCTGGTACACAACAGGCTGAATGCAAGACACCAGGGTGCTGAGCAGAGGGAATGGCCATCCACAGCGTGCTGCAGGTAACCAGCAAATAAAACGGACTGGTACAGTCAAACACCACCTTCTCGTGGAGTTATTAAAGCAGTAGCTTTAATTTTACTTCTTGAAGTCTAGATTATGTGAAATTTTGTGTGCTATCTGGCTGTGACTCCATTATTTCTACGAAACATTCTCAAGCTTAAGTATCACAAAGTCTTCCTATGGATCAGGGTACCCACTGCTGATACAGAATTCTGCAAACTCCACCTGCAAGAGGCAGAAAAATATGTTACTAGGTTGAAGGAGCGGCATTCCTAATGAACTGTGAGAAAAGTGGAATAAAGTTAACTAAAACAGAACATGTCAATAAAACCTAAACAGCTTGTTAAAAAAATTAGCATGCTTGAGAAAGTTTTCACAGCCAGAAAGGTTCACTTTCTGTTTCCCACTACATCGAATTTCAAAATGTTACAGAAAAATGACAGCTTTCACATGAAAGTTTTCTGCAAAACCCTTCTTAAACAAATGCTCTCTTGTTTTAATATTCAGCAGAGTGCGACACCTGCATGCAGAAAAGATGCCCACAGTTTTATTGCTGGGACTGTTCTCTACCACATGCTGAAGTCTTTGATACAACCCCATTCTGAAAAAAAAAACCAGCTCTAAGCCTCTTCCTGATTTGGTTTTATCAGCAGCTGGAAAGGTGACTGAAGGCTAGTACAAAGATCTAGTCCACAAAACAGAAGTGAAGAATCCCACCCTACTGCCACTGGTCCCAGGAGCAGGACTGTAGGTTACACCTGAACGAGAAGGCTCAAGGGCACCATGAAAATTTTGCTGCTGTGTTTGCTTCCAGCCACACCTCAACCACACATCTTGGAAAGTCCCAGGTGAAAAACCAGCTTTGCTATTTCTTCTGCAGAAATAAAATCTAGAGGCAGGTCAGACAACGAGCAGAGGATGCACCAACTCTCTGCTCTGGATGAGTGGACCAGCAGTGTAATACTCCACAGGCAACATAAACCAGCTGTGGTTTCTAGCCTGGCCTGACACAAATCACATCGGCACAGTCTGGCTGAAGCCCCTCAGTAAAAACCTCATACAGCTGCACATCAAAACATACACCAAGGTCACATTATTTGTGTATTACTGTAGAACCACTTCTCTGAAAACAATGCCTTTGAAGACACTCTGAGGGAAGGATTACACTTTTTTATGACGAAATCCAGAAATCCTATTAAAATAGGAAATTATACCCACTATCTCTCAATAATAAAATAAAAAAGGTAAATAAAGAGGTGGGAGATGGCGTGACTTCTATTCCAAGCAATTTTTCATTCCATCATTGCAAAACAGCATTATAATAGCTCCAAGGGTTGGTTCAGATTTTTCTGAAGAGAAAAATTTGAGTATCTAAAGTTTTCCACAATATTCTCATATTGAATGTACTTGCAGCTTTTTTAAAACAAGTAAGGCTATTTTCTATCCAAACTAAAGAATGATTTCTACTCAAAAAATGTTTTCATAACAAGCAAAAAGTTTATGAGATAGTATTGGCTATTATGGTAAATAAAATGTAGATGTGAAACTTATGTAATTTAGGTACTTTTTGAAGACTGTTAACAGATGACCACGAAAATGTGGTCTGAAAAAAGGAAAAAACTTTAGGAATAGGGTGCTCCTCTATAAACAAGACAGCTTTCATCTCACTTGAGATGAAAACAGGCTGCTAGCACTTGAGAATGGCTTTGTAAGGGTTAAAAGACTGGAGAAGCAAGGAAAGCTGCTAAATGCAGAACCACAGATGATTTAGGATGACAACTCCTCTAGAAGTGAGATTATAGGAATCCTTTGCTTAACCAGTTTAGACTGGAAAACTCTCAGTGGGAGTGTTATGTGAGGACTAAATAGAAGACACTATCCCTGCCTGCTCATGAATCACAGGGTATTTCAATACACTACCTCTGCAGGAACAATAAAAGTGAGAAGTACCCCATTACTAAGGTTAAATCTGAAAGAGGAACTAGGAAAATATGAAGAAGTCAGTTGCAGTTTAGGTTTTTCTGACAGAAAAAGTAAAGTCTTTAGTTGCTATAAGACACTGATTAAAAAACAGTATATAGAAAGATCAAAAGGAAAGAATTTTAGGAAATCAGTCAGGAAGCTATAAGAAGTTACCTTGTATAAATTTAAGCCATGATCAAAAGGGAAAACAAAAAGCTCAAGCTGTCAGGTTACAGCAGCGTGCAGCAAGGTAGTTAAGTTGCATTAACATCACATTTGCCTTGTTTTTGCACTTTTCCCTAAGGATGCAGTACTGCTTACCATCAGGAACATGCTGATACAACAGACTGGCCTTTTATTTAAGCCAGTACAATCCCTTTTGTATTCACATATTACATACACTACATGTTGAATTTGAAATACGAGGCTTAGCTAGGAAATTTACACTTGAATCTCATCTTGATATTACAGTATTTTCCATAAAAATATGTTGCTGATCCAGGATATTGGTGTTAGGCTTTTGTTTGCTCCAAAATGGCATTAAGAAACTAGATCATAAAAGCCCCACATTCCTCACCCCACAAAAGCCCCAAATTCCTCACCCCACAAAAGCTCTCCTAACTCATCACAGATACAGATTTTCCTAGCCAGCTCTTCTAGCAATGCTTTGGCCTAAGCCAACCAAAGTCTAAGAACAGTATTAACTGTCTAATTAGTCCTACTAATGAAGACAACGGATGCATAAAAACAAGTGTTCAGACCTGATCGCAAAGATGCTCTCTTAGTTAATCTAAACATCAATCTGAGATCACCACACAGAACACGGGTAAAACTCATTTGTCTGCCAGATGCAAGATGGTTCTGGAGAAGAAAAAAGTAGCCTCAAACACTACAGAAACACCTGCATGTGGTAATTCCAGGAGGCACAAGCTGTCAATGCCCACAAACCACTGTCATTCTGAGTGAAGAAAGCTTTGTTACACAAACAGTGAAATTGGTTTGTTCATGCTCAGTGCCGTTTCTGTGGTTAGTAACAGGAGACAGATCTCTTCCTGCCTTTCTTAGTTTCTCAACAAATTGGAGATGGAGCCTCAGAAGAAAGGAACTCTTAAGCTTCCCAAGCTCACCTCAAACAGGATGTCTCTCTAGCATTTCCCTCAAACTCTACACATCTACTTGCAGTTTCACACTTCCAATCCTAATGCATGACTAGTGCTGTTAAACACAGAAATGTTTTAAAATTTTCCCTTCAAGGAAAAATGAACCTGGGTAATTAAATAATAAATATCAGAATTCTTCAGACTTACTTATGTTGCAAAATGAAGTACTGAACAATTAAAATACATCCAGAGGTAGAATGATTGCCCATACTGATAGAAAGAGCAACCACTTCCGCTTCAAAGGAGACCAAAAATTTAGAACTTACTGACAAAGAATGGTCAAGAATCACAGCAACATAATTTCTGCATGTAACTGTGAATTTCACATACAAACATCAAGGGCTATGGTGAAGGACAACACAGAACAAACTGAGCACACATCAGCCCTTATGCACAGTAAGGAAACTGAGCATACCTGCCAAAACCCTGTAGCTCTCAGGAAACTAAACTGACCACAAACTGTCACAAGGAAAGGTACACACATTTAAAGTCTATTCTTAAAAGCTTATGTACCAATATCTAATTTGATTTTTATCTGTTGTGTATACTCAAGATAAGTAGAAGCAGTCTGTCTTCTGTTTAAAACAAAGAAGAAACACTCCCAAGACTAGAGGTGGCTACAAGCAGCTTTTACTTTTTTTCAACTGGCTGTTTGACAGCATGGAATAGCTTCTGGTTTTGTGCAAAGGTATTACAAACAGATATCAAAATGGCATTTGGCTTCTAGATCCAACAACTGAGAGCTAGGAAATACTTGCTTTATGGTTATCCCTGCCCCTAAGTTTAGTTACAGACTTGATCTGCGCAATTAAAATTACAAAGAAACTGTACACAATCACATAATTGAGGTTTCTCATCAAGTACAGAGGGAGGGTTGTACAGGCAACCAGCAACTTCATTTGACAGATTCTGAGTTCTTGGCTTTTCATGCTAATCACCACTTCTGAAGAAAAACAAAATCCTTTTCAAAGATACACTTCCATTATTTTAGAGACTTCAATAAAAAATAAAACACCCTGTCAGACTGAATCATAGTTCTTCCACATGAAGGAAATGTTTCTGTTACTGAAATAGACCAATGGCTGTCTCTCACACTTCTGCTACCAGGGAGGAAGAACTGAGATCCAGGACACTGACTCTGAAATCAAAGTAACCTTAAGGAACCCACTATTCCAGTCCACACTCTCGGAGCCCAGTCTCCCAGTCTATACTGGATGCATCTACACTGAACACGTCTAAATTGGCAGTTTGCTTCAAGCAATTCTTGTTTTTCATGTAAGTTGCCTCCACTCACCACATGTTAGTTCAGGTAGGTGAGGTTTTTCCTGAAACCTGTACCAGGAGAAGACTGATCTAAAGAGAAGCTCTGATCTAAAGGTTGGAATAACTGGGGGGCATGCTGGTGCTGATCTGCTGCACACCAATGCCACGGTTGTCCACACAAATCAGATTTGTTACTCGAGGCGCAACAAGCCAGTAATTACACATTTCAGAGAGGCACTGATTATTTATTTCAGAGTTGTGCAAGTGTGGGTGCTCAGCGGTATTCCACAAGTCAACCACACCAATTATCAAAACTTTTTACTATTTATACATTTTAGCAGAGAAAGGAATTAGTGTTCATTGGCTGCAAGTTACATGGTTCTCTCAATAATCAGTATTCTATCTTCTATTGGCTAATGATCTCTCTTGCTTCTCACGCTAATTAGTCCATGTGCCCAGTCTTTTTTCATTTGGGTCAGTGGGTTCATTGGGCTGGTGGTCTGAGTTGGTGTTGTGATCTCCCCATGCTGGAATTACCTTTTATCCACTCAGAACTGATTCAGCAGAGAAGCCGAGTCGGCTTTATAGGTTTCATCCTTATCCTGAGAGTTCTGCCAACCGTCCTTGTGGCCCGTAAATTCTGCACTCCCTGTGCCCACTATCAGTGGTACATCCTTCTTCCTAAGCCTTGTTAACAGCCCCCCACACCTGAGATCACTGAAGCCTGTCAAGCCCTAAATCTTAACAAGGCAATTCTTAAACCAGTAATCTGTTTTTCTAACACCTGGACATCACTTAGGGCTTACCTGTTAGTTGCTATCTGTTTCATGGAGTAAATCTCCCTCCTTGCTGAGTAGACTTGAAAGTACACAAAGATCAAACATCAAAGAACATACTTTCTTCGGAAAATTTTACATATTCCACATTTTGCAACATGAGGATGAACCCAACAGATGAATTCAGGGAATTCTTCACCGTGTTGCAACATTAGAAAGATCCAGACATTTCCAGCGCAAGATAACACTGCTCCAGCTCTGGAGTGTGTTCAGCTATTTTAGCACAGCATGATTTAAATGCAAAATAAAGAACACATCACCAGGATCACTCAGTCTGGCACATGAAGGTGTAAATTCAAATACCACGTCAAAAGGACATTACTTCATGTAAAGGATTATCTTCCTCTCCATTACGAAGGTGTCTTGGCTCCACAGATCTTTTGGAGTTTGAAGTGGTAAGCAGAAAATCCCACTGGAAGCTTTTTTTGTTTTGGCACTTTAGTATTTAGTCCAGACTATAATTGTTAAAATGCTTTACTACCAGAAAGAGTGAAATATATTTTCTTGACAACTCAGCAAGACTTCTTAAGCTGGCATATTACAGCACAGGGCATCTTCCTCCCACTTAAACTCACCATCATTTATAGGTTTAATTCTGACAATTTCTTTTTTGGCTTTGAAGTTTTTTAATTCTAAATTTCTGTTTCACAGACAAATAATATAAGGGAAAGTAATCCTCATTCAGCAATGAAGCAAAGCCTGAGTTTGCCAAGGAATATCTCAAATATACACAAAATTCCCAAGGAAAGACTTAAACGAGCATCTGTATGCTCAGTAACACACATCCAAGCCTTTGTCCTGATGAGCTTACATTCTAAACAGACATGAGGCAGAGACAGAAGCTACAATCAACCTGCAGTAATCAATGTTTACTACATGACTTATCTTTTGTGCAGATAAAATGGCTTGCCACTGAATAAACTAAGCAGAAACATTTTTCAAGCAAGCTGAACTACTGGAAGACAAAGAACACCGGAAAGCAAGGCAACTGCACTAAGACAAAAGCAGAAAAAAACCTGAAGAAACTGAGTAAACCAGCAGTCCATGAGCACTGAGTGAACAGGGTCTAGCAACAATTCCAGCATGTTCTCCTGAGACGTGGAGGCCCCTGCTGTAGCAACTTCAGCATCTGTTCTTATCGGCTGGTGCCTCCCGCTGACTCTGTCCTACTCATGCCAGACCTCATGGCAACGTTTAAGAAGGGCTGCAGCCATTCTTCTATTAGCTTAAAAATAATTATGTAGCATCTCTCAGTACTGCATGTAATGAAACAAACACTCTCAGAAACCTTTTAGTTCTGGGTCAGTCTTTCAATAGAACAAGTTCTCGTCCACTTCATCCTGCTTCCACCTATGGAAAACCTATCACCAGTGGTAAAGTGACAACAAACCGGAGTGTTTGGTTTAACACCCAGATGGTTGGGGATTTGCTCGCTGTGCAGTTACACCTGCCGCTCAGCTGCCAGCATGGCTGGGCTCAGGGCTCCTTCAAGCCTTTTAACTAAACAAACGTTTTTCCAGAAGTCATATGTTGACATTGGGAACACATTTGTAATAATTACATCTGCCAAGCACAAAACTATTTTAGTTCTATACCAGATAATAAGACTTCTATTTTTTATTTTCACCTGAAGTGTGCAACCTTCTCTAGACCTGTCAGGACATTCTCTTAGCAAGGGGAAATCAATCCCAGGCTAGCTGGAAGAACGATGAACATTAGACTGTTGGACAGCCACAGAAAAGCAGAGTACTCAGAAGTCTCTTCACACTGTCATGTACAACTTCTATCACAAAAAAAAAAAACAAACCAACAAAACAGATGTATCAAATAACTTTGCATTTTCTGTGGAACTCCAGCCTTTAGCCCTGATTTTGTTACCTTTTTGCTAAGGACAGATTTCAGCATTAAATGCCAAGCTTGCTGGGAATATGAGTATGTACTTTTGAATCCGTGACAACCAAGCAGCACAACTCAAATGGGAAAACACACTTCACCAAAAGGAGAATCTTAAAAAGCAAAAGCTGCTCCCTTTTTCTTTATCACACAAATTTTTGCAATACAGTTCCCAATCTAAATAATTTGCCCCCTCTGGAAATAATCAGTAATGAAGTAGAAACATGTATCAAAAGAAGTTCCTCAGTTGATCAAACACAGAAATACTACAAATGTTAGACGTTGGATATTACATAACACATAATAGTCAATGCAACGGCAAATTTAATTTTGATGGGTGGAGATGGTAGGAAGTCAAAAAATTACGCATTGCATGGGTTTTTTTGTAGGTCAGTATTTCAGATAAGACTATAACACTGGATTTATTGGGGTTTTTTAATATCAAGATATAAGTAGTATTCTTCATAATACAATCCTTTTAGGCAGGCAAATAGTAATAATCAGCTCCTTTAACTTCAAGGCACTGAACTGAGACTTTTCCTAACCTGCCCATCACACCAAGCATCCTTAACAAGGATCCTTATTACTGACCTTCAGCAAGAAAGCCTCAAGCACACACAACTCGTTTCCCCTTAGCGCAAGCACTGGACAGGCTGTGAAAACACTGAGGAAAACTTCCACAATTGTTTGTTTATAAACTGTGTCACTTCCAGATTTTGCATCACATGCATTTCAGAGCATAAACACCAGCCCCTCTCCCCTAAAAACATAGAGTCTGAGTTCCTCTTTTTGTTTAAATCTGAAGGAAATGCTGCTGAAGAACTACATTTTGCAATGTGTTTGACTTCCAGAATGTAATCTAGATTTAGGACATACGTCATATATGAATGCTAATTTTTTTAGTTGAATATTGGATTTGTTGTTGCTCTTCAGTTACCGCCGTCCTCAATTTAATCAACGTTGGCTCCACCAACAATTTTATTCAGAAAGGAAAATATAATTGGTTTAGAAGTGCATACTGTAGAGGCAGAACTGCATTATAAATTAACATTCTTATGCATTTCACACTCAATATTAAGCTTTGGGGGTTTAATCTGTAATCACATGAATGACAATATACCTTAGAAGGGCCAGAAATGTGATGTAAAAAAAGTGAAAGACATGCAAGTAACAGTGACAATGGCATCTGTATCAATGCCATGCCCAGATTGTTACTGGCCATGACAGGAGGGCTCACTCTCAAGTCACACTGGAATACACTGGTGTTACTCCTCGCTATGAGGAGGAAGCAGGTGGTGAGAAAGGAGAAATTTCAACATTCATCTATCTACAGGCAATCGTTCACCTACTTATAATTGCCTAGAAGTTCCCTCAGAATTAAAAAGTGGGAATTGAAGCTGTTGTGACAAAGCCATAAACGATTAAGCCTGATGGCACCACTGCATTTATCTGGAGCTGTCGGTCATGCACTTTTTGTATTTACTAAATTAATTCCCTAAAAAGTGTTCACTAAATAGGGGGCAAATTGCTAAAGGCACAGCTTGACTTAGGCTCCTGTGCTATACTGAACTCTTTAAAAAAATAAAACAGCAAACACACAACTCTTCAGCTAAGCAGACTGTGATTACACTGATGTGATAGACTCAATTACTTAACTGCCAGGGGGCCTAATGTTGCTCATACAGAGAGAATCAAAATTACACATAAAATTACTGGAATATTCAAGACATCTCTTGATATCTCAAGAACTATGACTTTACTTTTTTTTTACAAGTTCATTAACAGCAGCACAGGATCTGTTTGGGCAGCCAGAAGACAAATTCATATAAATAATAAAATAAGGATTTCCTGGTCAAAGCACTGCAAGGACAATTCATAGTTAAAAACAACAACAAAAAAGAGCTAAGCAGCCAGATATGGACACTATGCTTTAGACACCTAATTTAAGATGCAAAAAGTATGCCTCAGTATTTGCAAATTAAGTATTGGCAAGCCATTATGTAAGTTAGATGCAATATAAAATCCCAAGCTATTTTGGATATATCAGCAGAAGTTGTGCTTCAACATAGCTCTTGATGACTTTACTGATATAAAGACAGAATATTCTGGGTTTACAGTAATGCTGTAGATCCTACTGCCTAAGGGTTGGTGATATGGAAAAGAAATTGTTTACATCCACACCGGTCAGAAGCTGTTTTTCTTTTAAAAAATATTTGTTTCAAGTACCACAGAACTGAATTTCATAGTCACTGACTTAAAACACAAAGTGAAACTCTGCAAGGATTTCTGACCCAAGCGCCCATCTCCCACACCTCTGACTCAGTCTAGAACCTTGTTCATGGGGATATTTGCATGTGAAACAGGGATAACTGCTACAGAAATACCAATAACTGCATGATTGCTGCCTCTGAGGCAGCTGCTAACTCCCCACCAAGCTCCAGGCCACACTGACACTGTCAAAGATGTCCATGATTCACCAGCAGAACACCGTTAACCCACTTGACAAAAATTTCTACAGATTAAGTCAAAATAGAGACTACAGATCTTTTGTTTACAAGCATCTTTTGAAAGATGTCTAAAATTTGTACTTCATCAGGATTCATTCATAAACCAGGACTACCTTAAATCAGGATTCTTCTGAGGTGGTACTTTCATAGACCCAGATTAATTATTTCAGTACAGGATTTTAGAGCAGCAAGCAATAAAGCTATTTCTGTCAGAGGCAGCCCTTAAAACATTTTCACACCATCATTCACAATAACAATTCAATCCTAATGGGAATGACTGGGCTCTACTACATCCTAAAACAGAGAAAGAAGATCACTGCAGACAGCTCTAACTCAAATACTGAGATTCAAAATAAATGGACAAAAAAGTCTACCAAAATGCAAACAGCAATAATTAGAAGCACACAAAAAGTAGAGATCCTTGATGGACCAGCTTCAGGATACAGAATGTCTTTTTAATAATAGATTGGCTATATGCCTACAAATCTTCTTTCTATCTGAATGCTGTGACTATTGAGTATCTACACAAAGCAGTGACCGACAACATTGCTAAATACATTTTTATGCTACTACAAGGAAAACTCCAGCTTCGATTATTTCATGGAACCTCTTTTTATTTCCAGGTACCACCATGGACAGTCTCCTATTCCAAACAATATACCAGCTATTCAGAAACCATGGGGAAAGAAAAGCCCCAAAACAAAACAAAAAACCCCACAACATTAATTCACTCAAACAACATTTTCCAAAGC
Organism: Edolisoma coerulescens; assembly: GCA_013397115.1. Classification (NCBI taxonomy): domain Eukaryota; kingdom Metazoa; phylum Chordata; class Aves; order Passeriformes; family Campephagidae; genus Edolisoma; species Edolisoma coerulescens. The sequence goes on from VWZW01005963.1 coordinate 366,331, forward strand.
CACTACTATTTGTGAACAAAAGATCCTGGGCCTCTCAGTAATATTTTCGTCTAGCACATTATTCAAAATGATCCATTTTCAGCGACTACCCCAGCGGCAAAAAAACCCAAAGCACATCGGGGATAAGCCACCATATGAGAGAACCTCCGTGGAAAATGTAGCTTTGTTTTCTAGGAACTATACAGAAAAATGCCTCCATGTTTACTTCACCTAAAAGCCTGGGTAAATCCAGGCCCACACTCCCGATATCCAAGCATTTACCAACACAGTGAACACATCAAGCTCTCCACACTCACACATCCCTCGCACTTGCACTTGGAACCACCTTCCTGCGGAGCTGGGACCCCGATACCCCAGGCGATACAGCTTCACTGCAAGGGATCCGACACCCTTGAAGGTACAACCCAACCACAACACGGAGCTCTCATTCCCCCGAGCGCGAGCTCAAGCACTCCCCTCATCCTGCACGCCCTGCTCCGGGCACACCAACTGCAATTCCCCATCCTTAAGGCACGTACAGACCGACACAGGGGACAAACGCCTGATTCTCTGAGACCGCTCCCCTTCCCTGCACGCACACAGACCGCAGCACCTTCCCCTGGCCGCACACGGAGCCTTTCTCCGCCCCGCACAGCCCCGCTCCCCGGCAGCCCGGGCATACCGACAGCGCCGGCTCCGCTCCCAGCACCCAGGAGGACAGCGACTTCCACCCACGGAACACACCGAGCACCGCGGCGAGCTCGGACACGCACGGCCGGGCAGTGCAGGGAGCCCCTCTGCCCGCACATCCCTGTGCCCTCGCACACACAAACACACACAGCCCTGTCCCTTCCACACTCACACGCACCCCTGTGCCTTCCACACACAAACACACGCACCCCTGTGCCTTCCACACACAAACACACACAGCCCTGTGCCTTCCACACACANAACACACCCCTGTGCCTTCCACACACACAAACACCCCTGTGCCCTCGCACACA